>CM029374.1:5940242-6237139 GCA_017165825.1 Hepsetus odoe | reverse complement strand
CTCTCTCTCTCTCTCTCTCTCTCTCTCTCTCTCTCTCTCTCTCTCTCTCTCTCCAGCGAGGCACAATAGATTAAAACAGAGATGTAGAATTTGGCAAAGTTGGGAAACTTTCTGTGGCATGATGCAATCCGTTCCTCAAGCTATCTTACTGTTTTGGAAGTGTCTAGACTAAGACCTACATTTGCAGACTTGAAAAGTGCAGGTTATCCATCAGAAAAGAGTAAATGTTCCTGCAGGATTCACACTAGTGTGGAGAGGCATCACTGGGTGTTTATATATCTGTAAATGTAAGGTTCAAATAAACGACTTATCATGTGTAGTAACTGAGCCGCATGTAAGACAATACAAGTTCAGTTTTAGCAATACAATATGATTTTAAATGTGTGGTGTGTGTGTGTGTGTGTCATTTATCAGTTATTTTTAAAGTTCTTGATTTTATTTCAGAAAAAAGATATCATTTTTAAACTTTTTTTTTTACTTTGCTATAAATTGCAAAAGAATGGCAGAAACATTTACTCATATTTAAGTCTGTTCCCTTTAGTGTTACTTTCACTTAGCAAATGCAAATTGGTCAGGGTGTTTAAACTTTTGCATATGACGGGATTTGATGTAAGAGTTATGTAATGTCGTAGTGATGGCGTCCCACGGTTCGTGCCTTTCAGTTGCCATATTTGGAGTGTGTTTCTGTGTCCGGCCCACCCATGTGATCAGTGTTGAAGTAACAACTGGCAGAAAAAATGAGGCCTAGTCAGTGTTCCTTAAAAAATGGATGTAAGAAGATAACATGGATAAGAGGGGGAAAAAAAGCACATGCATCTCAAGCAGCTTAAATCTGCAATGTAAGAACTGTCTATCATTTCTCTTTGATTGGACATGGTTTTTAAAGCCCAGACATGGTATTAATAAAACAGTCTCTAATAGAAATATCATTCCCCTTATTTTTCAATCAGCCACAGCATCAGGCTAAATCTCCAATGCGTGACTTTAATTAAAGATTGATGGGTTGGCCATTCGTCTGAGGCATGGTTGAGCCAGTAATTAAAATGACAAAAAAGATTTATTTATAGAAATTTGGTTGAACTCTTTTCATTTGGCTGTCAGCAGGGCTGACTTTCTCTCTTTAATGAGAGAAGTAAGCAATGTAATTTTCTCTTTTTCCTCCCTTCTCTCTGTGCTCTCTTCTCCTCAATCAATACCAGCACATCAGCATAAGCACTTGTTCATATTCTATTTGTGCAACGTACAGACGCAAGACTTTTGAGTTCTTTTGGCAACAAAAAGAAGATGTGAGAAAGATTCAATTTCACTTTTGCAGAGGGGGTGACGGCATGTTCTGGGGCGAAATTTCCATTGCTCAATCAAACTTTTCAAATAAAAGAAGATAAAGTTTGGCTTCCAATGACCTTAGATCAGCAGTAATCAGAAAGAGAAAGAAAAGAAAAACAAAATAGCTTTGCATTTTTATTTCGGTTGGTAATTATGTAGTCTCTTGGAGTTTGACAAGGCCTCTAATGAGTTCTCTGAGGACTTCTGTTTTATTTGTTTGTTTGTTATTTTTAAGCTTGATTAAGTCCCATGTATTTAGCTAGCACAATTAAACCGAGGGGGGATACATCATAAGCTTAAGTCGGTATGTTTCATTCACTTTTGTTTTTAAGCACAGATTTAGCCCTGTCAGCTAAGTCTTTACTTTAATGCTGCTGTGCTTTCTTGAACAGCGGGCTGTTTCACTGAGAGCCAGACTGAATTACTGAAGTATGTCACCAAAGAATGGAACAGGAGAGTGTTTGAAAAGGGTTAAACGGTATAATGTAAAGTAATACCAAAAATCTGTCAGTGTGATATATATACATATATATAGGGCAGCGGTGGCCTAGTGGTTAGGTCGTTGGCCACATGATTGGAGGATTGGGGGTTCGAACCCCTTCCCAATGGGTTGCCCTGAGGTACCCTTGAGCAAGGTGCCATCCCCATCACTGCTCCCCAGGCGTTTTCAATAGCTGCCCACTGCTGCACAGTGTTTGAGTGTGCAGGGGTTAAATGCAGAGGTCCAATTTCATTGTGGTTCACTGTCTGCTGTGCTTTGACCTCGCGAAGTCAAGGGTTGTCCTTTTCACTTTCATCTTTCATATATATATATATATATATATATATATATATATATATATATATATATATATATATATATATATACAGTATATATAGTAAAGTAAAGAATAAAAAAGTGAATGGCAGGCTACAAAAAAAAAAAAAGTGGCACGCTACAAAGATAAAGGGTTTTCAGTGACATGGTCATCTTGAATCACTTGTTTCTTCACTTCTTCAAGCCTTAAGTTTGACACTTTGTTCCGCGTAAATCATTTATATGTAGTTCACTGTGACATAACAAGCAAAAAACAATCCCCTGAAAATCATCAGGTACAGGGGCTGGACTGAAAATGAGAGGCAAAAACTTTGTATTTCAGGAAGCCTGGAGAATTGTTCCTCAACAATACATGCAACATTATTTTTCAATGTAATACATGTCTGAGTATTGTGAGAAATTTGATTTCAGGACAGGAGTTCATTTCAAACTCACACTTCAGTGCGGTTTTACTGGTGTAGGCCTGGGAAGGACACACCACACAACACCCTCTCAGAGAAAAACATACTGACTGATGAAGCCCATATAAGGTCAGCATACATCATGATGAAAATGAAGAGAAGTAAACAAAAAGTGACATGTACTCTGTTATCGTTCCTGGACTGATTTCATTAGAGCCACTAAGTGCATTGGAGGCTTTTTACTTCATTGCTATCAGAGTCAAAAAGCATTCTGTGGAGTGAGGTCATAGTTTTTGTTTTTTTTTTTATATGGAGGAATCAGAATGAGAGTTTAATCTGGAATGACAGAGTTTATGTACAGGTCCTAGAAAGTCTTTGAAATAATACACTGCAAGATCCAGTTCCATGTTCTTTTAATCTTTTTATTAAGTAAAACACTGAAACTTGGATAGCAGCCTAATTTTTGTTCACATGACATATGGGCTCTTACATGTCTGTAAGTTCAACTTGAACAGTTCTTAACTTCGTTTCAGCTTAAATGTAAAACATATTTGTAGTTCATTATTTCCGTCTGATGCTGCAACATGGTAACAGATGGTAAAATTGTACCTTTAATTAATAGGAAATAAGTCTCAGAAAACAACAATCTCATCAAAGATAAATTAAATGAAAAACCAGAGTCTTATTTCTTGGTAACCCTGCATTTACCACTTTGTGGTAAATGGTCTTCCAACTTTATGGAAATGACTGCTAACGCTTGATGAGTTGCAAAATCAAGAATGATCTCCAATAGAATCTCTAGATCCTTCAAGCTCCTACTATCAAACACCTGTTTTGAACTCTCTTCTTTATTTTTCTCCACAGGGTTAGGAGTGAACGTTTGTCCTGGAGAGCCAATGTCTAGGAAAGTTTGGTATATCCGGCTCAACCCAGGTTTAGCTTTTTGACTAAACTAAGCTGACAGAGTCTCCTGCATCTTGATAAATCCATGATGCCTTGTATCTTAACATTGTACCCATAGGCTTTTAAAACGGTCTTAAAATTTCAGACCCTCTGTTGTGGGCATATGTTTTTTTTTTTTCTGTCTAGATGTTCCTCTTTTTAAACCCTCTTTGCCTCTCCTGATCACAGAACTCCAGTCAAATTGCAGACTTTCTATTGAACCTCCAGGTGATCTTTCTAGCAAGACTTCCAAATTCTAAAATAGATAAAAGGCATCTTCTTCTAGGCAGGTTCAATAAAGCCCTGATTAATTTAAACTTTTTTGTTCTTGCTCTGAGAGTGGATATGCATGCATAGGAATTCAAAGCCATTGATTTATGATAGATTCCTCGGTGGGGTGGTCTGAGTTCTTTCTGCATCTTCTTCCCATCTCTCTGGGTTTACTCCAGTTGTGAGTGTGAATGTGTTTGTCTGTTTCTGCCCTGGAATGTACTGGCAACCTGTCCAGGATGTCCCCTGCTTTCGTCTGGTGAGAGCTGGGATAGGCTCCATCTCCACCTTTCCCCTTAAATAGGATGAGCAGTTAAGAAAATGAAGGAGCGAGAAAATGTATTTATTTATCCTTTACCTTCCAAATAATGATGAAAAGACTACAAATATTAACTTTGCAATGATACATTTTTTTCATGAAATTCACGACAATTTGTAACTGTGTGTTACTCTGCCTGCAATATACACTGATATCTCTCCACAAGGGGATTTTAAAAGTGGTTGGGATGTGTTCTTATAGTTTAAAAAGGAGTAAGAGAATTCTATAACTTGGTAAGGCTAGTCAACAGCTATTGAAACCCTTGAAGATGGACCATCGTTTTAGTGGAGAAAACAAAAGGAGAGAAAAGAAAAAGCCACAGAGTACCCTAGTAATAGGCCTGTGTGTTTTAGGCAAATTTCCCTGTGGTTTTCTAGTTACAAAATGTCTGCCATAGCCCTGGCATTGGCAAACACTCAGTTATCAAATATAATGTGCTCAGACAGTAACACACACATTCACACAGTAGCTGTCAGCTGTATGGACATTGCTGGAGGGAGACGGCGAGGCACTGCATTTTAGAATGCTGCTGTCACATGAATTCCCCAAGCAGAGCTGGGAAGTATGGCCTTAGAAAGAAAAATGGTAGAAAATACAGAAAATTATATAAGTTTCCCATTAGAGTCCCAATTTATTCCAGAAAAAAGAACCTACTGAGAATGTTGCTACCATTTACATAGATTTTCCCTTACTACCTGATATTGTTATAAAACATTTCATGTCACCCTCAAGAGAAGAAAACTGCCTTCAATAGTATAGCTTTCTAGATATATTTCTGCTACTGATGCAGCATAAAAGTTGCCAGCATTATGTATTAACTACAGCACTGTGTGAATGCTTTCAAAAAAACAAAAGTGCATTTGCCTTACAAAATGTAAAACTGCACAATTTAAACACAGCAGCTACTTGTTAGCAGCTACTAAGTTTCACAAAGCAGCCAATCAAACATTTATATCACACAAAGTGATCATATGAAAGGCTGATTTTATGGGATGAAGAGACAAGAAAATGAATCTAATGATGTTTCTAAACTTTATGTAGGGCTTTTACATTTAAATTTAGATATATTTCTGAACCAGGGGGCAGCGGTGGCCTAGTGGTTAGGGCCTTGGCCGCATATTCGGGGGATCGGGGGGTTTGAACCCCTTCCCAATAGGTTGCCCTAAGGTGCCCTTGAGCAAGGTGCCATCCCCGTCATGCTCCTCCCTGTGATGGGCTGTCGACCTGTCCAGGGTGTGTCCCCCATCCTTCGCCCTGTGTGAGTTGGGATGGACTCCAGCACTCCAGTACTCCCCCGCGACCCCACTTGGGACAAAAAAGGCAGAAAATGAAAGTGACAACCCTTGTCATTGCGAGGTCACAGCACAGCACACAGTAAACCACAACAAAATTGGACCTCTGCATTTAACCCATGCACACACTGTGCAGCAGACTGCGCTCGGGGAGTGTTGACGGGGGCAGTACCTTGCTCAAGGGTACCTCAGGGCAACCTTCTGGTGAGGGAATCAAACCCACAGTCTTCAGATGCGGGGGCAACTCCCTAACCACTGCATTTAACCCATGCAAACACCGTGCAGCAGTGGGCAGCTAAGAAAGCGCCCGGGGAGCAATGATGGAGACAGTACCTTGCTCAAGGGTACCTCAGGGCAACCTACTGGTAAGGGATTTGAACCCACAATCTTCTGATTCTGTGGCCAAACTCCCTAACCACTAGGCCACCACTGACTATATTTCTGAACCATCAACATTACCACCTGGCAGGCTGCCAATCCGATCACAACAGTAGTTCAAATGTCTTCACAACTTTTACAGAAATAGCGACAGAGATGCGCTCCGGTGTTGGTGTGTTAGTGCTTCTAAAATGAATCTTAGAAACACTAGATGCATGCTTTTTTGCCTAGATGGGTAACATTTAGCCATTCCAATAGGGGTTCCAGTGCAATTCTGCTGAAATAAAGCCTTGAGCATTTTAGACATGGGGAAATCGCGCCAGATGCTTTAGCCTAACCCACCTCTCATGGGGCAAAAGACAGGGAAACACTCTGGAGAGATCTCCAATCCATCGCAGGGCAGACACACAGAAACAACACACTCACACATACAAACAGTTTAGCTTCTCAAACTTTTTGTTGCAAAACCCAACACAAAAAGTCATCTGTTAACATGTTGATTCTCAGACTTGGAAACAGTTGTTATTATTGATAAAATGGTTGTTAGCCACCCCTTGCAAACCTATGGTGAGTCTATCAACCAATCAGAGGCAGAATGGGATTGTGAGTGGCAGCCTTGATCTCAGATGCATTGCCTAAAAAACATGCGATTGACCCCATTTTGCAATTATCTTCAAATCTTTGCTATTAGAGCAGCACCTGAAGTAATAGAGTAAATGTAATAAATAAGCAAAGGCCTAATAAAATCGACTATTTTAAACAAAGGGTCAATAATCTCATAGGAAAAGATTAACATGCAGGCAGTGGCAGTAGGATAAATGATATGGCATTATGTGAACGCATCCCAAGGGACTATAAGTACAAAAATATATTAAACACAAGCTGGTATCTAGTGGAGTGATCAAATGTGTTGCATGCAGCTTTAATTGTTTTTGAATTGCTTCAAGTAATGCTTGACTTGCACAGAAATTGAAATGCATGGCTCATGAATAGTCTACTGTGTGTAGCCAGCAGAAAACTTGAGAAAGTGCTTAAAACCATAATTTAATATAATTTTTTCCAACTGTCTAAACCAGTGGTCCCCAACCTTTTTGGCACCACAGACTGGCTTATTGTAAAACAATATTTTCATGGACCGGCATAGAAACAGCTGAAAACAAATCACACAAAAATGCATTGGTTTTTACTCATTTTTGCGAGCTTGTGGGCTTAATCTTTTAAAATCTAATCTTTTAGACTCTGATAATCAATTAAATTTTTTATAATCAGCTTTTCTGCACACTCTGGTACCAAATGACCCATAGCCTGTCGGTTGGGGCCCACTGGTCTAAACAGGAATGATGCCATCCAGAGAGGGTGTGACTGTACTCAATCTCCTATCTCAGGTTTGTATTAATGGAATTATATCTTTATTAAGCAATAATTAAAAAAAAAGAAACAACTTTTGTTTACTTTTTGGGTGCAGCTTCTTGAGCCAATGACCAAACTTGCCTTATATCCCTACTTTAGTTTTGTTGAGCAAGGCATTTGGTTTTGCTCAGGTTAAGAGCTGGCGAGTTGCTCCTCCTTGCATTTGGAGTTCTGTCAATTGTTTTCCACTACATCTTACGCATGACTCCAGTATTCACTCCAGCACTTGGAATGAGATTATTCCTTTCCTCATCCTTTTATTACAAGCAGCACACAGTCCAGAGCTCAAAGCATGTGAATTTACTCTTGGGAAGACTGAGATAAGGTCTTCAGTGTAATCGCTGTGTATACATTGTGAACTAGATTGATTCAGCTTAGGTTGCATATTGACATGTTGTTCAGTGATGGTAGTGCCTTAATGGTCAATAAGTTCTTTTAGCTACTGTTTTCTAACATAAGTAGTTGTATTGTATATTTTTATAAGGTTTTCAAAAAGTTACATTTTCATAAAGAAACATTGTCTATTAGAACGCACCTATTTTATATTAATGTATAATGTTTTATAATGTATAATGTATATTTCTATGTACTAGCAGCTGTGCAAATTTCTAGTTAATAATAAATCCATCCAAATAAATCCATCCAATAACAGCATGAGTGTGGGGAAATCTTTGACTGTATGCCAGAAAGGAGGAGGAGTGGAAGAAGTTTGCAAAAAAATGTTGAAAAGTTTTTGGTTCATTTCAGAGATGACAAAAATATAAAAATGAAAAAGTAACAATTTTTTGAAACACAGTGATACACAACGACACTCAAATTCACTGATACACACTGTGTAGCCTGGGGAGCAGTGATGGGATTGAAACCTTGCTCAAGGGTATCACAGGGCAACCTACTAGTCTGGGATTCAAACCCATTACCTGCTGATCCTGGGGTCTATTTCCTAACCACTAGACACCCCTGCCTCTAGATAATAAATGCAATTTAGCTTCTCCAAACCATTTGTATGTCAAGGATGCCAGAGAACTTCGTAAAAAGCAACACAGACAATTAAAAAACATGGCAAGGACCACACAGAAAAGAAAACGCTGCCCTGGTTGGGAATTAAAGATCTCTTAATTGTCCCTCGCATAAATAAATGTATAGGAGCACGAGCTTTCAGTTACAGGGCCCTTAGATTGTGGAACAGCTTGCCTGCTTCTGTACGGGATGCCGATTCAGTCTCAGTCTTTAAATCAATGCTGAAGACTTACTTCTTTAGTTTAGCTTACCCGCACCAATCACCATAGTGCACCATTACTAGTTGTAAGTACTTGCAGTCTGAGACATTGCAGTTCCCATACCAGTTCCCGTACCAGATGGTTCCCCTGTAGAAGATGGTGAGAATGGAAGGTGGGAGATGGGCTTTCCTCAATCTGTGCAGGACGTAGATTGTGGAACAGCTTGCCTGCTTCTGTACGGGATGCCGATTCAGTCTCGGTCTTTAAATCACGGCTGAAGACTTACTTCTTTAGGTTAGCTTACCCGCACCAATCACCATAGTGCACCACTAGTAATGTCGCTGGTGCTGCTGTACATGCCATCGCACTGTTTCATTTCTGTGTCTGTCACTACTGGATCCTGCTCATTACTGACCCCCTCATTCCATTTCTCTCCCCACATGTCCGAGGGGGCCCGTTGTGGTCATCACCTGAGTCCAGTGCCGAGCTACCATCTGGTCTGTGTGATGCATCTGATGCGCCAAGGGACCCTGGCGGCTCATCGGTACCTAGAAGAAACTTGGGACTCCTCACTGATCCTGGAGTCTAAAACCTAACTAACTCTGTACTGTTAGTATACCCAAGGGGGTTGGGTAGCCGGTTGACCTTGGACCCTCAGAGGTTTTTTTTTTCTCCACATAGTGGAGTTTTTGGTTCCTCTCCTCCGTAGTCGTCCGGCTTAAACATCTTTAACATCTATTACTGTAACCTGTTCCATCATCGACCTTCAATGTAAAGTGCCTTGGGGCAACTTTGTTGTAAAAGGCGCTATACAAGAATAAATTGAATTGAATTAAATTCAGAGCCTCCTCTCTTTAAAACAGGGGTGTCGAACTCCAGTCCTGGAGGGCCAGAGTCCAGCACAATTTGGTGATTTCCCTCTTCAAACACACTCACTACACCCACCACTAAGTGTGAACCAGGTGTGTTTAAGGAGGGAAATCATCAGATTCTGTCCCTCTGTCCCTGCAGGACTGGAATTCAGCACTCCTTGCTTTAAAGCATCAGCACTAATCCCTGCACCATTCCTTATAATTGAAAGTGAAAGTGACAACTTTCATTGTGAAACGCAGCACAGCACAACACAACAAAATTAAACCTCTGCGTTTCATCCATACACACTTGCAGCAGGGGGCAGCTATTGAAAGTGCCTGGGGAGCAGCGATGGGGACGGTACCTTGCTCAAGGGTACCTCAGGGCAACCTACTGGTGAGAGAATCCAACCCACAATCTGAGGCCAACTCCCTAACCACTAGGCTATCACTGCCCATCACCAGCAGCTATCACTGAAGGTCCACCTTACTTCCAGGATCTGAGAAAAAATCCAATCCTGTGAACACGCTTGAGAATATCACATCAAAACAGAAGGATAAAGTTTTAAGTAATTTGTTTGAAGGAATTATGATGTTATTTTTTTGTGAGTTTTTTTATACATCTAGTTTTATACAACTACAATGTTCTAGGAATCAGAGAAAATTAAAAAAGCTCCAAATTTAATGAAAATGTAATGAGCTTTTCTCATTTTTATGTTTTAACAAGTTTATGCTGCCAAAGGATGCCACTAGCACACTACCATCTAATCAACTAACCTTACTCACTTACTCACAAATTAAGAATCTTATACTGGAGGGTGTTTTAGATAGAAAGCAAACTGTGAGTTGTGTAAACTGTCTCAAAGCTTTAATAATTGTTGATGTGGTGGTGACAGTATTTGTGTTGCATTTTCTCTCTTACTTTTAATCATAATCCTTTTTTATAAACTCCATGTTTATAAACTCCTGTTTTTCACTAATTTTCTTGGAATTTTTTTATTCAGACTGCATCATTCAGATTGCATTATTCCTCATTATTCAGACTGAGTCTATCTAATCTCATCAGATACGTCATACTTTGTATCTCCTTGAACTCTTTTCTTTTTTTTAATGTACATGCAAAATGTGGCAACTGAGGTGTGTGGGGGTAGTTGGGGCTCAAAAAAGTGGACAAATGCTAATTTGATATACTTCTATAAGGCTTCTGTTTAATATATTTTCTCTTTTCACTCAAAAAGAAACAGCTGCTTTGCCTGGAAATGAAATCTTCACAATCGATGGTCTTTGCCTTATGTGCAGGGCTAGGGTCACTTAAACAATTGCCCTCAAATGTGTTTTTCTAAGTGTTGTGAAAGTGATAATTTCCTGAAATTAACAACAGTTAGCTATGAAGGTCTTGAGCCACCCTCCTTTTTTAGGAAGCCAGGAATCACCACCATTCCTTTCATAATAAGCGTTTTGAGTAAAAAAAAAAGATTTTACTTTGCAGTTATGTTTAAAGAAATGAACCTCCTTCCAACATTTCAAATATAGCAGTTCCTGGCTAACTTAGCTGTGGTGAAACAATGAAATAATGAAATATTAACCAGGAAAAGATTAAAGATTTTTTTAAATTATGAAATTAAAAATTACACCCTCCATCACAATGCACAATGCTGCATGATCAATCACACATAAATCACACGGGGCAGCAGTGGCCTAGTGGTTAGGGAGTTGCCCCAGCATTGGGAGATTGTGTGTTTGTTACCCTCACCAGTAGGGTGCCCTGAGGTACCCTTGAGCAAGGTACTGTCCCTGTCACTGCTCCCTGGGTGCTTTCATTAGCTGCCCACTGCTGCATGGTATTTCAGTGCATGGGTTAAATGCAGAGGTCCAATTTTGCTGTGCTGTGCTGTGACCTCATAATGACAAGGGTTGTCACTTTCAATTTCATATGCACATACACTTTTAGTTCTCTGGGGTGGTGGTGTTCTAGTGGTCAAATACTCCTCCACAGACCAAGAGGTTGCAGGTTTTATTCCATCCTCCAGCACTACCACCAGTGGGTTCCTGAGCAAAACCCTGATCCCAAATTACTCCAGGAAGACTGTCCCTTTTATTAAGAATTGAAACTCACTCTGGATAAGAGTGAGATAATGCCATAAATGTAAAATGCCATAAATGTAAAATGTATTTTTAATAGCACATTGGGCCATACATAATTCAGCTCAAAAGTTAAAGATTTTCAACTGCTTTCCTTACCCTAGTTAGCTCCCTGTCATTGGGCTTGGTGTAAATATAAGATGTTATACTGAGAGTTGTCATCTGCTGCTGATTTTTGAAATTAGAGATGCTGGAATTGGAGATGAAAGCTTGGTGTTGGAACTGGCGATGACCAGTCTTGAGAAGCGCTATTAGAAACTGATTGTCATTTATGATGACAGTAATAATTTTCCAAATTCAGGTGGATTCTCTCTGATCCCACCTTTCGAGTGCATCAGCACCCAGGCACTGTTAGCTGATGAAGTGTCATTTTAACTAATCAGCTTAGCTCAACCATGCAGATGTTTCCTCAATGACACCTCTTTAACAGACAGGTCCTCCTCGCATCATTAGGTAAAGGGTCTGTCAACTCAATTTTGAACATTGAGAACATTTCAGTGATCCTAAAGATGTGTTAAGATGATCATTAATCAAAGTTAGATCTGAAAAAAAGAAAGTTAGAAAACTTCTCTGCCTGATCAAGACTGTGTGAGCTTTTCAGACTACAAAATGAATGACAGTGGTGTAGCCAGGCAGCTGCCTAGCAGCAGCTGTTTAGTGTTTTTTTCCTATTTAAAATAGTGTTAAAGACAAGGGATGTGAAAGTGAAGTGAAGTGAAGATTTAAAAATGTTGCAGGCCATTAAGTCAGTGTGTGTTTGATGTTTGAACCTGTAATATATTCCTAAGACCTGTACAAGCTGTTTCTCTGCCTTTGCCCAACAGGTACAGGGATTGGCTACTGCTCCTTTCCATGTGCCTAGTTCAAATATGAACGTGTATATGGCTTTATTAAGAATCATTATCATTTGGTTATGATTTTGTATTTGGATACTTTCTTGGCTGAAAATTTAGGTCCATAGACCAGCGTTACCACAGCTGTTCAACTTATTAAGCTTGTTGCACTAAAATACCAGGTAAAGTATGACCATATGTCAGCTCAGCAACTCCTTACTCCTTGTTGTTTTCAACAATCTGTGCAGAAATCTTATAATTCACTTAAAAATCTGGGTACTTCTATCTCAACTCACCAAATACTTGGTATGGTGCACTTTGTTTGCCCCTGTGCTAATATGAAAAATCCCAGTATTTAGATAGTCAGGGACTTTTCTGTGTGGAGTTTGCATGTTCTCCACCTGTCTGCGTGTGTTTCCTCTGGGTGCTCTGGTTTCCTCCCACTGTCCAAAGACCTGCATGTCAGGAGTATCTGAGATGCTTAATTGTCAGTGAGTGTGTCTGCCCTGCGATGGACTGGCAACCTGTCCAGGGTGTTTCCCTGCCTTTTATTCTGGGATATCTGGGATAGACAAGCATGTAAGAAAATGAGTGAGAGTGAGAGAGTTGGTAAGTTAATATCAATTACCACTAGCATGGTTGTAGAGCTTTGAGGGTTAATATCAATCTAACTTGATTTATCAAAGGTAATTTATTGGAAGGGGAGCACCGAAAGTGTGTAATCAATTATGCATATACAGTACTTATATATATAGTATGAAAGTGTAATGGGAGTGTGGTGCGGGTTGGATGTCAACGTGGAGCCAGTGGTCAGGAACATAACTTTATTCTCCATGGGAAATGAAACAAGACACAGGATAGAAGCCACCATTACTTTAACACTTAGCCTCTGTTAATGAGCCACGCTCTGTTCTGACTCTCTGGGGCCTAAATAGCCAGCACCAGTGAAGCACACCTGTGTCTTCATGAGCTTAGGTGTGCTCAGTCCGAACAGAGCACCCTCTACCGGAACCCAAACAAAACCAAACCGTGAAATCCCCCCCCCCCCCCCCCCCCCCCCCCCACACAACTTAACCCCCCAGAACAACCCCCTTATTGGGGCACATGGCTGGGCCCACAAAACAAAACTTAAACAAAAGGGACCACGTCCCTGGCTGCTGGCAGTGGTGAGGGGTATCCCAAAGTCCCAGTCCACTTCTGGGTCCCATGGTCATAGGAACAGCCTTTTGTACCTGGCATAGAGTCCTGACCGACAAGGTTTACATGACTCATATGTTTATGATTCATCCATGACATGATTCTCGACACATTGTCTACTTCCGCGGTGTTTCCAAACATCTGGATCTATGAAGGCACCATTCAAAAACCTTACACAAATCCAGTCCATAAAACACAAGGTCTCCACCAGCTTTTGATGAAGGTGTTGGAATAGGAGGCTGTAAGGAAGGAAGTAGAACAACGGTGTAAAGCCACCCCCACTCCTGCTTCTCCTCAGGCTGATGACTGGATGCGTGATCTTTGACTTTCCAACAGTGCTTGCTACAGGCACTGGATTCTCTGCTGCAGAACCTTCCACTCCTCTTCATCTCCTGCAATTTCATCCACCTCAGTGTCCTTGAGAGTGCAGACATGGTAGGGCATGGATGTTAGCGTCTGATCTTTGCGGTCAGCATGTCCAACATGGAGCCTTTCATTCGACAGGCGTTCATGACTGAAAGTCCGATGATCCCCCTGGGGAAGACGTGGAGGTTTACTACAGTCTTTCTTCTCTCAGTGATCATGGCAGTCTGTAAGGCCATCAGAGCAGACCTTCATGGACATGCACTGGTCACTGGTGAATTGAGACTTCTCTTTTGGAGCACAGCCAATCTCATCTGTGCAATTAAACCGACTTCTGCTGTTGCCGCAGTGCTGGTGGCAATCCTAAGACAAACAAAAGTAGTTAATTACATCAGAGCAATCTCGGACATGAGGGATTTCATTACACACCATCTTCTGGTTAACAAACTTCTCACCTTGGGCACACTGAAAACGTTCTTTGCACTGGCTTTCGCAATCATCCTACTCGGCACCCTTTTTGCAGCCCTCTTTATCACACACATCACTAGAGAATGCACAAACCTTCATCACTGCAAGGCTTGAAACTTACTGAGCAGTTCAAGGTTGAAGTTCCTTCAACGATGGTTGTCTAAGCAGTTCTTGTCAGACCTATTTGCAAGGCCCTTGCTGCCATTGTCACAGTGACTACAGTTTTCATGGTGTGTAATGCATTCTCCCTCCTCTGAGTGCTCCTGACCTTGAGCAGTCTCAGATAGTCTCCGAGAGCAGTGCATAATCCAGAACATGAGCGCCACTCACAATCTCAGGTGCATGATCCAGGCAATGAACCTGCAAGGCCTTCAAGGCAGGCACATACTCATGAATGGGAGCCCCGCTTTTGGTTTCACTGAGAGAAGCTCCGCACTGACCCTTCTGGGCCTGCAGTGTGACTTTCACAACCAGTTACTCTGTTCTGAGTCCACTGAAACATGGGGATAAACTGAAGGTAGGGTGTTTATGATCTCCTTGTGGAAGTTTGGCTTGTGTTCTGTTGAGCTCTGTGCACCCTTGTGACTTTTGTCAGGGACGATCTCCAGAGTGGCACCAAATTTCTTATAGTTGTTAGCAAACCACACCAACAGCAGCATACAGTCAATCAGTTAATGCTCCTGTCCTGTCTCTTTGTCTGCAGAGTGAGACTTATCCCTTTCACCATTGTTCTTTGCCCCATGTACTCGCAGGATGTATTTCATTGTGTCCGGGTTCTCATCAAAACAGCGACCTATTATCTTCTTCTCTTGGATGGATTTGACATTGGAAAGGACCTCAGCTGACAGCTCAATGACCTGGTTAAAACCCCACTGTAGGAGATGTCTACTGGCTTTATAACTTTTGCCTGTAACCTTGGATCAAACATATCAGACTAGCTGAGTTCATTTTTGAAGTCTGCTGATCCAGCCTTCACTGGGATCTGCTGAGTGAGTTGAGATTTCAAGATCTCCAATTCTGAGCACCAGGTCTTCAATTCTGCTTCCATACCACGGACATGCTCTTGCAGCTCTGTGAGCTTATTGGCCTCTCTCCGAGCTTTTTTCCAGTTCAGCCTGCAGAATGGCGCTGTTGTCCTGCACCTGTTTCAGCTCTGCCCTGGTCTGATTCAGCTGTTCTTCCATAGTGGCCACTTTAGTCTCCAGCTTCTCCTGCAAGGTGAAAATCTTTACTCCCTTTGTTGTATGGTGTACAGTTTGATTCTTCGGTTTATCTGTTTTCTTCAACCATTCCCTTCGGACAACAATCACAGCTTCAGACTGCTTTGAAGACACCGACTGGGACATGTTTAGGGAGGCTGCAACCTACGGTGACTCCATCAACTTGGAAGCATACACAGCTTCAGTGACTGGCTACATCAGCAAGTGCATTGAGGATGTTACTCTCCAAATTCATCATAACACGACCCAACCAGAAGCCATGGATGACTGCGGCAGTACGCAGACTCCTGATAACCCGGGACAAGGCCTTCAAGTCAGGGGACGAGGCTGCCCTAAGAACAGTGAGGGCGAACCTGCCCCAGGCCATCAGAGCAGCAAAGCGAGCTCACGCACAGAGAATCCATGGGCACTTCAGAAACACCAGCTACCAACTACAGGACATCTCCAACTGCCTGTGACGGTGACTCCTCCCTCCCAGATGCGCTGAACCGCTTCTACGCACAGTTTGAAGCGGTGAACAACACAGATAATGAGGAAGACCATCCCTCCTCCAAACGACCAGGTCCTCTGTCTGACAACGGCCGAGGTGAGAAGATCTCTACTGAGAGTCAACCCAGTGAAAGCTGCTGGTCCAGATAACATTCAAGGTCATTTGCTCAGAGGATGTGCAGAACAGCTGGCAGATGTACTCATCGACATCTTCAACATCTCTGTGAGCACCACTGTTGTTCCTAGGTGCTTCAAGACCAGAATTCCACACCGTCATTCCAGTGCCAAAGAAATCATCTGTCTCCTGCCTCAATGACAATCGTCCTGTCGCACTCACACCTCCATCCATCCATCCATTATCTGCCGCTTGTCCCAAACGGGGTCGCGGGGGAGTGCCGGGCACTCACACGTATCATCATGAAATGCTTCGAGAGGCTGGTCATGAGGCACATCAAGTCTCAGATCCCTTCCTCACTGTGTGCTCAGCCCACTGATGACCCAAGACTGTGCATCCAAGCACAGCTTGAACCACATCATCAAATTTGCTGATGATACAACCTTGGTGGGTCTGATCAGTGGAGGAGATGAGGCGACGTACAGAGAGGAGATAGAACAGCTGACAGACTGGTGCAGAACCAACAACCTGTCTCTGAACATTGACAAGACTAAAGAGATGGTTGTTGACTTCAGGAGACCACGTCGGAACCACTCTCCCCTGAATATCAACACCTCACCTGGAGATGGTCCAGAGCAAGTTTCTTGGTGTTCACATAACCAACAACCTCACGTAGACCCTCAACATCAACTCCATCACAAAGAAAGCCCAGTAGTATCTCTACTTCAATTCAATTCAATTCAATTCAATTTATTCTTGTATAGCGCCTTTTACAACAAAGTTGCCCCAAGGCACTTTACATTGATAACAGGTTACAGTAATAGATGTTTAAGATGTTTAAGCCGGATGACTACGGAGGAGAGGAACCAAAAACTCCACTATGTGGAGAAAAAAAACCTCTGAGGGTCCAAGGTCAACCGGCTACCCAACCCCCTTGGGTATACTAACAGTACAGAGTTAGTTTGGTTTTAAACTCCAGGATCAGTGAGGAGTCCCAAGTTGCTTCCAGGTACCAATGAGCCACCAGGGTCCCTTGGCGCATCAGATGCATCACACAGACCAGATGGTAGCTCGGCATTGGACTCAGGTGATGACCACAACGGGCCCCCCCGGACATGTGGGGAGAGAAATGGAATGAGGGGGTCAGTAATGAGCAGGATCCAGTAGTGACAGACACAGAAATGAAACAGTGCGATGGCATGTACAGCAGCACCAGCGACATTACTAGTGGTGCACTATGGTGATTGGTGCGGGTAAGCTAACCTAAAGAAGTAAGTCTTCAGCCGTGATTTAAAGACCGAGACTGAATCGGCATCCCGTACAGAAGCAGGCAAGCTGTTCCACAATCTACGTCCTGCACAGATTGAGGAAAGCCCATCTCCCACCTTCCATTCTCACCATCTTCTACAGGGGAACCATCTGGTACGGGAACTGGTATGGGAACTGCAATGTCTCAGACTGCAAGTACTTACAACGGGAAGTGAGAACAGCTGAGAAGATCATCAGTGTCTCTCTGCCCTCTGGACATCTTCACCACTTGCTGTATCTGCAAACCAACCAACATTGTGGATGAATCCCTCCCACCCATCCCACACTCTCTTCTCCCTCCTGCCATCCGGGAAATGTTCCGCAGCATGCGGGCCTCCACTACCAGGATGGGAAATAATTTCATCCCCCTGGCCATCAGGCTTTTGAACTGCTAATGTCTAATGTTGTATCTATTTATTTTCGTCTTGCACTCTGCACTTTACTCATAATGCTGCTCTGTTACACTTTGTTGCGCCGCTACACTTGTTTCACTGCCCAACAACCTGGGCTGCTTTGTTCCATAACACTGCGGCACTCTTTTGGATGAAAGTACTGTCTGTTGTTGCCTTGTTGTGTGTCTTCTGTTGTGTCTTCTGTTGTGTCTTATGTTGTCTTGCATCTTATATTGTTTCTGATGTCTGTCTTGTGTGTAGCACCTGGAGTCCTGGAGGAACGTTATTTCATTTCACTATGTACTGTGTATATGGCTGAAATTACAATAAAATCCTACTTGACACAGTTTGCAGCTTCTTCAGGACCTTTTTCTCTTGCATGAGTTTACTTACCTCTCCTTGAAGCTCACCGTTGTCTTGAGCCAGAGTTTTTCTTTCTGTTTCCCTGCTTTCAATTTCCTTCTGACAAAGAGACAAGAGTCCTTTGGTCTCCTCAAGTTGAGAAAGCAGTTTGGTGATCTTTTCCTCGTCTTTCAGTCTTTCGTTTCTGGCTGAAGTGATCGCCTGCAATGCGGAGGCTTCTCCCTCTGACAGCTGTTAGTTGAGCCTTGACACAAACTCCTTCTGTTGAGTGATCTGAATGGTCATGCAGCTGATCTGTTCATCTCTTTGGTGAATGTCAATGAGAAGTGCATTATGCTTCACATTGGCCTGTCAGAGCTTTTCTTATGCAGCCCTTAGTTTCTCCTGGGTACTGGTCAAGCTTTCAGTTAACCAAATTATCTGTTCACCCTGGTCTACAGTCATTTTCATATTCTAGATACCCAGCCTGTTTTTGCTCAAATTCCCTACTGACTTTAGCCAATTCTTCCTGAAGGGAATGTGCCTCAGACTGGTTGCTTTCCTGCAGCTGGTGATTCTAGGCTTGGAGGGAGACCTTTTCATTTTCCAATCCCTGGCACTTTGCCTCCATTGCATGCAATGCATGCCTCAAACCAGCATTCTCAATCTCCTTGGCTTGAATTCTGGTTAAAATTACCTTGACGTGGTTTCTACTTGCTTCAGCCTCCAATTCAGTCTCCTGAAGCTTCTCTGAGACTTGACAGTTGGCCAGTGTAGCATCCTTTACCTTTACATTCAAGCCATCAAGATCCTGGTTCCATGAACAAATTTCGTGATCCTTGGCGATGAGTTCAACATCCATTTCCTGGAACTGCTCAGCAAGAACATTTTTGGCCTGTCGTTCATCCTTTAGAACATTTTATTAAAAATATAATATTGAATATAGCTTTGAAAAAAGAGTACATGAAAGCAGAACTAAAGACAAACAGAACCTTGGGGGAAAATAATTTTCCTCTATTTATTTATAAATTAATTAATTAATTAATTAATATATGTACCCTTATCTCTTTCAGGTAAAGAAACCCTTTTGGAAATCAAATAATTTTAAATGTCAACTCAAGAAATTACATTTGATAATGTTTTCAAATATACATAACTTTAATATTTAACTTAAATTCAGTCTTTTATTAATAGATCAATTTAGACATTGATGTATTGTTCAGTCCCATGTCTAGTCATTTGTTCAGTTTCTAACCAGTCATTTGTCCAGTGTCCCATTCATTTTCATTTCCAGTGTACCTTCCAGTACTGTGCCCCACTCTCTGGTCTTGCCCTAATCTTCTGTTCAGTTTCTTGTCCTACCCTGTCTCTCGCAAGTTATTTTTTTCCTTGTCTTTCCCCAGGCTTCTCTTCTGGCCCAACTCCTGGGCACAATGTTTGCCTCAGGGATGGTGCTCTGGGAAGGGGGTGTCCTTGTCTATGTTCTTTCCTATTCCTTCTGTTTTAGTAAGGAGAGTATTATATCTGTTAATATATGAATAAATATAGCAACAAAACTGATAAATGGACACTTTCCCTGAGATAATTGGGAAATACTAAACTAAAACCCCTTTTAAACCTTTTCAGACAAGCTTGAAATCACTTGGTGATTTCACTTTTCAGTGAAGTATGATGACATCAAACTTGTTCTTGCTTTTTATTATTCATCCCTGAAAACCTCGCTGTGCCGCCATTGTGGGTCTTTTGTTATTTTGACACAGCAGCAACTTCTCAATGTGGAGGGCACTTAAGAATCACTCACCCTGCAAAAGGGAACAAATTTCTCCAACAGGGTCCACAGCGCAGAAAATTGTGTACACAGCTTTACAGAGCCCCAATCAGTGGGCCGATTTTGTGTACCATTGAACACAGTCAGAAAAGGCAGGAAAAAAGCCTTACCGGTCCTGACAAGGACAACCACAACATTTTCCCCCAGACAATTACAAGAGCATGTGAAATAGCCACGCTGAGTCTTGGGTTTGATAAATTATAAGCCTTGATGAAACACATCTGTTCATTATATAGGTTCACGTGCCTCTATCTTTAAAAAAAAAACAAAAAAAAACATGTCCAGTGTCCTATCCAGTGTTGTGTCCACTGGACTGTGAAGTCACTAGTCATTCTCTAGTCTTCTATTCCATGTTCTGCACCATTTCCATTCATTTGTCTAGTTCCCTTCCATTCATTTATCTAGACCTCTGCCTAGTCTTGTCCAGTGTCTTTTCCATTCTCCTCTCAAGTAACCTGTACAGTCTCTTATCATGCAAATGATACAAACCCAGCATTAATCAGACATTGAATATAGTCTTTGGTGAAACAGCATATAATACGAAGTTCTGCTACAACATTATGCACGTTAATCAATGTCATGTTGCTGTGTTTGCTCATTCAATAATTTTATTTCATTAGTAAGCTCTGAATTAGCCTGTTTGTCAGTAAATCAGCAGGAAATGCATGATAGCCATGTGATGCATGAAAAAAAAGAAGTAGAGGCTTCCGATCTTCATAAAAGGCTTCTTGACACTTAATGAGCTGCCATATGCCTCGAATGACTATTAAACCCACAGCAATTATGGTAACTGTGTTATATCAAATATGAAGGACAGCTGTTTGTACATGTTTTTATATATATATATAATTACACATATGTAACAAGCTCTCCCCAGAGATTTAGCTCTTTGACAGAAGTGAGGAAGACAAGTAGCCCTGCAGGGGGGATTTGCAGAAAGGATGGCTGAGGTTGTAAAGACATGACCTAACTACCAATCACATAACTGTAATATATAATATTGATGGCTACACAGGCTGATTAAAATGGCAAAACATATCAAAATACATCAATTAAAAATATATTGTGTTTAAAAATATTCAACATGGTAAATACTGTGTGAATTGCATGTCAATTTTTGGGATCTGCTGGTTGAATTTAGATTTCAGTGTTCCATCAAAGATTCTGGCTGAGGTAGTATCATGGTTTGGGTTTGCTTTACTCCACCACCAGCATATTTCACAGATGGTGATAAGTTTCATGTATAAGGTTCTTAGGCTAGAGGGCTGTCCTTTTTCCAAACATAGCACTTCTCATTTAAACCAAAAGTTCTACCTTGATCTCATCCTTACAAAACTATTTTTGATAGCCTCTTTTCTTGATGTCATCTTTACCAAACTGTAGATGCAGTGATGTTCTTTTTAAAAAGTGAAACATCTTGTCATTGTAAAACACAACACACAGTGGAATTCAACATCTGCTTTTTGCCCATACACACACGTGCTGCAGGGGGTCAGCTATTGGAAGCGTCCGGTGAGCAGCAGTGGGGATGGTACCTTGCTCAAGGGTACCTCAGTGTAACCTGCTGATCTGGTATTTGAACCCATAACAACCTGATCCTGGGAGCAACTCCCTAACCACTAGTCCACCACTGCCTCTAAAGATTTTCTCTTGCTGTTGAATGTGAGAGAGACTATTGGTTGCTTAGAAGTTACCTTGTGTGTTCCTATGTGTCCTCCCAACTTATCATGTGCTTTGTTGTGGCAGGGCATCCAGGCCCTCACCAACTACAGGACATCTCCACCTGCCTGTGACGGTGACCCCACCCTCCCAGATGCGCTGAACCACTTCTACGCACGGTTTGATGCAGTGAACGACACGCGTATGAGGAAGACCACCCCTCCTCCGAACGACCAGATTCTCTGTCTGACCACAGCCGAGGTGAGGAGATCTCTTCTCAGAGTCAACCCACGGAAAGCTGCCGGTCCAGACAATATTCAAGGTCGTGTGCTCAGAGGATGTGCAGAACAGCTGGCAGATGTTCTCACCGACATCTTCAACACCTCTCTGAGCACCACTGTTGTTCCAAGGTGCTTCAAGACCACCAGCATCATTCTAGTGCCAAAGAAACCATCCATCTCCTGCCTCAACGACTATCGTCCCGTCGCACTTACACCCATCATCATGAAGTGCTTCGAGAGGCTGGTCATGAGGCACATCAAGTCCCAGATCCCCTCCTCACTAGACCCCCTGCAGTTTGCGTATCGTCCCAACCGCTCAACGGACAATGCAATCTCCACCACCCTCCACCTGGCCCTTTCTCATCTTGACAGAAAGGACAATTACGTCAGAATGCTGTTCATCGACTACAGTTCAGCATTCAACACCATCATCCCTCAGCACCTGAGTGAGAAGCTGAGGCTGCTGGGCCTGAACACCTCCCTCTGTAACTGGATCCTGGACTTCCTGACTGGGAGACCCCAGTCAGTCAGGATCAGTAGCAGCACCTCCAACAGCATCACACTGAGCACAGGAGCCCCCGAGGGCTGTGTGCTCAGCCCACTGCTGTTCACACTGATGACCCACGACTGTGCAGCCAAGCACAGCTCGAACCACATCATCAAATTCGCTGATGATACAACCATGGTGGGTCTGATCAGCGGTGGAGACGAGGCAGCCTACAGAGAGGAGATACAAGAGCTGACGGACTGGTGCAGAACCAACAACCTGTCTCTGAACGTCGACAAGACTAAAGAGATGGTTGTTGACTTCAGGAGATCATGTCGGGACCACACTCCACTGAATATCAACACCTCACCTGTGGAGATGGTCCAGAGCACCAAGTTTCTTGGTGTTCACATCACTGACAACCTCACGTGGTCCCTCAACACCAACTCCATCACAAAGAAAGCCCAGCAGCGCCTCTACTTCCTGCGCAGACTGAGGAAAGCCCATCTCCCACCTTCCATCCTCACCATCTTCTACAGAGGAACCATTGAGAGCATCCTGAGTGGCTGCATTACTGCCTGGTACGGGAACTGCAACGTCCTAGACCGCAAGTCCCTACAATGGGTAGTGAGAACCGCTGAGAAGATCATCGGGATCTCTCTGCCCTCTGTACAAGACATTTTCACCACTCGCTGCATCCGCAAAGCAACCAGCATTGTGGATGATCCCTCCCACCCGTCCCACACTCTCTTCTCCCTCCTACCATCCGGGAAAAGGTTCCGCAGCATACGGGCCTCCACTTCCAGGATGGGAAATAGTTTCTTCCCCCTGGCCATCAGACTGTTGACTCTGGAATCTTACCAATATCTTGAACTCTTAAAACTCAGTCCACTTTTCATCCCGTGATTTATTTTCTACTTGGCGCTCAGGTAGCTGCACTCTTGCACTCCACCAATAACACTGCTCCACCACACTGCTGGGGCTACTACACCTACCTGCTGCTTTGTTTCACAACACTGCAGCCTCTCACGGATGAATGTACCGTCTGTCGTACGCCTGTTGTTGTCTGTTCTGCCCTACACGTGTTGCCTGCACAGTTCCTTTATGTTGTCTGTGTCTTGTCTTTGTGTCTTGTCTTGTGTAGCAATTGTGTCCTGGAGGAACGTTATTTCGCTTCACTGTGTACTGTGTATATGGCTCAAATGACAATAAAACTTCTACTTGACTTGGACTGTTCTTTGTTTTTGCTCATTTGTTGGGAGAGAAACATGGTCCTCCTATCACAGTCTGACTATGGATTGATGAAATCCAAACCCTTTATTAAAGGTTTTGTAACCTTTCCAATTATTTTTGAAGATCCTGAGAAATCTTATAAATTTGTGCTGGATTTTACTTTCACAAACGTGTTGTGAAGTTCAGACTTTGGATAAAACCTCCTCAAAATAAGTGCCTGATTTTCATCATACTTGATTGAAACTGTGCTTTCTACCTTTCAAATCAGCTGTTATTACTAGAGGTACATAATTTGATGCTCACAAATGTGCGATATTGGATCATTTTCCTCAGTAAATAAAGGATGAGGTATATATGTGTCACGTGTGTTAGGGTTTGGGCACGCTAGAGGGTGCTCTCTGTCACGTGTGTTGTGTTTTGGGCACGCTAGAGGGCGCTCTCGGTCACATACAGGGTGTTTATGTCACAGGAGGTGTTTAGGGTACGTAGGGCGCTCTAGCCTCACTACACACCGGAGCTCCCCGCGGGCAGGTGTGCATCATTGGGGCTGACTATTTAAGCCCCGATGAGTCAGAACAGAGCGGCTCATTAGGCAGGTCTAACCTATGCGTGAACGGGTGGTGTTTGTGCAACTTTGTGTCTATGACTAGGTATAGGTCGTCAGTATAGTGACCACTTAGTTCTAGGTTAGACCGCGTTCCCCAGTCATAAGGTTTCATGTGTAGAACTGCAGTCCCCCTGCTCCCTGTTTCTTGTTTGTTTTAGTCACTGTGCAGCACAACTTCCGGTTCAACTCCTGGCTCGAGCTGACGCCCTTCTGGGTACCCGCCACTGCTACAGAACGAGCCGCCTGTACTCTGACGCCACGAGCCACGAGGGCGAGCAGGAGTGCATGCTGTGGGCGGCAGCGAATGCTGTCGAGCGGACGCTGCAGCTGATGAGGACCTGGGGGTCAGAGGCGCTCTCTCTGGACTCCGCGAGCATCTGGACGGTGAGGAGTGGCGCGACGGACGCCGACGCCGGTAAGGGAGCTAGAGCGCCGCCTGAAGAGGACGATGTCGCGTTCCCACTGATATCATCCCAGATCCCGAAGCCGTGAGGGATCAGTTCGCGCTTTGTTCCCGGATGCTGATCTCCGAGGTTACAAGGGCGCAGCGCTATCTCAACACGCTGGACCGCGTGTTGTTTTCTGCACGCGACATGGAAGGCGGGGCTTCGTTGAAGGCTGGCGTTGCGCAACGCCGAGGCATCGACGCCAACCGCACAAGTGAAGCGCCTAACGCGGAAGCACAGCATCAACCACGCCGCAAGCGCCTCAACGCGGAAGCACTAAGCCAACCGCGCCGCACGCGGGTCAACGCGGAGATTCAGCGCCAGAGAGCGCGAGAGCGCTGCGCGCCAGTAACCGCGATCCGCCAGCGAAAAAGCGTCACGCGCGGCAGCTGATAGTGGGAACACGCCAGCTTAAATCACCACAAGAGGTTGGCAGCAACGCGCTCGCGGTTCACAGCGAAAGCATCGACGCCAGCGCCCGCGAACGCGGCACGACGCCACCGCCGCATCGGCGACAGCACGGGCGCCCCCGCGCCGCACCGCGACTGCACGACGGCCACCACGCCGCAGCGCGCCAGCAACCACAGTCCGCCAGCGGAGAAAGCGCCACAAGGCGGAACACGCCAACGCCAATCACCACAAGAGGTTGGTAGCAACGCTTTTCTCGGTGTTCACAGCGACAGCACGCGCCCACCGCGCCGCCATCGCTGCGCCAGACGGCGCTCACCGCGCCGCCACGCTGAGCACGGCGCATACCGCGCCGCAATGCGACTGCACGGGCGCCCACCAAGAGGAAGAATGCAAAGAAGGGCCACCCAACAAGAGAAGCAGGCAATGCAAAGAAGGCAGTTCCGGACGAGAGCAGGAGGAGGGTGGAGACCACTTCTCGTATCGCAACCGGGAAGTCACCACGAAGCCCTTTGCAACAAGGAAAGCTATCAAGAAGTCGACCTCAAACCTTAGCTCCATAGTCATCTGCTACACAGAAAGCAGAGAAGGAGCAGCTCCAGGTTAGTGGCAAGTTTAAAAGGAAAGTCTGGGCAAAGGAGAATTGAACATGAGGCTGCTGTAACCATTCAGGCACGGGTGAGGAAACACATAAACAGAAAGTACTACCTGAAGCTACTGTGGGCAGCCAAGACGGTTCAGCGATATTATAGAGATAGTAAGAGTATGAGGCAAGAAATGAAGTCTTTGAAGGAGAAAAAAGGGGCTGTTGTTGTTCTACACAAGCTGCATTCTGAGGGATGAAGACTTCAGACAGACTCTGAAACTGAAGCACCAGGCTGCCACTTGTTATACAAGTACTGAGCTCGTCCCGTCGCACTTACACCCATCATCATGAAGTGCTTCGAGAGGCTGGTCATGAGGCACATCAAGTCCCAGATCCCCTCCTCACTAGACCCCCTGCAGTTTGCGTATCGTCCCAACCGCTCAACGGACAATGCAATCTCCACCACCCTCCACCTGGCCCTTTCTCATCTTGACAGAAAGGACAATTACGTCAGAATGCTGTTCATCGACTACAGTTCAGCATTCAACACCATCATCCCTCAGCACCTGAGTGAGAAGCTGAGGCTGCTGGGCCTGAACACCTCCCTCTGTAACTGGATCCTGGACTTCCTGACTGGGAGACCCCAGTCAGTCAGGATCAGTAGCAGCACCTCCAACAGCATCACACTGAGCACAGGAGCCCCCGAGGGCTGTGTGCTCAGCCCACTGCTGTTCACACTGATGACCCACGACTGTGCAGCCAAGCACAGCTCGAACCACATCATCAAATTCGCTGATGATACAACCATGGTGGGTCTGATCAGCGGTGGAGACGAGGCAGCCTACAGAGAGGAGATACAAGAGCTGACGGACTGGTGCAGAACCAACAACCTGTCTCTGAACGTCGACAAGACTAAAGAGATGGTTGTTGACTTCAGGAGATCATGTCGGGACCACACTCCACTGAATATCAACACCTCACCTGTGGAGATGGTCCAGAGCACCAAGTTTCTTGGTGTTCACATCACTGACAACCTCACGTGGTCCCTCAACACCAACTCCATCACAAAGAAAGCCCAGCAGCGCCTCTACTTCCTGCGCAGACTGAGGAAAGCCCATCTCCCACCTTCCATCCTCACCATCTTCTACAGAGGAACCATTGAGAGCATCCTGAGTGGCTGCATTACTGCCTGGTACGGGAACTGCAACGTCCTAGACCGCAAGTCCCTACAATGGGTAGTGAGAACCGCTGAGAAGATCATCGGGATCTCTCTGCCCTCTGTACAAGACATTTTCACCACTCGCTGCATCCGCAAAGCAACCAGCATTGTGGATGATCCCTCCCACCCGTCCCACACTCTCTTCTCCCTCCTACCATCCGGGAAAAGGTTCCACAGCATACGGGCCTCCACTTCCAGGATGGGAAATAGTTTCTTCCCCCTGGCCATCAGACTCTTGAACTCTGAATCCACCAATATCTTGAACTCTTAAACCCAGTCCACTTTTCATCCCGCATTTATTTATTTATGTCATGTTGCACTCTTGCACTTTAAATTCAATAACACTGCTCCACCACACTGCTACACATAATCTACCTGGGCTGCTTTGTTTCACAACACTGCAGCCCTCCACGGATGAATGTACTGTCTGTCGTGCCGTCTGTTGTTGTCTGTCTTGTCTTGCACGTGTTGCCCCGTGTTGTGTCTTATGTTGTCTTGTGTCTTGTCTTGTGTCTTGTCTTGTGTGTAGCACCAGGGTCCTGGAGGAACGTTATTTCGTTTCACTGTGTACTGTGTATATGGCTCAAATGACAATAAAATCCTACTTGACTTGACTTGTTCTTTTGTTTTTGCTCATTTGTTGGGAGAGAAACAAGGGTCCTCCGTTAATACAGTCTGACTATGGATTGATGAAATCCAAACCCTTTATTAAAGGTTTTGTAACCTTTCCAATTATTTTTGAAGATCCTGAGAAATCTTATAAATTTGTGCTGGATTTTACTTTCACAAACGTGTTGTGAAGTTCAGACTTTGATAAAACCCCAAAAACAAGTGCCTGATTTTCATCACATTGATTGAAAACTGTGCTTTCACCTTCAAATCAGCTGTTAATACTAGAGGTACATAATTTTGATGCTCACAAATGTGCGATATTGGATCATTTTCCTCAGTAAATAAAGGATGAGGTATATATGTGTCACGTGTGTTAGGGTTTGGGCACGCTAGAGGGTGCTCTCTGTCACGTGTGTTGTGTTTTGGGCACGCTAGAGGGCGCTCTCGGTCACATACAGGGTGTTTATGTCACAGGAGGTGTTTAGGGTACGCTAGAGGGCGCTCTGTTCTGACTAAGCACACCTGAGCCCCTGCGGGCAGGTGTGCATCATTGGGGCTGACTATTTAAGCCCCGATGAGTCAGAACAGAGCGCGGCTCATTAGGTAGGTCTAACCTATGCGTAACGGGTGGTGTTTGTGTAAACTTTGTGTCTATGACTAGGTATAGGTCGCCTAGTATAGACCACTTAGTCTCTAGGGTTAGACTGCAGTTCCCCAGTCATAGGGTTTCATGTGTAGAACTGCAGTCCCCCGTTCCCTGTTTCTTGTTTGTTTTGTCACTGTGCATAATAAACTTCGGTTCGGAACTCCTGGCTCGGAGCTGACGTCCTTCCGGTACCCCGCCACCATTACAATATGTTTGTTTTTATTTACTTTTCTTTAGTTACTTTTAAAGTTTGTATGAAAATAGGAAGTTTTTAGATCAAACTCATGCAGAATATAAAAAGTTTCAAATGCTTCACAAATGTTCAACCACTGTAGACAGAAAGTGACAAGTGCAAAAACTTTAAAACAAGAACAGCAATAAAAAAAAAAAAATACAACCAAAAAAAAAAAAACAGCAGTCAAAGACAGCACACAGTGCTGTTGATGAAAATCTGAAACAGCATCAATAGTAACTGTATTTTAGTGGGATTTAATTAACTGTAAAAAAAAACATGGATGCAAGTTAAAGTATAAATACATTATTTTAAATGCAAACATTGACAAATATACAGCAGCGACAGGATTAAGGTTTGTATTGAAAGTAAACTATATATAGTTTTTTTGGGGGTGCAAAAAACTATTCAGGAATATGTTGTGTGTACAGTGCAGATCTGGATTAGGAGTCTACTGGCCTGGGGGGATAAACTGTCTGACAGTTATTTGTTTGTTGCACAACTTTTTTCCATGCAGCAAGAGGGAGTTCGAGAGGGGTGAATGGGGTCTTGCACAATGCTTATGGCTTTGGAGATGCAGTGGTTGATTCATTGAGAAAGCGCATTTATTTATTTATGCTTTACATTTAGTAATTGAGGTGCATTTTTATAAGTGAGGACTTGCAAAATATATATTGTTGGGATCTTCTTGAAATATAAAACTGTGCAAAAGAATTGAGCCGCCACTCATTTCTTCATATTTTATCTCCGAAGAGCCAGACTCCTGTATTTTTTAATGTATTGCTGAGGAACAGTTCTTCAGGCTTCTTGCAGGACAACATGTTTCGGTTCTCATTTTTAGTCCAGTCCCTGTACCTGAAAAAAAGTGTAAAAAAATATATATAAATCGTATTTTACCATTCAAATCATTCAGTTATATTGCACTTACAGTCATGATATTGAACATTAAGGACATTAAATGAAATGGTTCTCCACCCTGTCAAACTACTACATCCACTTTAAGATGCTTGCTCTTTGGCATCAAGACATGCTACCATCAAATTTCTCTGATTTCTCATATTTCTCTGAACTGCTGCTTCTACATGTGTTTTTTAAAATATAGATATATAAATTGCACATGCAGGGTTGTTTTTTGCTTGCTAAGCCACACAGTGAGCTATGTATAAATCAAACAAAGCTGCCACGTTAAGGCATTAAGACGTGAAAAAAAAAAAGAAACAGGTGCAGATGATCAGGCTTGTGATTATTATACAAGATACTGAATCTTGAGTGGTTGAAATCACTTTAATTTGTTGAACTGGATCTTGAGGGACTTCACGGCAAAGTAAACCATTTGTTTACCATTTAACCATTTCTCTGATTTAATATACTCAATACGCCAAATATCAAACAGTTTGACAGCTGTAAAATAGTATTTTTGCACCAACAAAGTGATTTTCTAGTAAAATATGCAAAAATTAAAGTAGTATATTGAATAAGTTACAATATATATAAGCCAAAATGATCTTTGCAGACGTATAACTCTCTTCAGATTACACGGAAATGACAGAAATGACTCATCAGGTGAGAATGACAATGCTGTAAGTACTTAAGGTTGCTGGCTATTCTGGCAGATACCTTACCAGAGTCATTAGAATGGCAACCGACTGTTCACTGTTTGAAAATTAACTGGGATTGCTTGTAACACTCTACTGAATGCTGCAAAACACAGCTAATAACACAGCAGACAGTGTTTATAGGCCAGAGTACCCCTTTAAATCACTGGAGTAGATATTGCTGTAAGATCATGAAGATTTAGTTCTGCCTTTTGCATGCCAGCAAATAGATGAAGTCTAATGTTGTGTGTGAGGTGTGTGGGCATGTGTCCACCGTCTCCCTGCGGTCTGATTCTGCACTGTGTGTGTGTGTGTGTGTGTGTGTGTGTGTGTGTGTGTTAAGCCTGTTAAGACATCATCTCTAAATGAAGAGTACAGCAACAGAGAGGGGGTTGAAAAAGAGTAAGATTAATTGAGATCTAACGTTAAGCTTTATGCTTAAACAGCTTACTGGAAAGGAAAAATGTTTTGTTTTGAGTGTAGACAAGCCCCTACCGATCAAAAGTTTAGCTAAACTTACTGCAAGCCTCAATGTTCTATTCTCATTAACTTCAAATATCTTGAGTGATGTTGAAAAGTTGCATTTATTATGATATGACTGTTGAGACTGAGGTCACATTGCAAAAAATCAGACCAGTATTCGACCACAAGCGACCCTAACCCAGTATATCAGAAAATATCAGCTTCCTTATGATTTGTGCTGTTAAAGCTGCTATGAAAATGCAAGCGAAATGAAAAAGTGGCCATTTTGGCCCACATTATGAATGCAGTCATATGACTTTTACCTATCTGTTTGCTTGTTTTTAAAATGGAATTTATGGCTTTATTATTTGCCAAAACATGATTTTAATATTTATTAATTGTACTTTTTGAAGACATCATTGAGGTAAAGCACCAAAATGAATGAAGCTAAAGCTGAATTACTTTCAGTTAAACTGAGGAAGCTGATTTCTCATTTTCTACAAATTTCTCTTCTGGTAACATGAAAAGAATCCATTGTAAATAATAAACTCAAGTTTTTCATTTGTATCCGTGGCAAATTCTACAAGTTAAGACTTCTGTTTGTGAAGACATAGTGATCTCATTAGAGTTTAATTTGAACAGAGTAAAAAAAAAATTACTGTAGGTGTTGTAGTAAGATCCAACACTCAGAAAGGCAAATAATAAAAAAAAAAATCACTTGCAAACTTATTTTCTGAAAGGATGAGGCAGAAGGGATATGAGAAGACAGGATAGCAGTGATTGTAATTATAACAGTACAGTGGCAACAAAATGAATCTATTCATTAATTTATTTCTCTTTAAAAGACTCATTTTTATTAATCTAGCTTTTCATACAAGCAGGCTGAAAGTACTTTACTTTCATCCATGATCTGAACTGCTTGCTGGACCCTATCCCAGCACTCATTAGATGAAAGGCAAAGAAATAGTCAAGACAAGGATATAGCGCTTTTTACCACGGTCTTCACAAAGGATCTTTATGGAAATCCAATAAGACCCCTAGTGAACAAGCAACAGAGGGAAAAAAAAAACTCTCTAATGCTGGAAAAAGAAACCTTTTTAAGGAATCAATGCACAGAGGGAGAACCCAGTCTTTTCTGATTGACACCAACCAACAAAAGAGCAAACGGGTCATTACTAACAAATGTCCAACATTAAAAGTATAACGAAGTAACACATGTAACCACAGATAGCCGTTTTAGTCTGTGTTCAGCAGGTGTCTTCTTTAACATCTGTCTTTGTGTCAATGTAGCTTTGATTCAAGTAGCCAGCATGTGCAGATGATCCCTAAAAGTGTGGTCTAGAAAAAGTCTGCAAGGAGGCCCTGATGATTTTCTTAGTAAAATTAAATGGTAATGTAGATAAAAGTAAAAATGCAACTAAATATTAAAAATACATGGATATGGATACCTGTCACAAAACAACACAGAAAGTGTGATTTTTAAAGATATTTTGAAAAGTACATGAAGAAAAAAGTGTTAAGAACTCCATTAAAAAATCCATAAAAAACAGAAAGCTTTCTGTGCACTATTGCTGTGCATCACTTTGGAAATATAAAGTAGGTCAGCATTCAGGCCTTCATGATCACATAATGGATCCAGGCATTCATTAAAACATACAGCCACAAAACCATTAACTACTTTAAAAACAGTGAGAGAGCTTTCATATCTCTTCTGAATAACACCTTGAAATTCTTCCAACAGAATTGATGAGTGTTCCATGCTGAAGACCTTGCAACTGCATTCTGATTAAACTGCAAATGCTTTTTTTAAAAAATACAAATTCAGTAAAAAATCTAACTTATTCCTTAATTCCTAATAACCCCAGGATCGAAAGGTTGTGGGATCGAATTCCAGACCAGTAGATTGCCCTGAGGTACCCTTGAGCAAGGCACCATCCCCATCACTGCTCCCCAGGTGCTATAAATAACTGCCCCCTACTGAATGGTGTTTGAGTGTAAAGCAGAGGTTGTATTTTGTTGTGCCTCACTGTGTGCTATTTTTCACACAAATTAGTCACTTTCACATTACATTTACATTTAGCAGATGCTCTTATCTTATCCAGAGCAACTTCCATCCATTATCTGCCGCTTGTCCAAAACGGGGTCGCGCTGGTGTCCAACCCAGCGCACACAGGGCGAGGACGGGGGACACACCTTGGACAGGTCGCCAGCCCATCGCAGGGAGGAGCGGGACAGGGACGGCACCTTGCTCAAGGGTACCTCAGGGCAACCCACTGGGAAAGGGTTTGAACCCCCGATCCTCCGATCATGTGGCCAACGCCCTAACCACTAGGCCACCGCTGCCCCTCCAGAGCAACTTCCATGTCCTAATTACAGGATCAGTCCCCCTGGAGCAATTCAGGGTTAAGGGTCTTGCTCAGGTGGTGGTAGCCCAGTGGTGGTAGTGCCAGAGTTGGGATTCGAACCTGGGACCTCTTGAGCCATAGGTCCATAGGCAAGTATCCCACCAGTAGACCACCGCCACTTTCACTTAACAACAGCTTTAGAAAGTTATAATATAATACTTTATATGTAATATAATATAAAAGCAGATATTAAGTTGAAAGTCCATGACCTCCCGTGCATCTACAAAGCAAACAAAGTGTTATAAGATCTGAGCTTTTTCCGAGGTCTCAGATCTTAGCTTATTGAGGTCATGGCTCATTCACAGTCACCATTAGGCAAGGTCGGGTGATTGAAAGCTTTATGATTTTTAATACCTTGGATATCTAAGTTGGATACCCCAAATCTCATCCGGACAATCCACAGTCATGAGCTTTTCTGCCCCTCAAAATAGGTCATGCTCACAAAGGTGGAGAGGAAAATAAAGTGTTTAAAAGTCCTCAGTTTGTAACTTAAAAACTTAACAAAAAAAAAACCTAAAAAACTTTAATACAATTTCTAGACTGTTTGGCCTGCCCAAGAAACAAAATCACAAGAAGATTAAGAAGACTCTGGAGTGATGCACTGCTGCACTGCACTTAAAACCCATAACCTTCTGAGGGCCAACTCCCTAACCCTTAGGCCACTGCTGCCCCATTAGACCTTCAGATGTGGATTTATTATAGCACGGTTTATTGTAATTCATGAAATAATCTGACAGGACAGCCATTTAATCAAGGCTACTACCACCCAAAAATGTTACTAACTAAATAATCCAATCAGTCTTACATTTACATTTATGGCATTTAGCAGACGCTCTTATCTAGAGCGACTTCCATGTCCTAATTACAGGGACAGTCCCCCTGGAGCAACTCAGGGTTAAGGATCTTGCTCAGGGACCCAGTGATGTGTAACGGTGGCGGGGTGTAGGGAGGACGCCAATGCAGAGCCAGTGGTTCCGAAACGTAACTTTATTAACTATAATTACAAAACAAAACAAAGGACTGCAGTTCCTAACCAAAGTCAAGGAACTGCAGCCCAAACCAAACCCAAACCAAAAGTGCCACCATTAACTGTGAGGCGTAGCCTCGATAATGAACCGCGCTCTGTCCTGACACACCGGGGCTTAAATAGCAGCCCCTATGAAGCACACCTGTCTCTAACAAGCCCAGGTGTGCTCAGTCAGGGCAGAGCGCCATCTGTCGTGCCCGTGGTTCCGATCGGACAGACCATGACAGTAGCCCCCCCCAAAAAACACCACTCCTGAGGCGTCAAAACAGATCCGAACCTCAGAGGGGAGGCTAAACAAAAACCCAGTTAAACTGGAACAGTCCCCTTTACGGGGCGCCTGGCCAGGCCCACAAACACCCAAATTACAACAACAAGGGACCTCTGGCCAGTAGTGTTCGGAGGTCCTGGCAGTGGTGAGGGGTATCCCAGAGTCTCAGTCCATATCTTCGTAACCGAGTCCCTTTGGTGTTTGGGTTTGGCCGCACAGTCCTTCGGTTTCTCTCTGTTATCCCGGGTTTCCTTCGTCACCTGTCTCGCTGACCCTGCAGCGGGACCTCTGAAGGACTCCTCTGATTGGCTCGAGAGCTCTGTCTGGTTTTCACCTGAAAAACAGTCGAATACAGGGGAATCTCTGTGTTTCGGAGGGGAAGAGTTAGTTACCTCGTGCGTGCTTCGCCTCCAGTCGCTGTCCTTCTTGCTTGTCCAGGCTTTACCCTTGGCAACCTGGATTACTCCTCTTTTCTGAATAGGCGGGGTTTTGATTAATCCCGACGCCTCTGGTGTCCGTGGGTCCTCCACAGGCACATCAGATGGGGCGGCTGGATTGTCGTCAGCGGTAGCACCCACAAAGCCTCTGAAGCACTCCTTCTCTGGATCACCTCTGGACAGGTCTTGCAGCTCAGTGGGTTTACCAGCCTCTCTCCTGACTTTTCTCAGTTCTGCCCGCAGAGCGACGTTTTGGTCTTGCACCTGTCTCAACTCTGCCCTGGTCTGGTTCAGTTGTTCTTCCATAGTGGCTATTTTAGCTTCCAGCTTCTCCTGAATGGTTGGAGTCTCAACTTTCCTCGTTGTCTGGCAGACAGTTAGGTTCCTCTGTTCATCCGTTCTCACCAGCCTTTCTCTTTGGACAGCCGTCACAGCGTGCAGCTTTATTCTAGAGACATCTCTTCCTTCTCTAATTTTCGCGCTCTTTCCTTGAAGCTCACCTTTGTCTTGAGCCCGAGCCTTTCTTTCTGTTTCCATGGCTTCAATCTCCCCTTGGCCACTGGACAAGAGTCCTTTGGTCCTCTCCAGCTGAGGAAGCAGATAGGTGATCCTTTCCTTGCGTTTCAACCCTTCATTCGTGACCGAGGCATTCACCTGTAGCATCGAGGCTTCTTTCGCCATCAGCTGCTGGTAGAGCTCTGTCAACAACTCCCTCTGTTCCGTGAGCTGAACATTCATGTAGCTGATTTGTTCATCTCTGAGGTGAGATTGGATTGTCTTTGCAGCTCTGATCCGTTTGGCCAGATCCCTTGCCTGCTTTCCTCTGAATGACTTTTGCAAGCAAATTGCAGCATGTCTGAACAGCTGATACCTCTGCTTTTGTTGGTGCCCAAGCTTCCACCTTCTGAACCTCCTCTGAAGAACACTTGCTGCCCAGCACTGCTTCTTGAAAACCAATCTTTGCTGGTGCATTCTTACTACCGCCTGGATCATGGTGGCAGCTTTGTGCATTGCAGCAACATTCTTTCGAACAGAAAAACCCCTAAAAGCTGCCTGGATGCATATCACTGACCTTCTCAACACCTGGAATCTTTCATGTTCCAGTTTGCCTGTAGTGTAAGACCTATAATGTCTTTGAATGATGACAGCTGACACCCTTATGGCCTGGTACTTTGCTACCTCCCTGTGTCCTCTGAACGCCGCCTGTATTAGGGAAGCTGCCTGATGTTGCCGGACAATCTCCCTTCTGACCCTCTGACCTCTAACACAGGCTTGCAGGAACATTGCAGCAGAGCGCAATTCCAAGAATTCCTCCCTCTGCTTTCTGGCATCAAGCGTGGAGCGATACCTAAGCTGGATGGCAACAGCAGCATATTTCATACATAGGTATCGCGTCCGAGCACAGTGAGCCCTGTAAACGCATTGTATCACTGTGGCGGCCTGATGTTTCTGTCTCAGAGTCTGTCTGGCCTTTATCCCTCGGAATGCGGCTTGCAGAACAACAGCAGCCCCCCTTTTCTCCTTCAAAGACCTCATCTCTTGCTTCATCATCTTCTTAGCTCGGTAATGTTGCTGCACAGTCCTGGCTGCCCACAGTAGCTTCAGGTAGTGTTTTCTGCCTAAGTGCTTTCTCACCTGTGCCTGAATGGTTACTGCAGCCTCATGTTCAATCCACATCTGTACCCAAACTTTCATTTCTAAATACCCACTAACCTGGAGCTGCTGCTTCTCTGCTTTCAGCCCCGCAGATGGGTTAGTAGTGGATTCGGTCGACTTCTTGATGCCGCTTTTCTTGTTGCGACGGGCTTTCTTGGTCGACCTCCCTGGTTGCACGATGCAGGAAGTGGTCTCCCCCATCCTCCTGCTCTCAGTGTCAGGGACGACTTTCTTTGCCATCCTCTTGGTGGACGCCGTGCTGGTGCGTGGCGGCGCGGGGGACGCCGTGCTGGCGCGTGGCGGCGCGGGGGACGCCGTGCTGTCGCTGTGAACACGGAAAGACGCGTTTGCTACCGACCTCTTGTGGTGATTCGCGTTGGCCGTGTTCCCGCTATCAGCTTCGCGCAGCGCTCTCTCCGCTGGCGGACTGTGGTTGCTGTCGCGGTGCGCGAAGGGCGGCGCGGCTGACAGTGTGTCTCCGCATTGCGCGGAGGGCGGCGCAGCTGGCGCTGTGCCTCCGCATTGCGCGGAGGGCGGCGCGGCTGGCGCTGTGCTTCCGCATTGCGCGGAGGGCGGCGCGGCTGGCGCTGTGCTTCCGCATTGTGCGGAGGGCGGCGCGGCTGGCGCTGTGCTTCCGCATTGCGCGGTGGCAGCCTTCAAAGAAGCCCCGTCTTCCATGTCGCCTGTAAAAAACACCACGTGGTTCAGCGTGTGGAGGTAGCGCTGTGCCCTTGTCGCCATGGAGACCGGCATCCGGAGGAACAGCGCGAACCGATCCATGCGCAGCTCGGGATCCGGGGTGGGACCGAGAGGGAGCAGCGACGTCACATTCCTCAGACGGCGCTCGAGCTCCTTGGCCGTGGCCGTCGGTGTCCGTCGCACCCATTCCTCACCCTCCAGACACTCGCGGAGGTCCAGAACCGCTTCCTCCGTCTCCCAGGCCCTTATCAACCGCAGCGTCTGCTCGACCACGTTCGCTGCCGTCCATAACACCTGCTCCTGCTCGCGCTCTTGGCTCGCGACGTCCAGGTACTGGCGGTTCATTCTGTAACGGTGGCAGGGTGTAGGGAGGACGCCAATGCAGAGCCAGTGGTTCCGAAACGTAACTTTATTAACTATAATTACAAAACAAAACAAAGGACTGCAGTTCCTAACCAAAGTCAAGGAACTGCAGCCCAAACCAAACCCAAACCAAACCCAAACCAAAAGTGCCACCATTAACTTAAATAGCAGCCCCTATGAAGCACACCTGTCTCTAACAAGCCCAGGTGTGCTCAGTCAGGGCAGAGCGCCATCTGTCGTGCCCGATCGGAACCACGGGCACGACAGACCGTGACATGATGTTACTGTCAGAGGTGGGATTCGTACCTGGGACCTCTTGATCCAAAGGCAAGTACCCTACGACTAGACCACCACCATCCCCAAAAACACATAATTACATTATTTATATAGTCTCTATATAGTGACCAAGTTGTATTTATATGTGAAAGAGCTGGACTGTTATTTTTCTTTATCCTGATTTTCTTCAGCATGCTCAATAAATGCTGTGATGTAATTGCAATAAAACACATAAAGTTGTGCCATTCTGTGAATATTGCCACCGGAGCGGTGCGGTTGAAGACATGAGTCTGAAGGCCAGTGGGTGTAGCATGTCAAGTTTATACAGTCGAATATGCTAGTTAAGATGTAAAAGAAATCTAATAGAGCATCTAGTAAATTTATTCTTTGAAGCTGGTTTTATAGTCAGTTTTAGTTTAGTTTTTAACTCAAGTCAAGTAAAGTCAAGTCCAGTCAAATCAAATTTTGAAATTCGGGGAGCTAATAGTGGTGGTTCTGTATGAGTGGGTGGATTTTGTTAACCTTAATGGCAGCAGCTCATGTAGATGATCCAGTCTGATGTGGCTGATCTGGAGTTCAGGTGAGGAGAGAAATCTGATGATAGTAGATTCGTCAGCTCGGTTGAGTAGCTGGTATGGAATCCAGGAATCCCTCACTGTGATTGATAGACTTGCTTTCCGGAAAGCTGTCCATCTCAGACAGAGAGAAAGGAATTAGATCTGTTTTGGACTCACATTGTTCAAACCATGAATTTATAGAGTGCAGTAGTGTGACTCTTGCAAACTCGATATTATAACCTGACTAGAAAGGATAGTACCGAGGGTTTTACAAACACGAGAGCACCCTGAGACACTGGTGTCCCCCCACACCCCCGTCAAAAAACCTGAGTGATTGCATGAGAATTGTGGGCCGGAAACATCAACATCCCAGTTTACTGTAATTCTCTGTATTTGTGAACCCCTGGATCTGCACCTTTTAACTAATAGGAAAATGAATTACTAAAAGCCTGACTAAACAAGTAAATATTTAGCCTGGATTTAAGTACTGAGAGTGTGTCTGAGTCCCAGACAATAGCTGGAAGACTGTTCCAGAGATGGGGGGGCTTTGAATGAAAAAGCTCTTCCCCGTTAGAAAACGAGCACCTTGAGATCTAAGTGAGCGTGAAGGTTCATAACTAAAGATAAGCTCAGAGAGATAGTCAAACTGCTGCTACTGAAAGTATATAAGTATATTGATGACATGATGACAAGAAATTATGACAATTGTTTAGCTTAAATGTGTTAATGTGTGAATAAAACTGATTTTCTTGGTACCATGACCCCTCTGAAAGGACCGAACAGTCAGTTTTGGAAGTTGCTCAAGGTTACCACTTCATTACACCAGTTCATTAAAAAAAGAAAGTGCTGTCACATTAAATGTGACCGTGAATTATATAATTTGAGCTTTTACATTTAAATAAATACATTTAAATATATTGGAATTGGTAAAATGTATCCTTGATCATTTTTCTTGTCTATTATTATTATTATTTTTAATTTTTAGTAATCACAAAAGAAACATACAAACCTTACTTTAGGTTTTATTTTGTTCACAGAGCAAATGGCAGCCAGTTATGCATGACAAAGTTTATGCATCTTGATTTTACTATGCTGAGATTCCAATTCCATTTGGTACTATTCCTGCAGACGGCCTCAATGTTTCTGTGGTTTGATCTGCTCCTCTGCTGGACACTCTTCTCTTTGTTGCTGTTGCTTTTATTTAATATGTAACAAATGTCAGCTAACATTTTTTTAAAAATCTAGCATGTACCTCTACAACACTTTAGTAAAACAAAACACATCTCAATTCCCCCAGTACTCACTCATCTGAACTACTCTCTGAATAAGCTTGTGCATTTGATTTGAAAAGATCACAGTCCATAAAGAACACCTTTTCAGTCTGCCTAGTATGGACATGCTGGCACTTCAACCTTCGATTTAAACTAATCAAAGAGCCCATTGATGAATCGTCAGAATGGATCACTGATCAGATTCTTGGATCGATGCATTTCAAGAACACTCAGAATCTTTAACAATGCACTAATGCAGTGATTCCCAAACTTTCTCTGCAGGCCCCCCCTTTTCTAGATATGAACATTATTAAGCCCCCCCATTCCAACTACATGGGTTCAGATTCAAACTCAAACTTTATTTGAAATACAACTCCCTTTCCTAATTGAGCAAATACAAATGGTGCAATTTCACCCCTGTGGGAGAATTAAAGAGCATACGGAAGTTATAAGCTAGAATAAACAACTCTCTCCACAAAAATTGTTGGGAAATGGCGCTCCCCCTGCAATACCTCCGACCCCCAGTTCGGGAACCACTGCACTAATGTTAGGTGTGTAAAGTTAGGAGATTGTTTTACAAAAGATGCACATAACAAAGAGTTCTAAAGTTCTAATGATATATAGGGAAAAGCTCTATAGGAATAGCACTCATACAGCCCCAAACCATGACACTCCCACCACCATGCTTGACTGTAGGCAAGACACACTTGTCTTTGTACTCCTCACCTGGTTGCTGCCACAAACGCTTGACACCATCTGAACCAAATAAGTTCATCTTGGTCTCAACAGACCACAGGACATGGTTCCAGTAAGCCATGTCTTTAGCCTGCTTGTCTTCAGCAAACTGTTTGCAGGCTTTCTTGTGCATCACCTTTAGAAGAGGCTTCCTTCTGGGACCATGAAGACCAGTTTGATCCTGTGTGTGGCGTATGGTCTGAGCACTGACAGGCTGACCCCCCTCCCCACACCTCTGCAGCAATGTTTGCAGCTCTCACACGTCTATTTTCAAAAGAGTGTGAGAGCGATAACATCAAATTTAACACTGCTCCCCATTCACACCTGAGACCGTGTAACACTAATGAGTCACATGACACTGGGGAGGGCAAATGGCTGATTGGGCACAATTTGGACATTTTTCACTTAGGAGTGTACTCACTTTTGTTGCCAGTGGTTTAGACATTAATGGCTGTGTATTGAGTTATTATGAGGGGTCAGCAAATTTAAACTAAGCAGATTTAAAATAAATAAATAAATAAATACAAATTAAATAGATTCCATTTTTTTCCATTTTGACACAGAAAAACTTGTCAAAGAATGTCGAATTGTGTTTCAGTACATAATTATATAATTCCTTGTAAATGCAATAGACAGGAAAAGATGAGGCCCTTCGAGGGAACACCAGCTGTTATTGATCAAAAGGGATCATAGTGAGAGAAAAGGAGAAAGAGAGGGAAAGAAAACAGGGTATTCACAGTTGGCATTCTGCTGCGGTCTTACACTCTCTGCGGTATTCCAGCCAGCTTCTGCTTTGGAGCATAAAAGTTTCATTGCTCTGTCTCGGTGCTGCGCTTCTTGTGGATTATTTATCAAATAGGGCAAAGTTGTTTATCACAGAGCTAATCCTGCTCGATGCAGGTACAGGGGGTTGAGGGGCTGGCTGTCTGTGTGCATATCGCCTGCATTAATTCTGCCCACCAGCAAGCGGACAGCAGGAGAGCAAAGTCGTTTTCATTTGACTCATGGCAAGAGACGGAACAGAAACAATACAGCAGGAGCACTCCATTAGTTCTATTTTCAAAACGCCATAGCTGTATTTGTTATTGCAAAAGACACAGCTTGCTTTAAAACCACAGGAACAGGTGTGGATTATTTTTTTTTCTTATTTTATATAACTATATAAAAAGAAACAAAAAAAAAAACTATATCTAATGCAGTAAGTGTGAAACACGCTATAATTCACGCAAAATTAAACTCTCAGGAATAGTTGTTGAGCTGGGCTGGAGTGGAACCAGATACAAATATTTGAAAAATGGATTCAGAATATTAATTAGATATGAAACCTTCAAAACCCAAATACAGCTAGGCTTGACTCTATGTGAGCACAACCAAATTTGGTGTGACCTGAGCCAGACTACCTCCAGCCTGAATCCAGAGAACAAAGAACCACTGTCCAAAATTTAACCCCAAAATGGCTCATAATCCCAAGTGAACCCTTACCCTGCAGAAACAATTTGAAATGATTTGCTGCAAGAATATATTCAAGGCTGCACGCATGTATCCCTAAATTGAATTTCTTCCCCAAACAATGCTTTTCAACAATATTTGTGAATTTTTAATTTTTTTTCTTAAACAGAACAGTCTTCACACTGGCTGCAGATTCTAATTTATAGCAAGAGATACTGATTCAGCCACGAGTCAATGGTATCAGTGAGTCAGTGGTCAGTGGTGATCAAATGTCAGTGGCGATCAAATGTTTCAGCCCTCCTCTCCTTGTCAGTCTCTGAGCACTGAACACCTTGTACTTCTGGACACTGGTTCAGTTCTGGAATATGACAGCGCTGAAGGATAATGGCTTCCTGCTAGCTTCAAATCTTTGGCAGTTCATTTTCATCGTTTCTTGTCAACACATTTCTTGTGACCCTGTCGACTGTTCACAACAAACCGTTTGATGGTTCTGTGCTCATGCTGCAATATCTTAGCAATTTCAAGAGTGCTGCATCCCTCTGAAAGAATTTTTAGAACTTCTGACTTTTCAGAGTCAGTTATCTCTCTTTCTGTGGCCCATTTGTCCTGAGGAGGAAAAGAAGCTGCCTAATAATTATCCAGAATCCTAAAATCATAAGGTAGTAGGGTTTTAGTCTTAGACTTGCAAGTTGCCCTTAGGCAGCTTTGAGGAATCACTGTTCCCTGGGTGCTGCATATGGCTGCACCGTGTGTGAATGGTTTAATGCCAAGAAAACATTTAGTTGTGGTTCACTGTATGCTATTCATGAGGAAAAATAATCACAAAAAGTTAAAAAAAAAAATTTGAGCACAATTTTGGGACTACCCAATGTCACATAATTATCACTTGGGCTAAACTAAATTATACAATTCATAAACTGATTCACTTCTTATTTCCTCTGGTTTTGCTCTCATCATTATGGACAGAATGTGACTCAGGCATGTGAAAGCAAAGAGCAAGAATAAAACAAGGGGAAGAGTGAAAAGCAATGGAAATACTGGATTTGGGATATGAGAATCATGAATTTTGAACCTGATTCAAGCTTGTTTGGAAAATGAATTGTGTCCCGTTGAGTTTGGACAAGTATTTGAGTTCATCTGTCTTCAATCTTTGACACATTTAGGAAATTTGTTTGCATTTTAAGTCCCTTTTATTTCAGAGACACAAACTTTCAAGCATCTCTAGCAATGCTCTCTTACACATTCGGTAAGATATGTCTTTAGCAATCCCAGACTAGCAGGTTGCCCTGAGGTACGCTTGAGCAAGGTACCGTCTTCATCACTCTGTGGTATGTTGTTCATTGGTTAAATGCAGAGAATTCATTTTGTTGTGTGCTGTGTTTCACAATGACAAATAGTCACTTTCACTTCAACGCCAAGAGTCAAGTGTGCAATCTCCTACAACATTTTGTTGTTCACTCCTCAAAATAACTTCTTTTAACACCCTCATTCTAAAGAGTGCTGGTTCAGCAGCAGTATTCATTGACAGAGCATGTGCGCTTTCTGGATTCAACTGATTTCTGTCAAAAAATAATAATTCGGTCATGATTATCATTATGCACCCAGGTATGACTTATTAAACTGACCAGAAATATTAAAAAACAAATGAATTCAGATCACAGATGGAATATGCAGAACAGGCTTTGCTTTTGTGAAGAATTTTGTCTATTTCTCCTGTATGTATTCACCCAAAACCATTCATATTCCTGCCACCTCTTGACTCTAAGTGTTCTTGCCCTCTCCTCTTCTCGTTCCTGGAAATATGAATCTGACAAATGACCTCTCAAGGTCAAGGTGCCTGCAAGTGAACCACTACAGAGAAGGTGAAGGTTTTTTTTTCTTCCACTTCTGAGTGCTTTGACTGTGCTAGCTGCAATCTCTTTCAGAAATATTTTGCCATCAAGCGGAGGAAACATAGGAGTTTACCACTTTTATAGTGATGTTTAATTTTCTCAAAGAAAAAAAAGGCTGACTGAGCAAGAAATCTTGTTACCAATGGACTCATATCTTAAAGATACCGTCACTGTTTGAATTTTATTTAAACCGATTAGAACCTAATAGCTGCCATTCAGTCATTTTCTGGCTTTACCGAAGCGTTCAGTCAGTCATCTTCTGCCGCTTGTCCCAAGCGGGGTCGTGGTGGAGTCCATCCCAGCTCACATAGGGCAAAGGACAGGGGACACACCCTGGACAGGTCTCCAGCCCATTGCAGGGAGGAGCTTGACAGGGACGGCACCTTGCTCAAGGGTACCTCAGGGCAACCTATCGGGAAGGGGTTCGAACCCCTAATCCTACGATCATGCAGCCAACGCTCTAACCACTAGGCCGCCGCTGCCCAGGTCATCATTCTGCTGAAGGAATAAGCAAAACCTACAGTTAAGTGAAAGTGACCATTCTTGTCATTGTGAAACACGGCACAGCACACAGTGAAACACAGCGAAATTACACTTCTGCATTTTACCCACACACATTCAGCAGGGGGCAGCTATTGAAAGTACCTGGGGAGCAGTGATGGGGACGGTTCCTTGCTCAAGGGTACCTCAGGGCAACCTACTGGCAAGGGATTCAAACCTGAAATCTTCCAATCCTAGGGCCAACTCCCTAAACACTAGGCCACCGCTGCCCCAAAACCCCAATCGAGCCAGCCAGGAGTCGAACCTAGAATCTTCTGATTTACAGTATTACCAGAATAAAGCACACAGTCTAATGTTTCAGCCTGCTGTGAATTAGGTGTGAAACTAATAATCGACCCTTTGCTTTATGCACTTTGGCTATGATGATCGGTCATTTTGCTTCACTCCACTGAGAGCCGAACTGCAATATAGTCACAGGCAAAAGCATGAATGTTAAACCACATGTTAATGGATGAAAAATTGCGTATCTTCTAAATGGATTCAGTTAATTATTTCTTGTCTACACACAATTCTCCATATTGACAAAGCAAACATTGATTTTTGGAGTGTTTTGTCAGTTTCTGACTTTAAAGGAGACCCTGTTGTATTGAATAGTTGGGTTATCTTTATTTTGGAAGATTCTCTTATTTGTCTCAGCAGGATTGTATGAGTTCAACCAGATTGGATGGGAAGCATTGATGGAAAGCAATTTTCAGGTCTCTCTTGAGGGTCTAGGTCTGGACTCCTACTGAGTCACTCCAACCTTTAGAGTCACACCTACATTTCTTGACAGTATGAATTGGGTGGTTCTTTCTCCCCAGCCTTAGGTCCTAACCACTCAATCATCAACTGTGTCATTTACATTTATAGCAGTGCAATGATAGTGTCTATGTAAGCCAGGCACTTTGGTGTGATAATTACTCTTGTTCTGCTTGAAGTTATGGTCGTATTTAAGTGTATGTGGCAAAAACTAAAAAAAAAAAAACCTGAATCTAACTAAAGAATCCATCTGATAAACAAATTTCAGAAAATGTCTGACATGTATTTGACAAGCCCTGCCATTTCTACAATTAAGTGAGTTCACACAAAAAAAGCCCACAAAATACATCAGCGAGTTAGAATGAAAAGATAAAAGATAAAGAATGGATTTATAAACCTTGAACGACATCCCACCTTTGCTTAAAGCGTACACATTTATCATTAGTTGGGAGTATTATAGACTTATGCTTCAAGATTGTTTTGATTTTTGAACAAAATCTGACAGAATAAACATGATGATTGTATTAAAATGGTTTAATATTTAAGTAACTACATATTCACATATGCAAGGCCCAAGGCTACTTGTGTTAAAATCTGAGATGTAAATGCTAAATGAATTTTTAACATATGGATTTGTTTTTCATTTTTTAATCAATTGTTTGTCTTCTCATGTGCACTGAGTGCTGAAACTTTGATGACCAGCAAGACAGGCCTTGATTGTTAAGGAATTTGTCACTACTGGATCCTGCTCATTACTGACCATCCCCATTCCATTCTCTCCCCACATGTCCGGGGGGGCCCGCTGTGGTCATCACCTGAGTCCAATGCCGAGCTACCATCTGGTCTGTGTGATGCATCTGATGCGCCAAGGGACCCTGGCAGCTCATCGGTACCTGGAAGCAACTTGGGACTCCTTACTGATCCTGGAGTTTAAAACCAAACTAACTTTGTACTGTTAGTATACCCAAAGGGGTTGGGTAGCCGGTTGACCTTGGACCCTCAGAGGTTTTTTTTCTCCACTCAGTGGAGTTTTTGGTTCCTCTCCTTCGTAGTCGTCCGGCTTTAACATCTATTACTGTAACCTGTTCCACCATCCACCACCAATGTAAAGTGCCTTGGGGCAGCTGTGTTGTAAAAGGCGCTATACAAGAATAAATTGAATTGAATTGAATTGAATTGAATTTTTTTTCCAGATATTTACTATCCTTTGTTCACTTCTTCAGTACAGCATAGTGACCCTCAGATAGATGCTTGAACGGAGCAGGTCAGGTTGGAGCACACATGTGAATGGTACAGAGGTCCCCAAGGGGTCACTAAAACTGCACTGAAGCCTTTCTTTGTGACAGAGTATTGGTTTCATTCCAGAACATTCAGGAATACAAATAGCTAAAGTCTCTACAGTGTGTAAGAGCACAAAATGAAAAATAAATCAGAGAAGTGACAAGAAAAGAGTGTGTATTTTTCTGTGTAAATAGATGTTTCTTCTTTTTTTTTCTATGGATCTCTCACGACACTTCAGAGGTGCAATGCAGAGATATAAAAAAAGAGTAATAGAATAAAGAAAATGTTGTTTTTCAAGTGAGGTTAATTTTCAGTCATGGATAATTGCTGATGATCACCTTGATAAAGACATTGAAGGAGGGCCCTGCTAAGCATTTGGGATGTGTTTTATATCTATAAATTGAAGTGTTCCTTGGAAATAGCCACAAATCATAGACTTCAGGTCCTAAGGGTTTATTGCAGTCTTTGGTTCACAAATTATACACCTACAGCACAGTAATAATGGGCATATGGGGTGAAAAATAGAGGCTTAATATTGCTATTCTATTTGGTGTGCATGGTCAGTATTGCATTGCAATGTAACGAAACTATTGCACATGTATTCTGTTCTATCTGCAGGTGAAGTGAAAGTGACAACGAATTGCAGCCTCTGCTCTTCACCCATACACATTGTACAGCAGGATTATTTAAAGCACCTGGGGAGCAGTGATGGGGACAGTGCCTTGCTCAAGGGTACCTCAGGGTAACCTACTGGTCTGGAATTCAAACCCATGAGCTTCTGATCCTGGTGCCAACTTCCTAACCTCTAGGTCAAGTCAAGTCAAGTCAAGTAGGTTTTTATTGTCATTTCGACTACATACATAGTACATAGTGAAACGAAATAACGTTCTTCCAGGACCCTGGTGCTACACATAAGACAACATAAGACATGACATAAGACAAACAGACAAGTGCAGACAACAACAGACAGAACAATAGATGGTACGTTCAGTACATTTATCCTTCGGATAGCCACAGTGTTACAGAACAAAGCAGCACATGTTGTTGGCAGTGTGATGGAGCAGCAATGTTGTGATTAAAGTGCTGTGCAAAGAAAAAATACTAATAAGTATTAAGTAAGTATTAAGTAATAAGTAAGAAAAAAAACTAATAAAATAAAATAAAAATAAGTAATAAGCATAGCAGCAGTAACGTGATTATCAGTTCAAAAGTCTGATGGCCAGGGGGAAAAAACTGTTTCTCCTCCTGGAAATGGAGGCCCGTATGCTGTGGAACCTTTTCCCGGATGGCAGGAGGGAGAAGAAAGTGTGGGATGAGTAAGTGGGATCATCCAAAATGCTGGTTGCTTTGCGGATGCAGTGAGTGATGAAAATGTCCTGAACAGAAGGCAGAGTGACACCGATGATCTTCTCAGCTGTTCTCACTACCCGTTGTAGGGATTTGCGGTATGAGATGTTGCAGTTCCCGTACCAGGTAGTAATGCAGCTGCTCAGGATGCTCTCGATGGTTCCCCTGTAGAAGATGGTGAGGATGGGTGGATGGAGATGGGCTTTCCTCAGTCTTCGTAGGAAGTAGAGGCGCTGCTGGGCTTTCTTCATGATGAAGTTGGTGTTGAGGGTCCACATGAGGTTGTCTGTTAAGTGAACACAACTTGGTGCACTGGACCATCTCCACAGGTGAGGTGTTGATATTCAGTGGAGAGTGGTCCCAACGTGGTCTCCTGAAGTCAACAACCATCTCTTTAGTCTTGTCGATGTTCAGAGACAGGTTGTTGGTTCTACAGCAGTCCGTCAGCTGTAGTATCTCCTCTCTATACGCCTCTCCTTGTCACCACCTCTGATCAGAACCACCATGGTTGTGTCATCAGCAAATTTCATGATGTGGTTCGAGCACAGGAGCCCTCGGGGGCTCCTGTGCTCAGCGTGATGGTGTTGGAGGTGCTGCTACTGATCCTGACTGACTGGGGTCTCCCAGTCAGGAAGTCCAGGATCCAGTTACAGAGGGAGGTATTCAGGCCCAGCAGCCTCAGCTTCACACTCAGGTGCTGAGGGATGATGGTGTTGAATGCTGAACTGTAGTCAATGAACAGCATTATGACATAACTGTCCTTTCTGTCCAGATGAGAAAGGGCCAGGTGGAGGGTGGTGGAGATGCATCATCCGTTGAGCAGTTGGGATGATACGCAAACTGCAGGGGGTCCATTGAGGAAGGGATCTGATTTTCACTTCACTTGTTGTGCCTCATGACCAGCCTCTCGAAGCACTTCATGGTGATGGGTGTGAGTGCGACGGGACGATAGTCATTGAGGCAGGAGACTGATGATTCCTTTGGCACTGGGATGATGCTGGAGGTCTTGAAGCACCTTGGAACAACAGTGGTGCTCAGAGAGATGTTGAAGATGTCAGTGAGAACATCTGCCAGCTGTTCTGCACATCCTCTGAGCACACAACCTTGTATGTTGTCTGGTCCAGCAGCTTTCCGTGGGTTGACTCTGAGAAGAGATCTTCTCACTTTGGTCGTGGTCAGAGAACCTGGTTGTTTGGAGGAGGGATTGTCTTCCTCATTATCGTGTTGTTCGCCACATCAAACTTTGCGTAGAAGTGCTTCAGTGAATCTGGGAGGGTGGAGTCACCGTCACAGGCAGGTGGAGATGTCCTGTAGTTGGTAAGGGCCTGATTGCCCTGCCATATGCGCCGTGTGTCACCGGTGTTTTTGAAGTGGCCATGGATTCTCTGTGCGTGAGTTTGCTTGGCTGCTCTGATGGCCCAAGATAGGTTCGCCCTTGCTGTTCTTAGGGCAGCCTCGTCCCCTGACTTGAAGGCTTTGTCCTGGGTTCTCAGGAGTTTGCGCATCTCCACAGTCATCCATAGCTTCTGGTTTGGTCGTGTGATAATGGACTTGGAGACATCCTCAATGCACTTGCTGATGTAGCCACTCACCTGAAGCTGTGTACTCCTCAGTAATATATAGCTTATAATATACAGTACTGTGAAAAAGTTTTAGGCAGGTGTGGAAAAAATGCTGTAAACAAAGAATGTTTTCAAGAATGGAAGAGTTAATCATTTATTTTCATCAATAAACAAAATGCAGTGAATGAACAGAAGAGAAATCTAAATCAAATCAATATTTGGTGTGACCACCCTTTGCCTTCAAAACAGCATCAATTCTTCTAGGTACACTTGCACACAGTTTTTGAAGGAACTCGGCTGGTAGGTTGTTCCGAACATCTTGGAGAACTAACCACAGATCTTCTGTGGATGTAGGCTTCCTCACATCCTTCTGTCTCTTCATGTAATCCAGACACTCTGGATGATGTTGAGATCAGGGCTCTCTGGGGGCCAGAAGAACTGATGCTGGTTTGAAGGCAAAAGGTATTGATAAATTGATTTGATTTAGATTTTTCTTTTGTTCGCTCACTTTGCATTTTGCAAATAGATTAAAATAAACAATCATTATTTATATTTCTGAAAGCATTCTTTGTTTAGAGCATTTTTTCCACACCTACCTTTTGCACAGTACTGTAGATTATACCTATATTAATCTTTTTATACCTATTTTAATTTATTCTTTCAGCATTCGCTGCTAATATTACCACCATTCACTATCATAGCCATGCAACTGGTATGATTTGCAGGCACCCTTTTTGCTTTCTTTTTTATGTCGTTTTAGCACTAGGCTTTTTTTTGTGGCGTGAAAGTGACTATTTGTCATTGTGAAACACAGCACACAGCGAACCACAACAAAATGCATCCACCGCATTTAATCCACACACACTGTGCAACAGGGGACAGCTATATCCAGCCACCAATGCTTACAGATTAAGGTCTACACACCAGTAACTAGTAAAAATTGTGAGAAAGTGACTTGAATTTCAAACAGAAAAAGAGAGAGATGGCACAACAAATTAAGTATACACATAATATCAGCTTGCTTGTCCCCAAGAACACATAAAACATGGGAGTACTGGACACAATCATGGCTTGTCCTGTATTACTGACCAACCTTTTCTAAAGCTATGCTCACCAAAATGCTGCCAACAACCTTGATCTTAATCATACCTGGATTTTTGCAGTCAGTCAGATTTAGACTCTGCAGAGGAGTCTATTGGACCTGACAGATGGTTAAATGTACAGACCCTGATGACTGCTATTATCTACTTGAGAGTGGTGAGGGATAATCATAGACTCACTGGAGAGCTACATAATTACCATGATGTCACTTCTAACAGATGCTCCATATTTCTCACCTTGTAACAGATTGCTGACTACCTTTTTGGAGGGCTTATTTCTGTTTATGGGGAATAATAATGTTCAGTAGTTTGCAGTAGATTGACAAAGTTTTGTCCAACTTCACAAATTTAATTATAAGTGACTAGTTATCTATAAATAAAAATAGAATAATATAAAGAATACCCATAATGCATTTTTTTTTTCAAAAACTCATGATAACTTAAAAATAATGCAATAAATAGTTTCAATCATCAGTTGATTTTTCAGTCATCAAAATATATGGCCAAATTATCCAGTCACAACCCTTTTTTTATCGTTTCACCTTAAATGTTAATGCAATGTTTTATATGCTTATATAGTGATGGCACATTTTTGAAGTCTAGCGTATTCTTTTACAAAACAACTGACTTTCTGTATATATATTTAGGGAATTAGTAACAATTATTTTGTTACTGTAGTCAATAGAGTTTTAAAGTATCTGTATTGAATTTATTTCTTATGAATTTCCTCTTTCTTTTACTTTTACTGTTACATACTATGCCAAACAATTTCAGAACAGCCTTTACATTTTATTTTTAATGGATCTGAGGTGAATTTTTGATTATTTATTATTTGTTTAATCGCATATCTCCCCAACATCAGGAACAAAATAAATAAAAAACATAAAGAAAAGATGGTAAAAAAAAGGCAAAAAAAGAGATGAAAAGGAGACTTATTGTTTATTGAATGTGATGTCCATGATAGGAGACCTTGTCAAGATATGGATGAAAGTGAAGCAGGAAATAGTTTTGCTATATTTAGAGTAAAATGGTTTAATAGGCTTTCAATTATATTAATATGGTGTGAGGTTCAGTTAGCTTTGCACAGAAATAGTCTATATCTCTACGTTTTAAACTACTTTCAGTACTTCTGCACTGTGTGCACAATTATTAAGCAAGTGAGAAGTTTGAGGATTAATTTTAATATGGAACAAATACAGTGCTATCAGTCAATCAAAAATGTTAAAATCCCTGAAACTTGAATGTTTTACAAAGGAAGTGTGAGTGTGAACATTCTCAGGAGATACATATGTGTGCACAATTATTAATCAGTGACCAATTTAGCCACCCTTCTTTTCAATAACAGTCATAATCCTTCCATTAATGGAGTCGGTCAGTGTCTTTATCTGTTGATCAACTTTTCTGCAGCAGCATCCGCAGCCTCCCAGACACTGTTCAGAGAGGTGGATTGTTTTCCTTCCCTTTAAATCTTAAATTTAAGAAGGTCCACAAGTTCTCAACAGGGTTTAGGTCAGGTGAGGAAGGGTACCATGTCATTATTCTTTCATCTTTAAGGCCTTTTCTGGTCACACAGTGGAATATTTCTATGCATGCAATGGAGTATCATCCTGCAGAAAAATGATGGTCAGGACTTTTTCCTGAACAACTGCTTGAAGAAAGTGTCTTCTAAAAATTGGCAGTAGGTTTGGAAGTTGATTTTGAGTCCATCTTCAACCCAAAAAAGGCCCAACTAGCCCATCTTTTATAATACCAGCCCATACCAGTACCCCACTTGTTGGCATCTGAGTAGAAGAAGAGCTCCGTGTTAATTACTGATCCAGCCACAGGTCCATCCATCTGGTTCATTAAGAGTCACTCTCATCTCATCAGTCCATAAAATCTTTGAAAAATGTGTCTTGAGATATTTCTTGGCCCAGTGTTGACATTTCAACTTTTGTGTCTTGTTCAGCGGTGGTCAGGTTTCAGTCTCATTTACCTTGGCCATGTCTCTGAGCACTGGACACCTTGTACTTATGGACTCCAGGTAGGTTCAGTTCTGGAATATGACAGCACTGGAGGATCATGGGTTCCTGGTAGCTTCACGTTTGATTCTTCTCAAATCTTTGGCAGTTCATCGGCATGTTGTTCTTCTCAGCACGTTTCTTGCGACCCTTTTGACTATTTGCAACAAACCATTTCATGGTTCTGTCATCGTGCCCCAATATTTTAGCAATTTGCTGCATCCCTCTGAAAGATTTTTTTTACAACTTCTGACTTTTCAGAATCAGTTATCTTTCTTTTTTTTGGCCCATTTTGCCTGAGGAGGAAAAGAAGCTGCCTAATAATTATGCACACCTTGAAATAGGACGTTGGTCTCCTTAGGCCATGCCTTCTTTCATTACACAAATACACATCACCTGGTATGCTTAAATCTAATTAGCATTTAAGTTTATACTGCTTGGAGTTGGAATATATGCATTCATATTGTTAAATGGTTAAAATACTCACTTACCTAATAATTGTTCAGTGTCCTTTTACCAGGCAATCTATACTCCCTGCTGGATTGAGAACCACAAGCTTTAAAGGTGACCAGCATCTTTTTTTGCTTTTCTAGCAACACTCCTAATACTGTTTCAAACCACCTTTTCTTAAAATAACTTGAACTAGAGTTGTGTAACTTTGCTCTCATCCTGTGAACATGTATTTCTGCCCCATCTTTTGAGATAGCACCACATGGATCTAGTTGTCAGCTCACTCACTCATGCTTAGCGGGCTGAAGATTGTCCATAAAGAGAAGCGTTTAGCACTCAAGAACATTTTCAGTTCAAATCTGAGGGAAGAAAACTGGCAAGAACCCACCCAAGCAGCAAGCAATGCAAGAGCGGTCAGTGAGACAGCGTCCTTTTTGCTTACTGCAAGGCAGTTTGGCTCCAACTTTTATATATTTTGCAGCACATCTTAGGTTTAATCTGGTCCTCTTTCCAAACATCTTTCTCTCGCCAGAGCACATAACCCCATGGGCAGACATTGCAGCAATTTGTTTTTACCCTCTAGGTGCCAAAAGATTGTAGCTGCATGTGTAAGGCAAACCTCAAAGTCCTCTGACCATAAATCAAAACAAGAGCTAGCTATTTTGGGCCATGAACAGACAATATGCAGAACTCCTGTTATTTTATTATTTATTTATTTATTTTTTTGACTGCTCTATATTACTTTGTCAGCATTTCACAACCTTTTGTAGTACTTTTACATAAGGGAAGTACATTCTTTTACAGTACCTTAGGTTCTAGGTATTAACTGAACCAGGTAATGATTTGAGAAACATGATGATTACAATACGTTTTAATTAAACTACACTGGACTACCCAAGAAGTTCTAGTTATTTACATAAGACATAAGATACATACTAGTAGTGTATATTTATTTAGAATAAAATTGCACTGACATAGTTAACAGATTCTAGTTATTATACAGATAAAAGATGTGGTACATATATCATAGCTGAAAAATTATTGAATTACAAGGTAGGTAGGTGTTATCCTGAAGGAAGAGTATGTGAAGAGTGTTTTGGAGTTGAAGAGGGTGTGAGATAGGGTGATGAGTTTGAAGTGGGAATTTGAAGGTGTGATAATGAATGTTATTAGTGCTTATGCCCCACAAATTGATTGTGAGATGAAAGAGAAAGAAGAATTCTGGAGTTAGTTAGATGAAGTGATAGAGAGTGTACAACGGGGAAGAGAGAGTGGTGACTGGTACGGACTTTAATGGACATGTTGGTGAAGGGAACAGAGGTGATGAGGAGGTGATGTTTAGGCATGGTGTCAAGGAGAGGAATGCTGAAGGTCAGATGGTTGTAGTTTTTGGATGGTGGTCTGTAGGATGACCTTGGAGGTCAAGAAGAGGAGGAAAGTGAGGGCAGAGTTGAAGATCAAGTGGTGGAAGCTGAAGAAAGAGGACTGCAAGGTGAAATTCAGGCAGGAGTTAACAAGGGCACTGGGTAGTGGTAAGTCAGGCAGCTAGAAATATACCTGGTGTGACATCTGGAAGAAGGAGGGTAAGGGAACCTAGCGGTGGAACCGAGAAGTCGAGGAGTGTTTACAGAAGAAGAGGGAGGCAAAGAAGAAGTGGAACAGTCAGAAAGATGAAGAAAATAAACAGGAGTACAAGGAGATGAACCGCATGGTGTAGAAAGCAGTTGTGCAGGCTAAAGATAAGGTGTTTTTTTAAATGAATGAGAGATTCAATTCCACCTTCCACTGAGGAAAGCCCATCTCCCACCTTCCATCCTCACCATCTTTTACAGAGGAACCATTGAGAGCATCCTGAGCGGCTGCATTACTGCCTGGTAAGGGAATTGCAACATCTTAGACCGCAAGTCCCTACAACGGGTAGTGAGAACAGCTGAGAAGATCATCGGGATCTCTCTGCCCTCTGTACAGGATATTTTGACCACTCGCTGCATCCTCAAACCAACCAGCATTGTGGATAATCCCTCCCACCCATCCCACACTCTCTTCTCCCTCCTGCCATCTGGCAAAAGGTTCCGCAGCATACGGGCCTCCACTTCCAGGATGGGAAATAGTTTCTTCCCCCTGGCCATCAGACACTTGAACTCTTAAACTGCCAATATCTACCCAGTCCACCATTTTCATCTTGTATTTATTTATTTATCTCATGTTGCACTCTGCACTTTATCAATAACACTGCTCCACCATAATCTACCTGGGCTGCTTTGTTCCAAACACTACGGATGAATTTACTGCCTGACATGCCGTCTGTTGTTGTCTGTCTTGTCTGCACTTGTTGCCCCGTTTTGTGTATTATGTTGTGTCTTATGTTGTCTTGTGTAGCACCAGGGTCCTGGAGGAACGTTATTTCATTTTACTGTGTACTGTGTATATGGCTGAAATGAGAATAAAATCCTACTTGACTTGACTTGACTTGAGGTTGGACAGTAAGAAGGGAGAAAAGGACCTATGCCAATTGGCTAGACAGGAAGTCAGAGCTGGGAAAGAGGTGCAGCGGGTCAAGGCGATTAAAGATAGAAATGCAAATGTACTCACAGGTGAACAGAGTGTGTTGAGCAGATGGAAGGAGTACTTTGAGGGGCTGATGAATGAAGAAAAGGGTGGTGGTGGTCAACTGGTAGGATACTTGCCTATGGACCAATGGCTCAAGGTCCCATGTTCGAATCCCACTTCTAACACTACCATCACTGGGTCCCTGAGCAAGACCCTTAACCCTTGCTCCAGGGGGGGACTGTCCCTGTAATCAGTCGCTCTGGATAAGAGTGTAAGAAAAGGAGAGAGAGAGAAGATGATGTGAGGATAGTGAACCAGGAAGTGCAAAAAATAAGCAAGTTCAAAATAAGGGTAGTGATAAATAGGATGAAGAATGGAAAGGCTGTTGGACTGCATAACATATCGGTGAACGCATGGAGGAGTTTAGGGGCCATGGCAATTGAGTTTCTGACCAGATTCTGACTAGATGTTTAACACAATCTTAGAAAGTGAGAGGATGCCTGAGGAGTCGAGACAAAGTGTACTGGTACTGATTTTCAAGAAAAAGGCTGATGCACAGAATTACTATAGAGGGACAAAGTTGATCAGCCACAGCATGAAGTTATGGGAAAGAGTAGTGGAAGCTAGGTTAAGAAAAGTGGTGATGATTAGTGAACAGCAGTATGGTTTCATGCCGAGAAAGAGCACTACAGATGCAATGTTTGCTCTGAGGGTGTTGATGGAGAAGTACAGAGAAGGTCAGAATGAGTTGCATTGTGCTTTTGTGGACTTGGAAAAAGCATATGACAGGGTGTCTAGAGAGGAGTTGAGGTTTTGTATGAGGAAGTCAGCTGTTACAGAGAAGTATGTGAGAGTAGTCGAGTATATGTATGAGGGCAGTGTGACACTGGTGAGATCTGCAGTGGGAGTGACAGATGCATTTAAGGTAGAGGTTGGATTACATCAAGGATCAGCGCTCACCCCATTCTTGTTTGCAATATTAATGGACAGGCTGATGGATGAGGTTGGACGAGAGTCTCCGTGGACGAAGATGTTTGCTGATGATATTGTGATCTGCAGTGAGAGTAGGGAGCAGCTTGAGGCGAACCTGGAGAGATGGAGATATGCTCTAGAGAGGAGAGGAATGAAAGTGAGAAGGAAAGTGGAGTGGTTAGGATGCAGGGAGTAGAGATGACAAGGGTGGAGGGGTTTAAATACTTGGGATCAATCGTTCAGAGTAATGGGGAGTGTAGAAGAGAGGTAAAAAAGAGAGTGCAAGCAGGTTGGAATGGGTGGAGAAGAGTGGCTGGAGTGATTTGTGACAGCTAGAGTGAAAGGGAAGGTTTACAGGACAGTATTGAGACCAGCTATGTTGTATGGTTCTGAGACGGTGGCACTGATGAAAAGACAGGAGGTGGAGCTGGAGGTGTCTGAGTTAAAGAGGCTGAGATTTTTCGTTGGATGCGATGAGGATGGACAGGATTAGAAATTAATATATTGAAAGAGGCACCTCAGCTTAGATGTTTTGGAGACAAAGTTAGAGAAACAAGGTTGCATTGGTTAGGGCATTTCCAGAGGAGAGATGAGGATTATATTGGAAGGAGGATGTTGAAGGAGCTGCCAGGAAAGAGGAAAAGAGGAACACCTAAGAGGAGGTTTATGGATGTGGTGAGAGAGGACATGCAGGTGGTCATGGTGAAGGAGGAATATGCATAGGACCGGAAGAAATGGAAATGGTTGATCCCCTGTGGCGACCCCTGAATGGGAGCAGTCGACAGAAAATGAGGAAGATATATAATGAATGATCATTATGATGTATGTAACTGCTTTTCTTATCAGTTTAATATTTCAGTCTTATTGTGCATTTCAATGTAATTTAAGACTGCTTTTTGGCTTACCATCAAAATTGACTGTTTGAAGTAGGGTGTAGCTGAAAAAAGTAGCCTTTGCAGTAATCTTTTAAAGGGAAATAGTCTCCTGAAAATAGATCTGCTTGTCTCTGGTTTTGACATTTAAATGATACGTTTATAGTGGTTTTAGACATCATTCACAATAAAGGCTACTTTCTTCAGCTTTACCCCAGAAAGTGAAACTTCCAATAAGCTTTTACAAATGCCTATTTAGATTAATGTCAGTTTACATGTGTCTTATGCGGGTTTCATGAAGCTTCAACTGTAAATTGCACTCAAGTGTGATCAAAAGCATAAAGAAAACTCACTGTAAAGAAAACTATTTATTTATTTATTTATTTTTGAGAGCATGTTACTAATAGAGGAAAATAGGCCTGTTAGAGTCACTGTAAGTTTTCCTTCTTTGACATGACATGACTTTTTCTTGACAGTTTCATGAAAAGGGAGAAGATCAGTCCCTTGGACTACAGCATACGTAAATCATGTTGACCTTTAATATAGAATGAGCTTACAGAAAAGAAAAAATGAGAGAAGGGAGAGGAAGAGAGGGAGAGAGAAGTGCCAATAAACTGTTGCATCTCCAGAGACAAAGAACTTTAGTGTGAAAGGACATTAGTGTAGCCTCAGTGATTTCAGTGCTCTTGAGATTTAAAGGCTAGACATGTTTGTTAACTGAATTAACTTCTTAATCCAATGATGCAACAGGGAACTTACATGCTTTGACCAGAAAACAAAAATGTCATCATTTAGATTTAGACAGTAAAAATAGTTGTTGACAGTACAACAAAATACGTCAGCATTGCAACAAAAGGCAAAACTAACAAAGCCTAGAAAATAATGATTAAAATCCAATATTCCTACATTTCCTCCAGTCTGACATCATGGGGATATCGCAACAAAGATAAAACTGTATCTACAGCTAGCATTATGAATCTGACAGACATTATGAAAGAATACAACTAGAAAATGAAACTAAAAATGTCCTTTTTCATTGCTTTAATGTAAAAATAATAAGAAAAGAATAAGCTTCTAAAGGCCATGTGCCACAGGAATAGCTCCATGACTAAGGCACAAGGCAAAGCCAGAAAGACTGCAATCTGTCACAAAATGCAATATGTGAAGATTACGTCAATGTTCTGCAAAACAATGGAAGCAACAATGAAAATGATACTAAAGTATTTGAGCGGTGTCATTTTTAAATCATTTAAGCACTGACACAGCATTAAGCTATTAGTGTTCATGGATATAGTTAATGTTAAGTAACTCTTTACTGAAAAGTGAAAGTGACAACCCTTGTCATTGCAAGGTCACAGCACAGCAGACAGTGAACCACAACAAAATTGAACCTCTGCATTTAACCCATGCACACTCAAACACTATGCAGCAGTGGGCAGCTATTGAAAGTGCCCGGGGAGCAGTGACGGGGACGTTACCTTGCTGAAGGGTACCTCAGGACAACCTATTGGGAAGGGACTCGAACCCCCGATCCTCCGGCTAACACCCTAACCACTAGGCCACCACTGCCCACCGCTGTAGGTTGGCATTCATATGTGACCATTTCATAAGGCTTTTATACCAACTTTCATGAGCCTTATATTTGTTTAGACAAGCGCCTCTTATAATCAAGATCATTTTTATCAGTTTCATCCCAAAGGTGTAGTGACGATAGACATTTGTAGGAATAAACCTTTTTAAATGCCCATGTAGGTTAATCTCAGTTTCCATGAACATCTCATGTACTTGTCTTGTAGGCTTATGAAAGTGAAAGTGACTGTAATTATCACTGTAACCTCGTACACGATGTGCGTTGCATGTGTGAGTATGGGTTAAATGCAGAATTAGCATACATTAAACACTATTACTGCTACCTAGAACAGCTACTCTTGTTCCAAAGACACCTGCTGTACACCCACCTAGAGAGTCCTGATTCTTCTCTGGACTTTTTTGTTACACCACTGACCTGGCTCAGGACTGCCAAAACAAAACATACTGAAAAAACCCTTTAACCACTTATAAAAATAGAAAACTAGAACATAATTGGTCCCATCTTACTTCTGATGAAAAGCAGAGCCAGATGCAAAGCAATTGTATTTGATAGTCTCAGACAGACGTTTGCCATTTTTCCACCCATGACACAAAGCAAAGGGAGTAGTGCAGATTAGTGCACCCGTAGGCTTGCTGGTCTGTAGATGTAATGTATTCAGGTGCATTGCTAGTTGTAATCTTGAGAGGCAGCAGTCGTAACTTGCTCGATGGTCAATGATGCTGCCCTCTACTGCTGTTGGTACATTGTATATTGACCCTGTTCAAAGGTCGATGGATTTAGATCCACCGGTATGGGTCTAATTAAAGAAAACTGTGGTTTTGTGGAACCTTGAAATAGTGAAACTGTTCATGCATTTTTCATGCATGTGTTCATGCGTGTGTGCATTTTATGGGACAGTGGTGGCATAGTTCAGGGGTTACAAGAACTGTCTGTGCAAGAGGCCCTTGATCAGATGTTTCTCTACTTAGAAATTGCTTTCAAGCCTAAAGTGAAAGTGACTATTCTTGTCATTGCGAGGTCACAGCACAGCACACAGTAACCACAACGAAATTAGACCTCTGCATTTAACCCATGCAAACACCATGCAGCAAGGGGTAGCTATGAAAGCATCCAGGGAGCAGTGATGGGGATGGTTTCTTGCTCAAGGATACCTCAGGGCAACCTACTAGTGAGGGAATCAAACCCACAATCTTCCGATCCGGGGACAACTCCCTAACCACTAGGCCACCGCTGCCTAAAACATACACTCTACCTGCTGTTTGAAACATTAATGTACGATTCATCGTCCATTTATTCATTTCAGAGAGGCTATTGATGAATTCTTAAATAGCTCAAAATTCAGTATAGTTTAATTATAACTTTAATCATAATTATTATCCTCTTAAGGTTTAAGGGCATATTATCAAGATAATAATCTCCTAGGTGGGTGCCCAACTTCCATACCTCCTGCTTATTCTTTTTTTTAGGGTTGCCTAACAATGCACATATATACATAGGACATATATTCCAGTCCTTTCACCTCATGCTCAGTTTGTTTTTGCTGTCTGTTAAGATTTGCCATTTTAATAGCAACCCTCCATGCTGCAAGCCCACCTGGGTTTTAAGAGGAATGGGAGAAAATCTGGTTTATTGCATATTACACCCTAAATGTCTCCATGATTCAAAAGACACAAAGAACAATCTATTTTAAACATGTGCCTGTTGCAGAGACCATGTTTCCAGCTGTTAAACTAGCAAAAGTGCCCCTAAATGCATTTGTGCCATGTACTTCATAATATCACGTGTTCAGATTTCAGATTCAGGGCTATGTAGACTGGGGATATTTGAATTAGGACAGTTTGACCATGGAGTTAATAGGGACCCCGTGGGGTGGAAATAGGTGCAAGGAGAAGCAACCTGCACAGGTAAATACTTTACCTTACCTTTACCTAAACTTTACCATGGAGGGTCACGACCATTCCAAAGTTCATATCGGCTCTAAAACACATTACAGTCCATCGAAAAGGCAAAAACATATGAGTCGGCTCTCAGCAAGCACATAAAAGCAAAAGTCCCAAATACTGACATTGACAATTTTTCAATAGTTGTTTTATTTGAGAAAAAAAAAAAAAAAATCAAATAATCCACAATTTTGTGTAAGTGTAGAAATAGTTATTTTTTTGGAATATTTTCTAGTACATTCATAACACTTTTACTCCAAAGGGAAAAAATCTTTGATCTTGGCACTTAGAAAACAACCACGAGGAATCCTTTTTTTTTTTATTTCTTTAGAACCAAATTTACAAAGCCATTCAGTCCGTATATATATATTTTTGTTCTGTCTTAACGTCTTTCAACTGAAAAAAAGAAAAATCAAGAATATTCAAAATACACTTTGACTTCACCGTAGTGTCTCATTATTTACAAATATGCACAGTTTAGGAAAGCCAAAGTCTGTTCTAACAGCCATGATTTCATCTGTATTACAAAAAAAAAGGAAATACTTGCTTCTGTCTGACATACTTTCTCTTGAGACCGTCTCTCCAACAGACCTTCCAAAGTCTGTGATTTGATAGTTTGAGCAGGCTGGCAAAGTGAGCCTTTTTTGTTGTTTTTTTTTTGTTTTTTGTTTTTTTTTTTTTTTTTTGAAGGTGAATGTGATCGGCAGACTCAGATAGAGGTCCCGTGGCTTGAGTCCATGGCCTCCGGGATAGGTCCTCCGGGCACCGCTTGGTAGGGGATAGGCATGGGTGTTTTCACGGGACTCTGGCGGAAAAGGCCTCCGTTGGGGGCTCGGTGTTTGCAGCGCATGGAGGGGGGCAGGGTGGAGCTGCTGAGGGGAAGGGGCAGGTTGCGTCCAGGCAGGCGCCCCACTGCGGGACCCTCTTGGAGAAAGGAGGTGACGGACATACCTCCTGGAGGAAAGTCTCTCACTGCCTCCTGCGAGCCCTGCCGCTGGCGCATGCTGCCCAAACTGCCCATGCTGCTCATGTCCAGTGCTGAGATCTCTAGGGACTGGCCAGGAAGCTGCTTGTGCGCCAAGTCATCATCTATGAGCCCAGTCAAGCGCTGGTGAACCTGCTCAAGATTCACCTCTTTGTCCTGAGAGAGAGAGAGAAACAGAAAGAAAGAAAAATAGAAAGAGAAATAGAGAGAGAGAGAGAGAGAGAGAGAGAGAGAGAGAGAGAGAAGGAAAGAGAGAAAGAGAGTTGAGAAGTAAATTTACCAGACTAATTAATCTGAAAGTGATTTAGATGCATTGATATTGGAGTTTTTGGTGTATTTTGAGATATACTGTTGCTTTACATAGAACGTATAGCACTGATTTATGAAGTACCAAAGCTACAGTATCTTGCAAAAGTATCCACCCCCTTGGCATTTTTCATGTTTTTTTGCCTCACAACCTGGAATTAAAATGGATTGTTTGAGAATTTACACCATTTCGTTTACAGAACATGCCTTTTTTTGTGAAGCAAATAACAAATAGGACAAAATAAAAGAAAACTTCTGTCATGTGCATAACTGTTCACCCCACTAAAGTCAGTACTTTGTAGAGCCTACTTTTGCGGTAATTACAGCTGCAAGTCGCCTTGGATAAGTCTCTATGAGCTTGCCACATCTTGCCACTGGGATTTTTGCACCATTCCTCAAGGCAACTGCTCCAGCTCCTTCATATTGGTTGGTTTTCGCTTGTGAACAGCAAGTCTGACCACAGATTCTCAATTGGAGTGAGGTCTGGACTTTGACTAGGCCATTCTAACACATTTAAATGTTTCCCCTTAAACCACTCGAGTGTTACTTTAGCAGTATGCTTCTGGTCATTGTCCTGCTGGAAGGTGAACCTCCGTCCCAGTCTCAAATCACAGGCAGACTGACACTGGTTTTGCTCAAGAATATCCCTGTTTTAAGCACCATCAATCTTTCCCCCTACTCTGACCAGTTTCCCAGTCCCTGCTGCTGAAAAACATCCCCACAGCATGATGCTGCCACCACGTTTCACTGTGGCGATGGTGTTCTTGGGGTGATGGGATGTGTTGGGTTTGCGCCAGACATACCATTTTCCTTGGTGGGTGAAAAGTTCAACTTTAGTCTCATCTGACCAGAGCACCTTCCCCCATACATTTGGGGAGTCACCCACATGCCTTTTGGCAAACTCAAAATGCGCCTTCTTATTTTTAATGTTAAGTAATGACTTTTTTCTAGCCACTCTTCCATAAAGCCCAGCTCAATGGAGTGTACAGCTTATTGTGGTACTATGGACACATACTCCAGTCTCTGCTGTGGAACTCTGCAACTCCTTCAGGGTTACATTTAGTCTCTGTGCTGCCTCTCTGATTAATGCCCTCCTTGCCCAGTCTGTGAGTTTTGGTAGGTGGCCCTCTCTTGGCAGGTTTGTTCTGGTACTATGTTCTTTCCATTTGAAGATGATGGATTTGATGGTGCTCCGGGGGATCATCAAAGATTTGGATATTTTTTAGATATTTTTTATAACCCAACCCTGACTTCTTCTGACTTCTCAACAACTTTGTCTGACTTGTTTGGAGAGCTCCTTGGTCTTCATGGTGTGATGCCTCTTGGTTAGTTGCAGCCTCTGGGGCCTTTCAGAAAAGGTGTGTTGATACTGACAGATCATGTGACACAGATTTCATTTCACTAATTATGTGAATTTTGAAGGTATTTGGTTGCACGAGGACTTTTTTGGGGGTTCATGGCAAAGGGGGTGAATACACATTATTTTATATATTTTTTTCTCATTTCACTTCACCAACATAGACTATTTTGTGAAGATCTATCACATAAAATAAGATTAAAAAACATTTAAATTATAGGTTGGAATGTAACAAAATAGGTAAAAAGCCAAGGGGGGGGGGTGAATTCTTTTGCAAGGCACTGTATTTATCTGCTAATGGGGACCACTTGTGGATCTTTACAGGTGGGCGAAAAGCACTTAATCTCAAATAGTTATGTGAGAACTTTGTGAGCATTTTTCCAGTCTCATAATCTATTAAAAATTTTCCACCCAAAATTCAGGAATTCAAGTCGTTTCATCTTTTCTGCCTATATAATCAGGCCTTGAAAACTCTTCAGTCGCCTTTTTATGTGAAGAAGTTATGCCGTGTTCAGGCTCGGGCTGTTTTTGTGAAGTGCCTCACACCACACAGACCCTGCACCATAACAAAGCTGCTGATGAAATGAAGAAAAAAAAAACACTTGGAAGTGCTTTTCTGACCGCCTTCCAGCTGTTTCCCTTATGATTAAATGTAAAACATGCTGAGAAAGGTACTTAGCAAGAATGTAGCCTTTTGTAGGCAAATACCAATGAGGGTAAGAACAAATGAGACCATTTGGCTTCCAATCATGTTTGCATCGTTAGGCATCGGAATCAGTTTTGGGTCAATAGTCCATTCGGAATGACTTGCTTTGCTTCAAGAAATATGTAATCATATTTTTATTTTCAGTTTATTTAAACCTTTATGCAACACTTTATGAAAGTGGAAGTGAAAGTGACAACCCTTGTCATTGCGAGGTCACCAACACAGTGAACCACAACGAAATCGGACCTCTGCATTTAACCCACGCAAACACCGTGCAGCTATTAAAAGTGCCCAGGGAGCAGTGACAGGGACGCTACCTTGCTCAGGGATACCTCAGGGTAACCTACTGGTGAGGGAATTGAACCCACAATCTTCCAATGCTAGGCCAACGCCCTAACCACTAGGCCAGCGCTGCCCCCTATGTGCACCATTGAACTGGGAGACCATGACCCCTGAAGACATTTAAAAAGATGCTTTGCATCTGAAAATGAACAGAAGCATGATGTGTAATTGTCTTTTGTCCACTATATTTGGATATAATGCAATCATGGGGTAGTTCAATCATTCCCAAAGTCCTTGATCATTCCCAAAGCAGTGGTTCTCAGGGGACATGGGGCTACTCAGATGTGCTCTGTTCTAATGTGTAGGGAGTCAGAATAGAACTACAATGGATCATTGGATGTGCAGTGAGGACCCAATCACTCACTCACTTTCATAACCACAAATAGGGTCACAGGTGGTGCTGGAGCCTATTCCAGCTCTCACTGGGCAAAAGGCAGGGAAAGACCCTGGACAGATTGTCATTCCATCACAGGGCATTTAGGACCAGTTTTCTTAAATTATCAAAATCAAATTGGTGTGAGATCGGAGATTTGCACCACTGCTTAAAACAAGACAACATGGAATCAAAACTAAAGGAAAATAATGAAGGTCTGTGGAGAAAAAAAATATACTGAGAAAACCTTGGAGAGTGTTTTGTTCCTTCTCATTTGGATCTCCATGGTCTTCTAATGATGCTTTGCTATTAAAACACTTTGTTCTAACATAATTGGGAGACCTCCAATCAAACAGATGGACTGCACCCTACAAATACCAACACAAGTGGGCGTAACTGGAGATGTATCACATGCTGTTCCCTGTGAGGACCAAGGAACCCAAAAGGAAATTAAATGAGACACCGCACTTGGATTAACAAATAAGAAATGGTACACTGTTGATACACTGGGTGTAAAAATAGCTTTGGTGCAGAATCAAGAAATTGGAACTCACAAAGTGACATGATGTCATTCATCTGTGATGTGACTGACAAGGGCAACCAAATGAGCAGCATCTGCCTTCAACATTAGTCAGTGTGTTTCAAATTCATTTACTTCTTCATTTACCTGTTTGGTTTATCCAGAGTGTCTTAAAGCTTTACCATGTAGCGTTTGCAGTCTTGCCCAAGGAATCTTATTGATGAAGTGTCACAGTAAGGCTAGATGCTTGTAACCACTTATAGGTCATAAACAAAATAAATACATTAAAAATCCAAATTTTTAAACATCCTGTAGTGCTACAGGTGGCCTAAACCATTTGTCACCCAAAACAAAATTTTATTGCTGATTTGCACTTATGCAATTATGTATCGAACAGAGGTGTGGCAGGCGTACACTGAAGGCGTTGCCTTCAAAACGGCATCAGTTCTTCTAGGTACACTTGCACACAGTTTTTGAAGGAACTCGGCTGGTCGGTCGTTCCAAACACTGAGTTTCAACGACTGTGTTTCAACCTCCGTGTGACATTGATGATCATCAGTACCTGTTTGGTAAAACTGGTTGATCATACACCGACTATAATCCTACAAAATCCCTGACTTTGTGCAAGTGTACCTAGAAGAACTGATGCTGGTTTGAAGGCAAAAGGTAGTAACACCAAATATTGATCAAATATTGATTTGATTTAGATTTTACTTTGTTCATTTAATTTTTGCATTTTGGAAATTAATAAAATAAACAATCATTATTTATAGATTTCTGAAAGAATTCTTGTTAAAAAGCATTTTTTCACACCTGCTCAAAACCTTTACATTAATATTGTACATATATATATATATATATATATATATATATATATATATATATATATATATATATATATATAAACCCACACAAAAAGCTGCTTTAAGTACAGCACCTATAGGGGGTCTGTTGTAATCCTATTAGATAACCTCACATTTAATAGATGTACTTTACAGCGTTACCAAATGGTTATCAAAAAACGAACAAAATGATGGATGTGAATAGAAGAAACGGCTTATACTGGGACATTCACAGTAGTGGATTACATAACTGGAGGCCACAAACAATAATAATTGGAGAACTCAGTGTGATTACTGAATGGCTGACATGGTGGGTGAATAAAGTATTCAGACGCAATAATAATGGTCAGTGCAGAAACAACTGAAAGAGATAGCCTGCTGTCAAATCTAGGCAGTGGAGGAAAGTCATTTAAAGAGTCTGCACTGATAGAGTATGGGTAAATCTGTCCTTCCTTTCAAAAAGTTCATATATGGTTAAAACTTTCAGCAGCATAAAGAAAAAGAGGGAAATGAGGTAATGTGATGCATGGAGTCTCCTCTTCATTTATTCCATATGAAGAATGCAGGCAGACAGGACCTTCAAACACCAGAATACATTCCTCTCTCACTGCTTTCATCAAATGTAAGCTACCTGGGAAATCTTACTGAGCGGCACGTTTCCTTGCTGAATAATCTCTACATGCTCACAGATATTTTGAAATGAAAGAGCAAGCGAAAGTGTCTTTGGAATAGATATACCAAAGTGAATTTGCTATTTTTAAACTGGAGTTACTAAATACTTTATAGAGTATAAGGTTCATTTAGGCAATTATGGAATTCACATTCCAAAAAAGAAAAAAGAAAAAAAAAATTGATTTATCTATTTATTTGCTATAATGAAAAGAAAATGACCCAAACATTGTGTCTCCCAATCAGCTGATAATTAGTAACTTTATAATAAAATGTGCAGAAGTGTGTTCTCTGCAGATTTGTACTTATGTTCTGCTAGAAATTGTGATGCTTTTTGTGCCACACAACTGTACACTATCAATTTAGCCCTATCCAGGCACCCCTTTCAGCTGGAGAAGTCCTCTCCAAAAAAAAGTGCACCCAATGCTAACACAGGTGTTCAATTGCTCACACAACTTGTAAATCTCTAAAGAAAAGCATTGGAAATGGAATGCTCTGAGCAACGCCAAGCATCAGCTAGAGCGGTGTAAGGCATTTTGTGGTATGAATGTATGTGCACGCTTGACTGGGAACTGCTGCACAGCAAAGGCTGAGACTGAAACTGAGTTGATATACAGTTGTAACCTTTTTATGTTTTTTTTTTCTCTCTCAGGAAGAGAACATTTTGTAGTTTTTTGTGTACCCTGAAAGGTACAACATTGACCTTCAGGTCCAGTTTGATCCAGGGGAAAGGGGCATATATGTTCTTTTTCATGACCGAATGTTTTATTATAGAACAGTAAAACAGAAGGCAGGAGTTGGAACAGGGTCTTTGGAGTCAATCCACCTAAAAAATGTGTCTGCAGTTAAGAATGGATTTCTTCTCTCACTAAATGTACTGAATGTGTACCTTTGAGGGTACCACTCCATTGACACCCCGGTACCTTTTTTCTGACAGTTTATGTGCCCAGACTCAAGGCAGACATGAGCCTTTAATTCTTCTTCTTTTCTAAACCAATCAGATCAAAAGAAAGGTAAACTTTGGTGACAGTCGCAGTGCACAATGCCAAGAGTTGGCTAGAGCACTATAAAACACCATGATTTGGGCTGTGGAGCAGTGGAACTACACTCCATTCAGCACCTTTGAAGTGGCTTTGTAAATACATTGCTTGCATTACTTTTCCTACCCCTGCTTTTTTCTGCATTCTGTCCTTCTCTCTACCTCCTACCTCAGTCTCCTTGGTTACTGGCATCTACTTTATACATGCAAAGAAAAAGCAGGAAGGAAACCATAGGTAAGGTTTATCCCATCTGGCTCTAAGTACCCCCCAACCCTTACAGACTGGAACGCTGCAAACTACAAACAGCAACTCTTTTCTTTTAACAGAGAAAAACCTGGTCATTCTAAATCACTGAAAGTGATTGCAGCAGCATTTGTCATATATGTCAGCAAATTGGTCAATGAGTGGCCTGGGCATTTAATATTGGCCAAAGAGCTCTTTTAAGATACATTTTTTTAAGAGACCATCGGGATACAGGAGGGAAAGGTAGGGTAAATCCCGATTGTAACACATTGGCTTCCTCATTGCACACACTTTAGTTTAGGGATCCAGGTTTAGCCTAAGTGTGAAGGGACTAGCCCAAAGCATGGGCATGGGCAAGTGCTAGCATTTATATTAAAGCAACATAGAGCTGAAATGAGCAATTCGATGGGTGATTACACAGAGAAAATTGCCAATAAATCCAGCTAGGTGGGGTCTAAAAATACCATTCTCATTTTTAACAATGATTGTAATTATGCCTCCTCTCAAATGTCAAATGCATAGTGTTATCCCATGCCCATGCCAAACTGCCATTCGGTGGCTGAACCAAGATACTGTGTATTAGAAAATTATAATAAATGAAAGAAAAAAATAGAAAAGCATGTGATTTTCCCCTCTTGTTTTCCCTGGAGCAAGTAAGGCTGTAAGAATGTTTAGGATTGTGGGTCACACCTATAGCTGCGTGTACTGGAGTTCGACTAAATCGGGGCTGCCGTCAGTGGCATCTGGATCCATAAAGTAGAGTGTGGCTGTGGCAGCACAGTCCCGGGCGTGACGGGCGGGGGTTGGCCGCGGCTTTGCCGCCTGGGGGGTCACCTCTTTGGGCTGTGCCCGCCGACAGCGCGGGCCGTTCCACCACGTCTCCAGAGCGGCCACCAGGCAGGCAAGCAGCAGCCCAGCTGCCAAGATGCAGAAAACCCCAGCAAAGCTGTGCAGTCTCAGCGATCGCCCCTCTGGCTGTGCCTCAGCACCTCTGTCCAAGTCGCAGCGGCCCTTGCGTGGCCACCACTTCTGCTTCAAGATATCCAGGTCGCCCTTCTCCTGGAGCTCAAGGATTCTGTAGGGAGACGTGGGAAGATCGGACCATTTTGATCATAACAGGAGCCACTAGAAACAACTGCTACAACCTCTACTTCTAGTTATCAGGTGGCTAAAGTAGAAGTAAGAAGATATAAAGTGCTGGTTTAACGTTATATACTCTGCAACAGTACTATATTAGAAATACTAGAAAGTCTGTCTGCAACACTAGACCTTGTTTAGGAAATCCTAGTTACTTAATTGCATGGGCAAAAACTGACTGCAAGCTTATGCATATAAAAAAAACATATAACAGACTCTGAAACTGATCATTACATAATCTAAGCACGAGCATCTTGGAGCTTTCGGCAAGAAACCAAAAAACAAATTGGAGTTGTGTCACTTGTCCTTGTTGCCAAGTAACTTGCGACTATCAGAAAGGAAAACAAAACACTCTCTTTAACCGAGGGCCAATATGCTGACTTGTTACACTAGTTGTTAAATTTTAACGGATCCCACAAGCTCAACTATAGTTTCTGCTGTCTGTTTAAAAAAAATAAAAGAGGTTTTGTTTTTTGGATCAAAATCTTTAAAATAGCAGATATTTTTCACTCAGCTTGTGTACAATCACCAGACTCCTGAATCAGAAGTGATTTTTATATTTAATAAATGCCTAAAGCAGGTCAATTTCCATGTTTATGTAATGTTTCAGATTGATTTAAATACTGTTGCCATTTTTGACCAGTTATTATAACTGTTACCTCACTCTTTTGCATTTTTTCAATCAACTGTTGCTAAATACTGTCAAGTGAAGTGAAAGTGACTATTTTGTGAAGCATAATGAAGCTCTCTGCATTTATAACATCACGTACACAGTGGAGCAGTGCTGGGAACGGCGCTCTAGGTATCCTTTGGTGAACCTACCAGTCTGGGACTCAAACTCATGATTTTCTAATCATGGAGCCTAGTCCATGATCACTAGTTCCTAATCATTGAGCCACCACTGCGCCATCATGCCATTATCACACTATAATGATCTGTACTCAGTGTTGCATTGTTTTATTTGTACTGCGTGTAGTGATGTGTACTGATTTCTGGGTTATCAGTTGGGTTGCAAATGATGAGGACCATCATTTAGTTTCACTGTGTATTGTATACAGTATATGGTTGATTGTATGTTAACTATAATAAAAAAAAATAAAATAAAAAATAGATGGTTTGACAAAACCACATACATCAACCATTTTTACTGCAGTCCTGATAGTAGTCTTTCCCTATAATGCCTCCCTTTTTGTCTCCCTAACCATCCTCCTCACTGTGTATAAGGGAAAAATAAGCATTACCCCTCCACTATAATGCACTAAGAATTCCAAACCACTTCACTGGGGTGGAAGTGATAAGCTACAAAGCAACAGATGAGCTGTAAACCAACAAAGTGCTTTCCTGATAAATTGCCCAATGAGTGTGTCTACAGGGTTGGCATACTGAAAAGCTTACAACTCACAAGAAAAGACGATGAGCATACATGAGAAATAATGAAATAATGTAGTACAAAAGTAGATTTATACGTATGTTTTACGTATATTTGACCATTTTTTTTACATTTTAGTCTCTATATTTTAACACACATACCTGGACCTTCTGCAGATGCTTTTATACTCTGCATACATTATTACCTTTACAGCATAATAAAGGTTGAATCCATGCTTTTACTTTTGCATTAGCCTTTGTTACACATTTTTCTACTTAAGTAAAAGAAGGTTTTGTCATCCCTGGTTATGAGTCTATTAATATGATGCCAGGTCAAGCCTCAAGAAGAGAAATTTAGTCCTGTTAGCTGCACCTATTACATTTAACCTGGCTTTAAATGACAGGCCCTTCATTAAAGAAGGGGCTTCCCTCTGACAGATGGAGCATTAAACTTTTAAATGCAGCGTTCGAAAGAAGGAGGCAAAAGAATATAAAGCATCCGCCTCCCACATAGTCTGGCCAAATGTTTAGGGATAGAAACAAGACTGGGCTGAATTTATAAGCTGAAAAAAAAGCTGAAAAGTTTGCAAAAAAGGAAATAAGTGGTTTATGACCAGAGAGCAAACTATGTTTGTAGATAAAAAAAGAGAGGCACTCACTTCTGCGAGAAGAGGTCTCTGTAGGGGCTGCCGTGTTGCAGTGCAAGGCCGTACCCTTTGGTGCTCATGCTGTTCCCGGTGACTGTGAGGGTGCATTCATCATCTGTCAGAGCAGCGTATTCCACAACTGCCATGTCCCATAAGAATGCATATGACTCCCGCTTGGCCTTGCAGAAAAGAACCACAATTCATGAAGTTATCCTTTTGCAGAGCATTGTTCAGAAATAAACTAAATAAAGCAATTAGTGTTTTTAAGTATACGGACTTTAAACATGTGTGTCAACAAAGAGAGATTGACATAAAGCGGTATTTTGTTGTTCTGCACTCTCAGCAAAAATGTCCTACATAGTACCTACAATGATTCCATGGACTGTGACAACAGTGAAACCTTGTATAGAAGCATTTTAATGAACACGTTTTAGAAACACATCTTTATTCACCAAGGGAATTTTATCATTTTAAACTTTAAAAATGCTGCTTATGCTGCGTTTCTGCTGCTCACATAGTCATTACAACACTGCTGCTCTATAGATTCATGTACTCGCTGGCTCTCTCTTTGTCAGATTAATGTTACCTGTCCTCTCTTGTGCAATTGCTTTTGCAGTGATTGTGGTCTGTTTGCACTTATCTTGTGGTGCGTTCTATGTAATGTTAAACATCATCTTATGTGTAGCACCATGGTCCTAGAGGAACGTTGCTTTTTTTTCTATGTATCGAATTGTTATGGTTCTATATATAACCATATAACCAAAGAACCTTTGAGGAACTTCCCTACTTTGTATTTTTGTGAAGGTATGCTTTTATTTGGTCAGCATTTAATCATGATGCAGAGGACACAAAGATGTTGCGCCTTTGCAAACGTATTAAGAAACTAGGGTGGTGTAGTTATCTCATAAATGTTTGATGAATATAAGTCTAGAATATCTCTTAGATTAACAGGAAATGGTCTGCTAGAACTACCTTGAATCTAAACCAGGTGAAATGTCATTTAGCCAGTTCTATCAGTTTAAAAAGAAGCCAAAAACTGCCTCATTTCCTGCTGCCTTCTTCTATCAGTGGTTCTATATTCTTGGGGCAGCGGTGTCCTAGTGTTTAGATCGGAATCGGAAGATTGTGGGTTCGATTCCCTCACCAGCAGTTTGCCCTGAGGTACCCTTGAGCAAAGTGAAAAGTGAAAGTGAAAACCTTTGTCATTGTGAGGTCACAGCACTGCACACCATGAACCACAACGAAATTGGACCTCTGCTTTTAACCCATGCACACAAACACCGTGCAGCAGTGGGCAGCTATTGAAAGCTGCCCGGGGAGCAGTGACGGGGACGGTACCTTGCTTAGGAGTACCTCAGGGCAACCTACTTTTGAGGTAATCGAACCCACAATCTTCCGATGCAGGGCCAACTCCCTAACCACTATGCCACCGCTGCCCCACCGCTACTGCTTGCTTGAGCAAGGTACCGTCCCTGTCACTGCTCCCCGGCACTTTCAACAGCTGCCCCCTGCTGCACATGTTTGTATGGGTGAAACGCAGAGGTTGAGTTTCGTTGTGTTGTGTTGTGCTGTGCTGCGTTTCACAATGACAAAGGTTGTCACTTTCACTTTTTCATGCATTTTTATCCGTGTCTTGTATAAATTTCTTCATTTTTTTTTACTTTTTAAACTTTTTATTTGACATTTTAATTGTATTCCCCCTTTTAACCATATCACTTTTCATTGGTTACTTTTATACGTAATTATTTTATCTCTATGTATATTAAATAACCTCTGTCTATGATAACACAATACACAATAAACTTGCTTTGCCTTGCTTTTAACTGGACCTAAAAAATGTGCGTATACTGTTTGCCTGACCTTTGATAGCAAGTGTGAAAATCAGCAACTGATTGTGCTGTTGGTGAATGAAAAACACTGGCAGTTGTCCATCAAACAGCTTTTGGTCATGACATTCAAAGGGAAATAATAGGCTCATATTTTCTCTTTTTGCCCCAAGAGTCCTTTCATTTCCTGATGTAATGGCATTAAACACACACACAGACACACACACAAACACACACACACACACACACACACACACATTTTGGGACAATGCTAAATAAATTAATTAATAAAATTGAGAAATAAACAAATCAATATATAAAACCAATGGTCAAGAAACCAATTTCCCTTTGCTTCTTCCATAAAATCAGGCGACTTCTCCTCCTTCAAACCAAGATGACTCTGTTTGTGCTCACACATGGAGTGCTATCTCATTTGTAATTTGCCTTTCAAAAGTGGAGCGGTTAATATGACATTTTGATATCCCTGCATTATCATAAAAGCAGGAGGAATTGCATTCAAACGTAATTAGCATGCTACACCACGAGTGGCCTCTGATGATACACCTGTGTGCCTGGAATCGCCTGTGTCTAATTTACAAAATTGCAAACCAGAATTGTGATGTCTTCACACAAGCCAGGTAGGATGAGTCGCCGTAATCAGGGGAAGGGCAGACAAACGTTCTAAAGAGAAATGAACTAATTCATTTACAACATGGTGAGGCAGTGCTGCCAATTACTTCCCCGTGTAAACTCCATCCTTCGAGATCCTTCATAGCGTGCCGGCTCCACTAAGTGACATCACTCTAATTTCAATTCTGGGGGAAAATTTGTTAATGATTACCGAATTGCAAAAAGGAAAAGAGACGGTGCACAAAACTGTGCAATTAGTTTTATTCATGGCTCTGGTACATTGCACTTGCATTGCACTGCTTCGTTACACATTTGCAACAGTGAGATTGTTGTAGTTATTGTTTGCACCTTCATGCAACTGCAATCTGGGTTGCAACTTAAGACTTCAACTACTTGCTACAATCAAATGTATTTCTGCATGAAATGCCGTTATTATGTAACAGTAATTATGTGATTGCAGAGGTTCTAGCAAATAACTTGGTATGAGTTACAAACTGTAAAGTACTGTGAAGAGAGAGTGACTATTAGTGATCGTGAATAAACAGTGAACTACAACAAAATGCATCCTCTGCATTTAAACCACACACTCAGTGTTGCAGGGAACAGCCATATACAGCCCCCAGGGAGCAGTGATGAGGAAGTACCTCAGGGCAACCTACATGGGATTCAAACCCATCAAACCCAACCTTCCGATCCTGTGTAATTCAGTCTACATTACTTAGCAAGGTATTGCTATTAATCAGATAAAGGATGCAATAAACCTCCGCATTTGCGGTGGCCTAGTGGTTAGGGAGTTGCCCCTGTATCGAAAGATTGTGGGTTCAATTCCCTTACAAGTAGGTTGCCCTGAGGTACCCCTGAACCATCCCTGCCACTGCTCCCGGGCAGCTTTCAATAGCTGCCCACTGCTGCACAGTGTTTGTGTGCATGGGTTAAATGCAGAGGTCCAATTTCATTGTGGTGTGCTGTGCTGTGACCTCGCAATGACAAGGGTTGTCACTTTTGTAACTGGATGTTCATGTAAACTGTCAAGGTGGTCATTAGAAACTATTTTTTATATCATTATAATTTCCAAAAATTTAGAAATGATAGGAAAAAATTTAGAAATTATAGGAAAGTAAACACTAAAGACCCAGTAAGGCTATAGTAAGAGTTATTGCTTTCTTTTGCACTCCAGATCCAAGGAGATCCCAAGTACTGGCCTCTAATAACAACCTACTAAACTTTCCACTGACAGTTTCTGTCTTTAACATGACTCATTGCAGTGAAATTTAGTGAGCTTGTATTGAAAATCCTGCTATTCCATGTGATGACACACAAATTAGGTATTTTACTGTGCCTTTTAGCTTCAAATTGAAAATTTGCAAGGTATTTAAGTCTGGTGACCATCCTTTAACCTTAAAAAAATAATGACACCATCAAAATAATAACCTATTACTTTGAACACATTTGAACATCACATTTATCAAGATAATATCTAGAAATTATGCAACTTTAAAAGGATAACCTTTAATGTTTTATGAACTACAACATCTTTCAGTGTTATCATTTACAGTGGTGGTTGAAAGAGGCCACCACACACAGCAATAATCGTGGACACCCATGAAGTTTTGGACTACTGGTTTTCCATCTTTGGGCCACTTAGGGTACTACTGTATACAAAAAACTCCCCAAAAGACCCCATTTTGGACATGCAGTCATCCATCACAATTTGGCCCAGTCAAAGTCACTCAAATGTATACGCTTACCCATTTTTCCTCCTTCTAACACATCCATTTCAAGAGCTGACTGTTCTCCAGCTGCCTAATGTATCTCACCCCTTAAAAGTGCCACTGTAGCACTGTGTGCCACTGTTTGTGGCTGACTGGTGTATTTTTCTATGTCATGGTCATAGACCAACAATGTATTGTCATAAATGAAACTAAATGAAGTTGAAAATGCTCTAATTTATGCAGTGAGCCAAGAAGAACGGGCTTTTTCAAAGCAGTTGGTGGATACTGACTAACCGAGACTCTCTTTGTGTCTCTAAACTTTGTTGTTGATCTCTGACCTCAATAAGCTCTCGCCAAAAACAGTACGGATAATAAGGCTGTTGTTTCATACCTTTCGGATGCCATCAGCTGGAGAGGCCACTGAGTTATCCTGCCCCTGGTTTTTATTGATTGTCCTCCACAGCTCTGCAAAGGTGCTGTCCTGCTCCAAGGGATTGGTCCCCTTCACCTTAAAGTACTCATACACTGCTGACTCTCTGACAGTACCATAGCTGAGATCGGTTTGCTTGGCCAGGTCCTGAAATGTTCTGCAAAAAAAAAAAAAAAAAAAGTTGGAGCTTATGTGGATGTTGGATGTTATTCTGTTGTACTTTAATTGAGTCTCTCAAGAATTTTGCAACTCAACGTAAAGTACAAGCTTAATTAACATAGCATGAGTGTTCTCAGTATCACTGATGTCTGTATGCATAGACATTGTTCATCTGCTTAATAAGAACCTCCCCGATGACTGGGTTTAATAATACAGCATATAAACAGGGACATTTAAATGTGAGCAAGTCAGACAAAATTAAAAGACAAACAAGTCTGAATTAATTCTGAATTTCTTTTTGCAAACAAGACGCCACCAGATACTATTCAGATCAATTCAAAGCTGCTTTGGGGATATCTAAGCCCCTTGGCTTTGTACACTGAAGTAAAAACCAGGTAGACGTGGATCCATTAAGCAAAATGTGTGTCGTGTGCATATGGTTTAGTCCTTGTTGAACAGCACATGCAAATATGTTGTGTTTACTTTAAAAGGAACACTTTGGGGACGTTAATTATGACAATTATGCTAATAATGCAAATTATTTCTGCTGGCCCAATAGTACAGATTTGCAAATTTAGTTGACCTCATGTCATTGAACAGTGTTTGAGATGTTGAGCTGCTACTGTGGCCCAGTCTTCTGATTGGTTGATGGAATCACATGAAGGCAAACTGAGCTTGATAGAGGTGGCTAACAACCATCCTATCTACAACAGTGAGTTTACAACAGGCAGGAACAGATAAAAAATCACTGAAGATTCATTCATTTTTGGTTTTGTCATTATAAAGTTAATGCTACTATTCTCATCCTCTGCGTTTTACTTTACACATATGTGCAGCAGGAGGCAACTATCTAAAGCACCTGGGAATCTGATGGAGATGGTACCATGCTCAAGGGTAGCTCAAGGAAACCTTATGGCCTGGGATTCTAACCCACAACCCTCGGATCTTGGCGCCAACTCCCTAACCACTAGGCCACCGCTGCCCCTTGTCGTTATAGCAGCCATGAGTGATTGGGCTGGATGTTCAGAACATACAGTCTTAAGTGATTGGTTAAAGCAGGGGCTTCTGGGCTTCTTACTGGCTTGGGATTCAAACCCCTGACCTTTCAATGTTGGGGCCAACTCCCTAACCACTAGGTCACTGCTGCCTCTAATTCAAACTGTTCAAAAAGACAATGCTGTTCAAGGCTGGATTATGATAAGAAACCTAAATAACACTTGGCCCCTCACTGGTACAACACAAAGTTGCCCAACTGGGCAAAAAGTAGGAGTTTAAATATTTATTTTTATAATCTTCCATCCAAACACTTGAACATCTGTGATGTCTGAGAGATCAGGAAAGATCTGCATCATGATAATAACCTTTTAGGCTAGGATTTCATAAATAAACATATGCTTTCACAAACACTTTTGAGGGCCAAAATGATTATTATTATAAGAATTATAATATAATAGGTATTATTGCACTTCATAAGGACCCCAAGTAAGCATATGAGACAGAAATCAGAAATGTTATACTTGATCATTCATTTATTCACAATTGATCCAATAATACCAGCAAATATCAGCACCATTCTGTGAATCTATATAGATTAGCAGTTATTTTGAAGGTAAAATTGGACAGTCTATTGAGAAAATATCAAGAGAAGCAAGACACCAACCCTAAACACATGAGCACCAAAGAATGATCCGATAAGACCCGATAGAAGTGTCATGGAAAGACCTGAAACAAGCTAAAAAAAAAAAAAATTAGCAAGAATAACATTTTTGTCTCATTTATCTCCTTATCTAGTTTTAGGTCTTGTGGGAAAGTCTGATGATGTGTTGGGATAGAAAAAAAAAACAAAACAAAAAACCACTTCAGCAGCACACTCCATCTAACATCTAAAATTCAAATAGACCAAATCACTGTCATTAGATCTGGACCATAAATAAATTAAGAAAATACCCCAGCAGAGAGTATTGATTAGGTAATAAGGCTCCTAATGAAGGAGCCGTATCTAACACTGTCATCATGTAAATGACCCGGTAAATAATGGCCTCTCACACATCCAGCAGGCCTCTGGGATATTCTTCACTATATCCCCTTTACCATCAGTATAGCACAATGAGCTTCTTTCGAGTTTGTCATACTTGGCTTCACTGAAAACATGTCAAGGGTCAACAGTGCATCTAAATCACAAACTCTAGCTGTGCTATGAATGATTACTATACAAATGTAATTTTCAACCTTTTAGTCAAAGTGTTGCATGTGTGTTACAGTGAGAGTCACGGGTTTGAGTCTGCTCAAAATCTCCATGTATGTGCAGGAGTATCCACCTCTGGGGTAGCAGTGGATTAGTGTTTAGGGACTAGGCCCCATGATTAAAAGGTTGTGGGTTTGAGTCCTAGACCAGTGGGTTGCCCTGAGGTATTCTTGAGCAAGGTACCATCCCTATCACTGCTCCTCACACACCGGATCTGGCTTCCTACTGCTGCATGATGTTTATAGGTTAAATGCAGAGGATGCATTTTGTTGAGTTTCACTGTTTCGCAATGACAAATAGTCAGGTTTCACTACAGTCCAAAGACATTAATGTTAGATGAATCTGAGATTCTGCTTTCCAAGAGTATGTTTGGATGAATGGATGTTGGTCTGATACATTATCTGTGAAAAACACACTACACCTCTGGGTGTGTTCATAAATATATGATGTTGCATTGTTGACATGTTATGCCTTTTGCTATTAGACAATGAAATGAAAGTGACTATGTTTTTTTTTTGAGCACACAGCAAAACAGTGCACAACAAACTGCATTTGCTGCATTTAATCCATACACATCATGCAGCAGTGGGCAGCCATATGCATATGATTAATCATTATAATAATACATGACAAAGGGTATTCAGAGGTACTCTCTGTGGTCCTATAATTGGCAGAACCTTATGCAAATGAGCTGAGTGGCGACCAAGATATGTGCTGATATTCAATGCTCACAGGCACACTTGATAGAAACAAAACTTATTCAAAACACGGGACACTATTATTACAGAATAAGACTACAAGCCTGCCTGCACTCTGTACATCTCAAGTGATTTGTTTTGGAGATGCATCAGGGCCTCCAACAGAGAGGGAAGCCATTAGGATCGCAGCAGATCCTAATGGCTTAAAATGCCTAAATGTTTATGATTTAATGCATAAATCTAAATACATAAAGAAAAAACTTTACATGCCAACAAACTCCTACAAGCACAGGCTTCTATTTTCCAATTGTGACTTTTGATTTTTAGTGGCGTGACTGCATAAATGTTGATTCAATGGGGAAGTCCGAGCTAGTAGGTGACATGACCAAAACACTGGGAGGGGAAAAAGTCCACTTTATAGTTAAAGGCAAATGAATTTCCTTTGAGTATAATGTCTTGTCCAAGTCTTGTGGTACTGAAAGTTAAGGTGGTAATTTATGTGATGGAGAACCAGAAGTCTTGCATGACATGGGGAAGTCTTGGCTAATGAGTGAAATTGGACACTAACTAAAATGTGAACAAAATTAATAAATAAATAATGATACCATGACAAGACAAGGCAAAAGTACACTTGTGCTTCTAGGACAAATAGTTTTCATGTAAAATATCACTCCGGTAAAAGTAGAATTACTGATTCAACCTACTGAATCAACCTACAATCTCTGAAATGAACTGTGTATGGAAGTAAAAATAATGCAAAATAATGAAAAACTGCCATCAAAAGCATTAAAACTAAAGTAATAAAGACAGAAATAGAATAGAAATAGAAATAGAAATAAAAATGACAGATATTAGTGTTAAAACTGGATCAGGAATTGTCATCAGAAAACTGCTCATGTAAAGTCTGGATACCTTAAAGTTCTTCTTACGCAAAATAACACAGCACTTTGCTATTTTTCATCACTAATCACAATTTTATAAATATTAAATACAAAGATAAGAAGGTATTATATCACTGATTTATGAATTAAAATAGACCACCGAAAATGCTTAATAGATAAAAACTGAAACACTGAAAAAATCTTTGTTGGGATGGAAATGGGTCAGAGATGGGCCAGTGATTAGGGACTAGGTCCCAGGAACGGAAGGCCATGAGTTTGAATCACAGACCAATAGGTTGCCTTTCAGGCACCCTTCAGCATGCTAATGTCCCCATCACTGCTTCCCAGGTGCTTTAAATAGCTGCCTTCTGCTGCACAATGTGTATGGGTGAAAAGCAGAGGTTGCATTTTTCTGTGGTTCACAATGATAAATAGTCACTTTCACTTCAAATCCAGGACCAGCCTACATCTACTTAAATATCATAGCTCTGATAGATTTGTTTAACCAATGTATTTAGTCATGTGTCTCTTTTCATCCATGCAACTGTGTGAAAAGGGTCATTTAAACTAAAAATGCAAGGAAACTCTAATGTTTACTTGCAGGCATCCCGTCAGTGCAGTCAACAGGGATGGCAGAGGAGCTGATTGGGGTGAGTGCACTCTTTGCTTTCTACACGTTCTTTCTTTTCACTAACTTTAAAGATACAGACTGTTTAACCTGAACAACACAAAGGACATTGTTAAGAGAAGCATGCAATTGTCTCTCACCCCGCTCTCAATTTACAGAATAAAATAAGGTTTCTATTTTTGTTAGGTTAATCACAGTGGCGTATGTTGCGCTTCCCCATGCATTTCAAACGGCATTGATGCCGCATTGAGATAAGCATCCTCCATCAACCCAGACAAGGCTATTTAACAGGACTCCTTGCAATTATTTGCAGATTGAATGGGCAATCTCGAGGTGATAAAATCAAGACAATTACTCAATTTAATTTCAGTTATAATAGTTCTTGATTGCTTCACTTGAAAAGGATAGAGATGGGTTGGTGTGAAAAAACCCTGACTTTATTATGCAGTCATAAACACCGAACCCTGCTGAACAGGTCTTTGAATTAAATCAAGTTCTTGTGTCTGTAAGTAAACTCAATAAATGGATAATAAAACAGCAAGTCAAGCCTGGGCACAACTGCTAATAATTATAAACACAATCAACCAAAATAACTCATTTTTCATGCACTCAGACTCTGTTGGGGAAATGACTACTGGTGTTCCCTTAGCCAGATCCCTTCTTTCCTCCCTAGCCTTAGCTCTTTGTCGTTTGTAACAACATCCAATCAGTTTTACAGATTTTAGCCAGAAAGCTTATGATGCATTTATCTAAAGCTTGTAAGTCTGAATTTTCAACCTACAACCAAAAACAAAGACAGTCAGGATGGTATCTTTAGAGGTTATTAGATGTCATTTAAACATGGCAGCCAACCAGAGGTGGCAACGGTCTAGACATTTAGAAGTAAAGATACAGTAATCAGGTAAAAGTAAAAATACAGATGTAAGTGAAAGTGACTATTTGTCATTGTAAAACACAGCGAAACACAACCAAATGCAATCTCTGCTTGTCACCCATACATCAGGGGCCAGCTATTGAAAGCACCCAGGGAGCAGTGATGGGAATGGTACCTTGCACAATGGTACTTCAGGGCAACCTACTGGTCTGGGTTTTAAACCCATGACCCTACAATCCAGGGGCCAATTCCCTAACCACTAGGCCACCACTGCCCCACTGCGCTACAAGCATCAAATTACAGGTACTACAAGGGTCTTATGAATAAAAAGAAGCTCTTTGATAAAATCTCTTGTCTATTTGCATATAAACGTAACTGAACCTCTTGCCATGTTAATGCAATTCAAACACGATTAAACCATTTTAATGTTAAATACATTAAAGCTATCTACATAAAATAATAAACACTGACTTTACTGCTTCACAAGCTTCACTGCTTTGATCCATGTTTAACTCGTTCTCCCATCATTGACATCACACTCAGTACACACTTTTTCTCTGGGGCCAGGTCTCTTTTTTTATGTTTTATATTTTGAAAATCAAAGATGAAGAAAGTACAGATATCTGTGTGAGAGAGTAAAAGTAAGAAGTCCTCAAAAAAGCATGCACTCAAGTATACCTGAAAGCTGTGCTATAGTATAGTAGAAGTATAGTAGAAAAGCATTTGTACTTCATTACCTCCCATTTCTGTTGCCCATCAATAAAAAAAAGTAGGATTTCTCTTAATTTCTGACTGTAAAGGTCACTGTTTTGAGACCATTCAAACATTTGCAGATGTTGGTTGATTTATGTTGGTTGGATTGCTGCTATAAACACTTACATCATGTAGGAATCCACTGTTTTTCCTGCTTACCCATTCATACACATGTAGGACAAAACTTAATGAAGTAAGATTCTATAATTATGTGATGAACTTCCTAATTCTGAATTGTTTGCCCTGGTTTCATGAATTCTTTCCCCTTTTTTGCATTTCTTCCAATTACTTCTGTTTTGTTTAAACTTCACAGTTCAGCGAATGTGTTGTTAGGGTCATGTATATTTGAACCATCTTCTTTGGGCTACATATTAATTACATACACAATCAAATACAATTATTAAATATCTAACTAAATACATTATGCTATTGCCTCGTAAGTGAGCTCCAGTCCAGTACATCTGCAAGCTGTTTACTCGGTTACAGAACATCATTTTTGTAATGCTTAGAGAGCTCATACTCATTTCATGTCTAAAGCTGGGGAGAATAATTAAAAGCTCCCACTGGACTGCACTGATTACTGTCACTGCTGCTGCGAGAACATCAGAAAATGCTGTAGGATGCACAGCATGCATGCTTAAGAGATGTTAATGCAAAGTGTATTTGTACAAATCAAGTGAAAAAGAGAAATAAAAACCTTAAAATATTCTGACTCACAGATACTGAGGATCTATGACAGCTGGTCATAATACAGCTAAAATAATGAGAACAGTCACACACAGTACAGCATCTTATGCCACACATTTAATTTGTATTAAATTAAATCTGTAATAAAACATTTTACACCATCATTACACTTTTTATCAACTAGTGCATAAAAAGAACAATGCCGAGGTTACAGTTATTAATAAAAGATTCAATAATCTACAACGTATGAAATAAAATAAATGTCACAAGCTATAACTACAACATTAGCCTGTTGTTAATATAATAATGATAATCTCATATGGTCACTGATAGAAGCTCTGCTTTATTGCAGTGGCTTAAATCACTTTAACATGATCTTTTATGACAAATGTTTTTTTTCATAATCTGAATTGTAAGGGTGCCATCCAGAGTGGAGATGGCAGTACCCTTAGCAGCCAGCAGAGGCCAGCACAATCCCCTCCAGGCAGGAGGGGGAGGTGCAGAGCCACAGCTGACAACAATCAGCAATCAACAGCAGCTCTAAAAAGCCACAGTGCAAACCAGTGCTGTCGAGTCTGTGTGGAATATACAAGCTGGTAAATTTGGTATTTTGAGTATGGAACGACTGGGAGGTAGAACTGCTTGACCTCCTATTTCAGGTTTGAATTAATAAAATATATTAAATACATTAAACAAAAGAAACCAATTTTTTCTTATTCCCTTTTTTGGTGAGGAACCATCTAGTTTTGTTCAGGTTAAGAGCTGGCCAGTAGCTCCTGGCATTTTGAGTTATCAGTCCTCTGCTACATTGCACTTTTTGTGTGGTGTATTCTTTACAGCACATTGGATCAGACTTCAGTAAATAGGTTTTTTGATAACATTTGCCAAAACCATTACACTGTGTAGTCTAAAGTTTATATGGCACCAAATGTTGTCAACAAACCTATACGGTAGAACCTCTGATCATGAGCGTTTCCGAACATGTACGAATCGGGTTACGATCAAATTCCCCTCCAGTTTGTACTACATGCCAGTGATTTAGGTTTAGTTTTTGTATAAATTAAGGATTTTTCAAATGTAATTTTTTTTTTTTTGTGCTTAAAACTCATAAGGTGTTTTGCAAACGGTTTGTAAGAATCTTTAGCTAACTTGGTCTAGCACAAACTCTTACACTATTACACTATGTATTCTATGGTATAATTAGCTTTTTGTGTTTAAAACATCTTTTAAAGGAAAAAAAAAATAATAATAATATATATATATATATATATATATATATATATATATATATATATATATATATATATATATATATATATTTATATTTATTATTATTATTTTTTTTTTTCTTTAAAAGATGTTTTAAACACAAAAAGCTAATTTATACCATAGAATACAGTACTGCGCAAAAGTTTAGGCAGGTGTGGAGGGTCAGCTGCAAACAAAGAATGCTTTCAGAAATGGAAGTTAATCATTTATTTTCATCAATCAACAAAATGCAGTGAATGAACAAATGAGAAATCTAAATCAATATTTGGTGTGACCAACCCTTTGCCTTCAAAACAGCATCAATTCTTCTAGGTACACTTGCACACAGTTTTGAAGGAACTCGGCCGTGTAGGTTGTTCCAAACATCTGAGAAACTAACCACAGATCTTCTAGAGCTTCCTCACATCCTTCTGTCTCTTCATGTAATCCAGACACACTGGATGATGTTGAGATCAGGGCTCTGTGGGGGCCAGAAGAACTGATGCTGGTTTGAAGGCAAAAGGTAGTCACACCAAATATTGATCTGATTTAGATTTTTCTTTTGTTCGCTCACTTTGCATTTTGTAAATTGATAAAAATAAATATTTTATTTATATTTCTGAAAGAATTCTTTGTTTACAGCATTTTTTCCACACCTGCCTAAAACTTTTGCACAGTACTGTAGATACACGGATTAATTGTCTTTGCATACAATTTTATGGGGAAATTATGTTCAGGTCGCACCCAAATTGGTATGTGTGTGAGAATTGTTTAACATTTTTCGGAATGAACTGTGTGGAAAAAATGTTATTTTCATCTGAAAAGGCCAGCAAAACATGAAATGGGCCATTTGCATGTTATGCACCATAAAGAATTTGGATTTAAATCTGAGGAACCAGAGACTAAATTATAAATGTATGTCCATGAGTTCATGTCAGTCCAGATATTAGCTACAGTCCAGATATTAGCATGACGTCTAGACCACATTTGGGAACTTCTAAGAACTTCAGGTAGCAAGATGTCTTCTATTATCTGAACTGTCAGCGAATTGTAGTCCCAGTCCTGATCAGCAGTTTCTTATTTTTTAATTAGATTAATTATGGATTCTAATCCATTAATGAATCTAGTTAACTATGAATGTATGAATTGGCTCATACATCGAATCAGGTTTACTCATACAGAGTAAACTCTGTACAGAAATCGATAGAACTCAGGACTGAAAAGACCAACACTGCTTATATTTCATCTCCCTGCACATCAGACTTCTGAAACCCAGCTTTTTATTCCAGAAGGAAGAGAATGTCCACAGAAATAAAGAACTGCCAATCTGAGTGGTAAACCTGAGACTCATCATTTGTGCTCATCATTTGAAGCAACTAAGGTAGGTAATAACAGAGGAAGCAATGCAATACTCCCATTAATGAGTCGTTTATAAAATAAAAGTTTGAATATAAGCAACTCAAGCTGGGGGAAAAAAACAAAAGATTTAAAGGGACAATATCATGGAAAGGTAGCTTTTTCAAAATTTTTTTTTTCTTTTGAGCATTGATTTCTTTTTTAATAGCTGTTCATTCTTCAGCTCATATGCCAACTAAGCTGAAGAAAGCTTGCTTTGAAATTGTGAAGTTCTGGGGTAAATGACAAAATGTGCTGTTTCTGGCTGTCACAACGGAATGCATCATTGCAGCCTTCTAAAGAAGTGGTAGTGTCCTTTTTCTGACACTCATGATCACTGTCAAGTCCATTTTGAGTTCGATTTTTTTTTTTTTTTTTTTGGTACATCTCTGCCAGATATTAAACGAAGTACTATGCAAGTTGTTTTGAAGGGGTCAACCAATCAAAGCAGAGATGAAACCATAACACTGTCTATTCTAAAAAGCAAAGAAAGGATGGAAATTGCAAATGTAAGCACAGTTTTCAATATATACATGTTTGGGCAATTTACACATTTGAGGAGAATTTAACATATTGAGAATGTGGTCTGTGGGGGGGGAAAAAAAAAAAATTGTGCCCAATTTAGTGTGCAAAAGACTTAAGCCAGCACTCATTTCCTCATAAGTAACTTTCAAAGAGCCAGACTTTCTTGCACTTCACAGTGGATTGTTGAAGAATAATTCTCCAGGCTGAATGAGAAACCATCTGACAGGCTTAAAATAGCATTTTGGCACCGATGTGTTGATTCTTTAGCAAAAACAGAGAAATGAGGTGGCTGTAAGTACTTTGCATAGATGCTATAACTTGAGTTTCACAACGATGTTAAACTAACAATTCGATTAAAAACGTGCTCTTTATAGGATGGTACATTCTCATATTATCAAGTATGTACTCATGCCAGATGTATGCAAATTCAGTTTTCTATAATGTTATGAGACACAATATCCTGATATTCTTATTCAGTTTATTTGAACTCTAGATATGCATACCCAGTGTGAAAGTCTTTATTCATATAACTAAACCTTCTGCCTCCAAAATGGCAGCTCAACCAGAAGCTGAAAAAGGTTATTGAATGTAAATGAGCAGTAGTGTAGTTTTTTCCAAGTAGGCCCAATGAAATGCATTTATTCACACTTTAAAAATACCAGCTGTAACATTTCTTAAGGACAGAACACTTTAAAAGATTCTTCATGACATGGATGGTATTGTATGTATGGTAACAACATTACAAAGGCCTGGTTGAGCAAAGTACATCATGTAAAGGTAGCTTACCGTACTGCATTGTCCATGCGGGACACTGTGAGGTAGGCTGCCAGGTTTGCCGTGTAAGATGAGCACACGATGAGCGTGAAGAGCCACCAGCTGCCCATGGCAATCCTAAGAGCCACTGAACTCATGATGGACTCTCCACCTGTTGAAAGGATTCACACACACTGTGAACATGGAGCAGGTTTTCTAGTATTTGAAGTATTTGTTTTTTTTATATAACTGTATTTTGTAACAGTATTTTATAAGTCTTCAGCATTTAACCCATCCAAACACACTAGTAGTAAACAGACTCCAGAAGCAGGGGTCTGCAACGCCTGTGCCCAGGGAGTAGCCAAACATTGCTTAAGGGTACCAGCACTCAAACCCATACCCCCCTGACCAGGCCACCACAGTCCCATCTTGAAGGGTTTCAGCATAGTTCGAAAATGTCCTTGCTAAACACATTCATTCATTTCATTAAATAGTGCTTTCAACACTAAACGATGACAGGTTACTAGTTTTATTCCCTGCTCCTAGAACAATATAAAACAATCAGGAATCATTTTAATGACTTGAATCATATGCTAACATGCTTGTTTTAAATTGAAGACTAAAATGATATAAGTAAAACACATTGATTTTCAGTAACTGCCAACAACCCTCCCAAACCCCCCCACCGTTGATGATACACATCCATGTTTGACTGTAGGAACAACACATGCCCTTTCCCCATCATAAACCATTTGGTTACCCCCGAATTACTAAAAGTGACTTTTGTTTAATGAAATATGAAATACTTAAAACCAGTCACATTTACATTAGTTTTAAGTATTTATAGATTTTTCTAGAGAAATAAAAAAATAAAAGCATAAATAAATAAATAAATAAATAAAAATATTTGTGTGTGTGTGTGTGTGTGTGTGTATATCTCCAAGGGTGGGTCCAGACTTCTAGCCTGTAAATTTAATTTTGTTTTTTAACATATATATATATATTATTTTTTTTTTTTTTTTTTTTTTTTTTTTTTTTGTAGTTAAATGTACTTACTAAACAACCAATTCTGACAAAACATAAAGCAACACACAGGTCTTATATCCCTTAAACCCCACTGTTACCATGAGAACATTACAAGTAGCTCCAACATTGCAAAATGATTGGCTGAGATGGGCTGCATATACGGCAACATTTCCTAATAATAGAAGTCTAGAAATATCAGCTCACCTCACTTGCCTGCAAAATAACACTGACAACTGTGTAAAGTGAAAGTGACTATGTTGGTCCTTGTGAAACACAGCACAGTACACAGTGAGACACAACAAAGTGCAACCTCTGTTTTTCACCCATACTCAGCAGTAGGGAGACGCTATTTAAAGCACCCAGGGAGCAGTTATGGGAATGGTACCTTGCTCAAGGGTACCTCTGGGCAACCTATTGGATTCAAGCTCATGACCTTCCGATTCTGAGGCCTAGTCCCTAAACATTAGACCACCTCTGCCCTCATATGCTTAAACAAAAGAGTTTATTGAAGAAGCGCTGAAAAGCACTATCACAGATGTCTTGACCAATCAGCAAGAGGCAGAAATGAGATACAATGAAATCACAAATCAAGCCAGATGTGAGTGACATTGCACTTCTATTCCATTAACACCCTGCTGATTTTCCATCTTACATACTGCAGTTAAACGGCCCTATGAATGAAGAAAGAATCAATCCTGGGCTGCTTTCTTCCTCCAATGTTTACATTCACATTTCAAACAGTAATGTGTGACTTTCCTCAAGTCTAGTAATTAAACCCTTTTAGCAAACAACCCTGTGTGCGAGGCCCATATAGGTGGCAATGAGAGCAATCATTACACTCGCTAACAATTTAAAAGCAAACAGCTATTACTGTGTGCATCAAGATTTTTTAAACAAAGTTTCAACGTACTGGAATATCTTGTGAATTATAATTGTCAGTACAGTTTGGGAAGACAATTAGGCAGAAAAGCCCACAATTAAATCGCATTCTCAATTTGTACCCAGCTGATACTCTCTTATAAAAGAATTCCCCAATAATCGTACCCCAGCAAACATTCGAGGGCTTGTGGCTTGGCTTCTAACATTTTCTCAGCGTCATTATGGCTGTAAGCGAGAAGGAAAGTGACTAAAGTTTCTCTGCAGTTTGTGATGCAATCAAGCTCCATGCTTCTTCAGTTTCCGGCTTGCTGAACTAGATTGTTCAGCTGTGATTGTACCAGTGCTGAAGCACGTTTTTACACGAGGATGGAGGAGAGTGCTGGTGTTGGAGTGCCCTGTAATCTTTATGGCTGCTACCAGCTGTACACTGCTCTGTGCAAAAAGATTGGAAATGTCTGCTTCCTCAGAATCGACACACTTCCTTTCATTCCCATTCTCTCTTACTTCCGACGGTCTTAATAGTCACCTCTTGGCTCAAAGGAATAAAAAATTAATGAAACCATGGCTGAAGTAAAGCGAGCTGTTTTCTCATCACTTATCTTCAGCACTGCTGCTTTATTTAGCCATTTGTTGCCAGTTTCCCCATCCATCCATCATTCCATTCATTATTCTCTGAGCTGCTTATCATAAAGGTGGAAAAACATCTTGGGCAAGTTCCCAGTCCATCGCAGGGTACACACACACACAGACACACACCTAGGGGCAATTCAGCACCTCCAATTCACCTGGCTTGCATGTCTTTGGACTGTGGGAGGAAATAATTTGCATTAATTATTACATCCAACTCGATTTTTGGTTGAGCAAGCATAAAAATCATTAATTAATAAGAACAAGCCCCAGGTTTACACTTTAAATGATAAGCAGAAAAAAATGGAACGTGTTTCAGAACTTTATTAGACTCTAATTGGAGACAAAACTGTTATTTGTCCTTAACTGAAAGCATGTCAGAATAAACGAAAGCCTGCCTGTGGGTGTTTAGTAAGAAAGCCAGGATTTTGCTGGTGAATTTCAAAAGCTGATGAGTATCAATGCCATTCTTTTCCCCACACTCTCTCAATACTTATCAGCGACAACAAAAAGCAGTGACTGCAATCTAATCATCCAAATGGTTTTTATAAATGTACATATTATCTTGCTCTTTGCAAGCGCCGCCAATCAGATTGTTGTGGAATGGGAACTGATTATGTTAAGCCCACATGTCACACACTGATACCGAGAAACTCACAATGAGGTCCAACACGTCAAAAGAGTATTGTTTCCCCAAAAAAGTAAAACGCTACATGAAAAGGCTGAAACATTCTTAACTTTTTAAGTAAATGATAGAGAATTCATTTCAAGCCATTCTGGAGCATTTCTATGAGTCCTTAATATTAAAATGTTCATGTTATGTAAAGAACAGCTGGTATTCAAGGTATAAAGAATGAAAAGGTTGTTATAAATGATTATTCATTTAAGCATTTTCCTCCTATTTGTCCTATTTTCCAAGACGGTATTCAGCCTCTTCAGTACAGAGACCAGGTCTTTTCTCCACTGACTGAAAACTAAAAAACATGGAGCTTTTCTCAAGTGAGTGATTATCTCCTCCTGCCCTTATTTATTTATTTATTTATTTATTTATTTAAGATATATATATATATATATATATGACAGGTGAGGGAGTGAAGAGCAAGGACATTTTTATTTCCTTTTATTAGCAACTTTTATTCTGGGGGTGTCCCGGATGTAGCACAGCACTGAGTTTAAAGTTTAGTTTTAGTTCAAGGGGTTTTTTTTTGTTTTTTTTTCCTCTGTTTGCAACCTTACAGGTACACTTTTGCATAATAGTGGGGTAAGTGATGCCCTCAAAGCATCTACATTGTATGAGAAATAAATATGTATATTTTCATTAAATGTTGTTGTTCTTCAGATGAATGAGAATACATGGAATTAACATCCCTTTTTTATTTTTTCATAGTCCCTCGGATACAATGTGCCTTATAGCTAAAACATAATGAGCTGTTTATATGCATTGAATACTTGATGGAAATGTCAGACCTAACGTTTTAGAAGAAAGTAGGCTTTTTTTTAAAACTGCCGTCAGGACAAATCTGTTCTCCGTGGGGGCAGCATGATGGCTAAATGCCATTTCACCCAGTTTAGACTCTGCTCTGGGCACCACTAGCTGACAAGCTCCTGCTGATCTAAAAGACCTACCAGGCTTCTATTCATCAAACAGTTTGGAAATATCAAGGGCCCAAACCTTTAAGTGACAGATTAGATGAATGATACTCAGAACTCAACTCAGTATCTGATTGGAAGCCAGTGTACACACCTGAGAGCTCCCTGTTCTTGTGATGCAGCACAATTTTGATAATAATGATCTTTTTGGGAGGCCAATGGGAAAAGCACTGCAGTTGTTAGCATGCTGTAAAGACATTATTTATTTATTTATTTATTTATTTATTTATTTTTATGCAGAGCTTGCTTTTGCAAAAAATATCTAACCTTAGCTGTATGTTCTGTCACAATTTGGATTTAGTGAAAGCTTTTGTGATCACTAAAAAGTAAATTCTTGGCAAACTTTTTCTTGGTTGGCTTATGGAGGTCTGTTGGTATAAAAACCTTTAAAAGGCATTTGATGATTCAAACAGGCTCTTTCTTACAGTTGGCAACATGGCCTGCGATGTCGTGAAAAGGCGTGAAAAAGGTTCCTTTGATATATCGTCTCACCTTGTTGAACAAAAGCCCCATAGACAATCCAGATGGCACTTTGAAAAGAAGTGGTAACAGACGCAGGCTGGTGGGGTCCGGGGGTATTCTGAGAACGAACTGACTGGATACGGCGCAGGAGAAATATCATGACTCCAACCACAGGGATGGCGGCAGCAATACATGCCCATACTGCCAGATCAAAGGGGGCAAGCAGTGAGAAAATGTTGAGTTTCTCCACAGACTTGCTCATCAAGATGCCCACAGAGTAATCCAGATAACGTTTGCTGAAGTCAACCACGTTCTCTCGTTCTGGTGTGATGGTGATGGCTGAAATTGCCAGGTCTGCCCTCTGGAAAAAAAAAAAAAAAGCAAGATAATGAAGGAATATTAAATATTATACTTGATTTTTTTAAGCTGATAACCATTAGTCAGGACATGGATATTATTGTCAATATAATTTTATATTTTCTACTGCATTAAATAGCATTTTAGGCTACGGATATGTTGTTCTTGTTTCAGTATAATCTGAATACACCTTCACAATATCACACTTTCTAATAGTACTATTGGCATTTATGATTTGTTGACGTTTACGATTTAAAACTGAAAATGAGAAATAAATAAAAATAAATCAATTTTAGGTTAGTGAAATATGAAGAAATTACTGATAAAAAAATATCTTAATATCTTGTTCTAGTGAAACATTTGCATTGATGGCTGTGCTGTTTTTTGGAAATAGGAGCCATCAAACTTATAAGAAAGCCATCTGCTTAAACATGAGTTTTTTTTTTTTCCAACATTCTAATTTGCCTTTAGCTTTTCTTTCAAGAACCAGTCTAAAAAGAAGTGGTATTCTTGGAATAGAAAAAAGTGTAAATATTTTCTTAAGTGTTTTTACTAATCCTATGATAGCATCACACTCTTGGAACTAATCTCTTTCACTCTAATAATAAAAAAAATGCCTTGTTCTTGAGGTTTGTGATTAAAAGCCCACTTTGATATTTTGAGTTGAATCTGTGAATACATGGCTTTCTTCCGGTGTCTCTACACATGTTTTGTTCCTTTCTAGTTGTGTAGATTTTGTAAATTATTTTTTTTTTTAGAAAATCATCAAAACACAACACTTGACATGTCTTCTGTATGCCTGGTGGTTGAAACAACCATAGAAATGTTTTCTGTATTATTTTTTATATTATATTTAATGTATGGTCAAAAAACATGAAAATGCAATGAATGAAGTAATTATCAATAAAGTGAACCTGCCTTTTTGATGAGTTCTCCAATCATGCCATTCCATGAGCCATTGGGCTGAGGGGATCCATACTTCCCATCAGCCACCTGATAGATCTCATATTTAAAGCCCAGTATTTTGGCTAGAGCATCCAGAACGTCTATGGAGAAACCCTTGTATCGTTTAGGCTGTCCAAGAATGTTCTCTGCCACCATCACGAAAGGCTCCTCCTATAAATAAAAACAAAGGAGCTATTTAATTTCAGTTTAGACAGCCTCTCTATTCTTAAGAGTTCAGACAATATAAGGTATGGTATGGGTGTATGCATATGTACGTGTGTGTCTGTATATATATATACACTGCTCAAAAAATTAGAGGAACATTTTTGAAAAATTGAGCAGTGTGCATATTTATATATTTATATGTACGGCCCCCACGTGCTTGTATGCATCCCTGACAACGCTGGGTCATGCTCCTTATGAGTTGATGGATGGTGTCCTGGGGTATCTCCTCCCAGATCCTGATCAGGACATCACTGAGCTCCTGGACAGTCTGAGGTGCAACCTGGCGGTGTCGGATGGACCTAAACTTGATGTCCGATGCCTAATGGCAGTCAGGGTGCCATCGTTTATCCTGTACAGGTCAGTGCATCCCTCAATAGATATGCCTCCCCAGAGAAACCCTGACCCACCACCAAACCGATCATGCTGAACAATGTTGCAGGCAGCATAATATTCTCCGTGGCTTCTCTAGACCCTTTCACGTCTGTCACATGAGCTCAGAGTGAACCTGCTCTCATCTGTGGGCACCAGTGCCAGACCTGCCAGTTCTGTTGTTCTCTGGCAAATGCCAGTCGAGCTCCATCGTGCCAGGCAGTGAGTTAAGGGCCCGCCAGCGAATGCAGGGCCCTCAAACCACCCTCATAAAGTCTGTTGGTTTGGTCAAAGACATTCACACCAGTGGTCTGCTGGAGGTCACTTTGTAGCGCTCTGGCAGTATTCATCCTGTTCCTCCTTGCCCAGAGGAGCAGATACCGGTCCTGCTGATGAGTTAAGGACCTAAGGCAGCCCTGTCCAGATATTCTGGAGTAACTGCCTGTCTTCTGGCCTTCTCCATGCTCTTGAGACTGCTGGAAGACACAGCAAACCTTCTGACAATGTGGGGGATGCTTTGCTACTGGCCTGTGTTAGTTGCCATAAAAAATGGAAGGATAAACTCAGCTTTCTTCTAGAAATTATTTTAAGGAGAATGTTTGGTCGTCTGTATTTTGAAGCTCAGTGATGATGTCGTAGGATGACAATCAAAAGCACAGGGGCAAGTCCGCCTCTTAAAGGCTGAACAAAATAACATAAAAAATTTGTAGCAGCCTCACCCTCGTCCTGAGGCCCAGGAAAAAGAAAAAGCGCTCCAATGCCAACGGTTAATGAATGCTTAAAGGTTTAAAGCATTCATTAATGATGGTGGAGTTGGTCTTCCTGTGCATCCTCTGTACCAGTAGTGACACTGACCCTAGTCAAATGCAAAACTACCAAAAAGCAATCAAAAAACATGAGGAGGGAAAAATGTCTGTGGCCTCCACCTGCAAAACCATTCCTGTTTTTTTTCTGTTTTAAAAGTACTGAAACAATGTCCTAGAATAGAGAAAATCTGATTTTGTGCAAAAACAAAGGTAGATCCCCTGATGTGCTAAAGGCAGTGAAAAGCATGGCAGGCTTTAGCTTCTTGCGGCATAGTGGCAAACTGCCATTTCACCCTGTTTAGATTCAGCTGTGAGCACCATAAGGGGTTCAGCTTCTGCTTATCTTAGAGACCTACAAGGCCTCAAAGGCAGAGGTATTTAAAGAAGAAGTTATTGATTATCTTTCATTAAAATGCAAATAAAATGTAGTTTTTCCATTAATGAGCATGAAAGAAAATGCAAAACATTTACGTTTCAGGCTTATACGAATACTACCCCAGTTGTACTACAGTAATGGCAGGCATATCATCAACTAATTCATTTAATTTGACTTAAAGGAATTCCTATCATGTATGATTAAAAAAAAAAAAAAGACATAACGCCTGACCAATAAAAATCACCCTTTTTATTAAGGCTCCTAACAATCTGGGCTATATCTAAAGAAGTAATTTCCGGTTTTCATTTTTGGGGTGAATCAAGCTCAGTCTCCCTTAAAACTTCGATCAGAATGACACCTTCATCACAGTCAGCGTGGCAGCTTCTTTTCCAGGTTAATCTGAATGGAGTTTTTCCAGAGAGACTGCTGACCCATGACACAGCAAGCAGTGAAGCATGTGGCACCTCATCAGACAGAAATTACCTCTCTAAATTCACTCAGGCAGACTGCGGCCTGGTGCGCTGAGGCCTGGAAAAATGGACTGTCACTGCGACGGCCCCTTCTCAAACAGGCCGGATAGATATCAGTCACTTAGGAAATGCAAAGTGAAGAGGCTTATTCTGTCCAACAACAGGAAAAGAAAACACGAAATACAACTCGCTGCTGATAAACAGCCAATTCTAGAAACAGAGCAGACATAGGAAGTCTTTCCTGGAGAGCAACCATGCATGACGGTGAGAAGTGTAACAGCAAGGTATCTGAAATATGACAGCATGCATGTGGGCCACTGCAGGTCATAGGGTTTCTGGGATTGTATTTCAGTTACAGAATATATATCAAACAGTGAGAGGTGCCTGTTGCAGGGCAGTGGTTAGAGTGTGTGTATAGATATGTATCTCCACTATGGTCACATCTGAGAAGTAAATAGAAACCACTGGCCTCTGTATTGCAGCATCCATGGGTGTGTTAATTTGTCAGTGCAACAGCATTTGATCTGTGTCTGGCCGATGCCATTGTGGCCTTTGTTCACAATGCATAGGTGAAGCAAACCAAATTGAGTTTAGACCCTTCTGAGAGATTAAAGTCAATAAAAATTCATTTTGAGGGTTTAAACCAAGTGAGAAAACAACATGGTGCCAGTACCTTAATTTACACTTTCATTTCATATATTCACACTTTTTTTTTTTTTTTTTTTGACCCACGTTCAACATGCCCAGTGCATCGGCAAAAGCTGTTTACATAAAACACACCCCAGGGATTTGAAGCAGTAAGCCTGCATCCACTGCAATGCTGGAGCACTATATAATATATTTGGGTTCAGTTGGGGTATTGCTTGTGCTCCTGAACACAAATTACTTTACCTCTTTAATCCTTGTGTGGCTGAATTTGTTTTTAGCCAGCCAGTTTAGTAAGACAAAGACGAAATTTCTCTAATTTCCAAGCAGATTTTATTAGAAGTTAAAGGATGTTTTGCCTGTTATGTTTAAATCTCAGCAGCTGTTTCACCATTTTGTTCCAGTTTAGGAAAGTCGGACTGTAATCACACTATGCTGCGTTTGTAAAAGCCCTGTCTGTAATGCATCACGGAAACTGTAACCATAACAACGCTGCAACCAGTGGATGCTTCCATTTGGGCTTTTAGATCATTTCTTTCAGGCTTTGGAATGAAAAACAATGGTGGAACTTTTTCTGACCACCTTCATTTGAACTCTTCTGTTAGAGACGAGGGTTTCCAAGTTTCAAGTGCACATTCTCTGAGTTCAGGTTAATGTTATCTGCTTCTGCTTAATGGCTAAAATCGCTCAGAGGAAAACTTAGCACTCAGCTTATTTTCACTCAAAACCAACAAAAAACCTCTATGTAAAGTTTATATACCCAGATACAGGCCAGAAAAATGAAAGTGTCTTAAAGAAAAGGATCTCAAAGAAAAATAAAAAGTAAATTGTGAGATTATTTCATTTACTCTGAATATACATAGGTTTTAATGAATAATGATTACAGGATTCTGTCTAATTTGTGTGGAAGCTGTGAAACCAGAGCAAAGTTGAATACCTTTTTCAACCGACATTGAGGTTTCCACAATTGAATGCAGCTTTCATTGCATCTACAATATATAGCTGCCCCTAACTCTGTAATGTGCAGCCCCTGTAATATATTAACCAGACATCGTTTTAGGTGCAGTCATTTAAAGCCATGACTCATGAATAGCCAAAGAAAAAATAAAAAATAAAAAATCTGCTTGATTGAGACGGCAATGGTGAGAAAATGAAATTTCATTTCCATTTTTAAAATTAATTTTCTCAACAGGGGTTGCATTCATTCTTGGTTATATGTGAATGTGATTCTCATAAGATTGCAATTACATGGCTGTTCATTTCTTAAAACAAAATAGCATCTGGCATTGAATAGAATACCCACCAATAAAGTGACGACTTTCACAGTTACTCCTTGCATACCACTCTCCACACGATTCTCCTTCAGACTGCCATTCATGCCACGGATGGAGTCCCATGTCGCCAACTAAGAGAGAGAGCGGACAACAGAATTAATCAGATATAAGCTGTCTTTGCTTTCTATGAAAGTGCTCACACCAACATATTAAATGGTCACCATGACAACGGCAGTGTCTGTGTCCTTGAGGAGTGTGTCTTCACATATATTTCATCCCTATTGAACATGAATGAAAAGCACACTGCTTTTTCCGCTCTTGCTCTTTCGTTCTGCATTTTAATTGGTAGTTATTTTCAACCCATGATCCTTGGCAATAAGTTTGTAAAATGCATTTACAGCCTTAAGATGTTTTGTAACGTCCTGATACTTTAGAGCTTTGGGATATTTGGGGCAGCGGTGACCTAGTGTTTAGGCAGTTGGCCCCCAGATTGGAGGCCGTGGGTTCTAATTCCTTACCTGTTGGTTGCCCTGTGGTACCCTTGAGCAAGGTACCGTCCCCGTCACTGCTCCCCAGGTGCTTTCAATAGCTGCCCCCTGCTGCACATGTTTGTGTGTGGGTAAAATGCAGAGGTGTAATTTCGCTGTGGTTCACTGTGTGTTGTGCCGTGTACTCACAATGACAAGAATAGTCACGTTCAGCTAGGCTGGAATAATATGGTACCATAATATATTTTTAGCATGTTTTTCATGCTAAAGCACAAATTCATATTTGTCCATCACGATGCATGTTGGTTCCTTGAGTTCTTTTGCCCTGCAGGCAACTTCCTTTTTAATTCAAACATTCACTTCTGCAGCCCAGATGTCCAAAAAAAAACCCAACAACAAAAAAAAAAACCTTTAAGCATTCATTAACCATTGGCATTGGAGCGCTTTTTCTTTTTCTGGGGCTCAGGACTTAGATGAGGCTGCTACAAATTCTTAATGTTATTTTGTTCAGCCTTTAAGAGGTGGACTTGCTCCAGTGCTTTTGATTGTCATCGTACTACGTAATCACTGAGCTTAAAAATACAGACTGACGACCAAGCATTCTCCTTAAAATAATTTCTAGAAGAAAGCTGAGTTTATCCTTCCATTTGTATGGCAACTAACACAGGCAAGTGGCAGAGCATCCCCACACCATCACAATACCACCACCTTGTTTGACTGAAGGCATGATATTCTTGTAGTGGAAAACACATAATGAAAGAGAAGCAGCAGTGAACGTTATGCTGCCTGCAACATTGTTCAGCATGATCGGTTTGGTGGTGGGTCAGTGTTGGTCTGGGGAGGCACATCCATGAAAGGATGCACAGACCTGTACAGGATAAATAATGGCACCCTGACTGCCATTAGGTATCGGGATGAAATCCTTAGACCCGCTGTTAGACCTTCGCTGGTGCAGTGGGTCCTGGGATCCTACTGGTGCATGATAATGCCTGGCCTCATGTGACAAGAGTATGCAGGTAGTTCCTGGAGGATAAAGAAATTGATACCATTGACTGGCCTCTACGCTTGCCTGATCAATACCACCATCACAATATCACCACCTTGTTTGAGTGAAGGCATGGTGTTCTTATAGTGGAAAACATATAACGTTTCCCCAATGCTTTCATGTTGCATCCTGCTGGTCATTATCCATTCTCTCCAAATATGTTTTACATCAAGCATGCTTTAAGCTTTGTTTAGTAATGCTCTGGGGCAGCGGTGGCCTAGTGCGTAGGGTGTTGGCCACATGATCGGCGGATCGGGGGTTCGAACCCCTTCCCAGTGGGTTGCCCTGAGGTACCCTTGAGCAAGGTACCGTCCCCGTCCAGCTCCTCCCTGCGATGGGCTGGCGACCTGTCCAGGGTGCGTCCCCCGTCCTCGCCCTGTGTGCGCTGGGTTGGACACCAGCACTACCCCGCAACCCCGTTTGGGAGAAGCGGCAGATAATGGATGGATGGATGGATAGTAATGCTCTCATATGAGGGAGTATATACATTGTCAGTTAAGATCCTGTAAAATGTATAAAGGTCAATGAGCCTTAATCCTATGCATCCAGGGCCCTTTATCCCCTCAAGCAGTTTGTAAAATACCTTGTGTACCCAGGGATTTTTTTTAAGGCCCTTTACTCCTCGACATTAGTGTCTCCATCAATGGCAGAGCTACAGTGCCTTGCAAAAGTTTTCACCCCCCTTTTTACCTATTTTGTTACATTCCAACCTGTATATTAAATGTTTGTTAATCATATTGTATGCGATGGATCTGCACAAAATAATCTGAGTTGGTGAAGTAAAATGAGGAAAAAAAAAACCAAAAACTGAAAATTGGCCATGAAGCCCCTAAAAAGTCCTGGTGCAACTAATTACCTTCAAAAGTGACATAAGTCATTAAATGAAGTACATCTGAGGGCAATTTAAGTGTCACATGATCTGTCAGTATGAAATGCCCCAGAGGCTGCAACACCACTAAGCAAGAGGCATCACACCATGAAGACCAAGGAGCTCTGCTAACAATCAGGGACAAAGTTGTTGAGAAGTACAAGTCAGGGTTGAGTTATAAAAAATATCCAAATCTTTGATGATCCCCCGGAGCACCATCAAATCCTTCAAATGGAAAGAACATGTTACCACAACAAACCTGCCAAGAGAGGGCCACCCACCAAAACTCACAGACCGGGCAAGGAGGGCATTAATCAGAGAGGCAGCACAGAGACCAAAGGTAACCCTGAGGGAGTTGCAGAGTTCCACAGCAGAGACTGGAGTATCTGACCATAGGACCACAACAAGCCATACACTCCAACGTTAACATAATATACAATCCAACATAACATAATGTTAAAAATAAGAAGGCACATTCAGAGTTTGCCAAAAGGCATGTGGGTGACTCCCCAAATGTGTGGAGGAAGATGCTCTGGTCAGACTGAACTTTTCAGCCTCCAAGGAAAATGCTATGTCTGGCGCAAGCACAACACATCCCATCACCTCAAGAACACAGTGAAACATGGTGGCAGCATCACGCTGTGGAGGTGTTTTTCAGCAGCAGGGACTGGGAAACTGGTCAGAGTTGAGGGAAAGATGAATGGTGCTAAATACAGATATTCTTGAGCAAAACCAGTGTCAATCTGCCTGTGATTTGAGACTGGGACAGAGGTTCACCTCTGCTTTTAACCCATGCACACAAACACCGTGCAGCAGTGGACAGCTATTGAAAGTGCCCGGGGAGCAGTGACGGGGACGGTACCTTGCTCAAGGGTACCTCAGGGCAACCTACTTGTGAGGGAATCAAACCCACAATCTTCTGATGCGGGGACAACTCCCTAACCACTAGGCCACCACTGCCAATTACAGTGTGTGTTTTTGGTAGATGTTTAGGCCCATCCCTGTACCAGACTTTCTCCACATCATGGCCAGCCATGCCTGACTCTTATACAAGTGCAAAGCTCAGTAGTGAAACCTTCTTTTGGGGGTAAAATACAGAGCGATGAGTGGGTGATCACATTACGCTGTAAGCAAAATGACCACTGCAAGTTAAAACCGAGAATGCTGAAAGAATGAATAAAACACAAAAACCGTGAACCAAATGTGTCTCTCGTGTTGAAAACCAATCTTGAAATATTTCTGCAGGACAGCATTTATAGTGGGACATTTAATATTTAATATTTCATCTCCCCGGATATTGCCTTCTATCCTGCTGGGCCTCTCTCTGCTCTTCATCCTTCTTAGTGTTGTCCTCCCTCAAAGTGTGTTATGAAGGGGATCCAAATGTCAAACTCCTATGACAATTTTTTTTTTCCGTTTATTTAAGCTTCTTAACTGCTGTGAAGATGCAGTTCAACCGGTTGTGTGATTTTGATATTTTAAATGGGTCGTGGCACTGCTGCAGATGTATGACCCCCCCAAGTCCTCTCTCTGTGGGAATGGATGACACACTCTGTAACACCCACCAAGCTGACACTTCTCATCAGTCTACACAGGGCGACCAAATCCTCTTGCCTCTTTCCTTCCACCCTCTACTTCCTCCTTCTTGTGGATGGCCATCTTAATCAGTTAGGGCAGAGGAAGCTATGTTACGAGGCTCATAATTCTTAACTGTGTGTAGTTAAATAGTTTATTCCGGGCAAGAGAAGAAACAGGAGAAGGACTGATGTGGGTTAGAGATGTTCTGACACCATACACCAACTAAAAACCATAGCATTTCTGACCATCCTTATGATGTAGGGGAAAGAATCTGAGGGCGGGGCTGGAGAGTGTGTTGAATTAAGTTCCCAATTCTGAGCCTCTACATGTATAAAATGTCATATTATGTTTTTTCTTCTATTTAAAAATTTTTGAGTCATGTACACCCCTTAACACAGACAGGTCACAACTTTAATTGGCTTAAGCCTGATGTAAAATAATGTCCAAACCTTTTTTTTTTAGATGGATGGATGGATGAATGGATGGATGAATAGATACTTTATTTACCCTGAAGTTTCTGATGAATTTCTGCAATGCTTACCTTTAGTCAGGTAAGCTGCTACAAAGCTCTGGCTTCAGGTTTAGCTGTCCAGTTCTCATAGGGGGAGAGACAAAGGAACAGCAGAAGCAGACCCATGCACACATTCTCATCTAGCACCTCCAATTCCACTTACGCACCTGCTGAGTTTTTTGTTCATCCAAGGTCATATGCAAAGTAATAGAGATTTTTGTTCATTTTACATATAACATTATTTTTCAAGAAAAAAGTTAAAACTCTGAAACAGAACAGCAGTCGTACCATTTTGATGGTATAGATTAATTAACTTCATTTGTTCTAGGCTACTTATAAATCATCCTTGAAGTTAATAACTCCATACCATTATTTTCACAGAAAGGGGTCTTGTCTTCTAATGGGTTATAATATAAGCACCCAAAGTGCTGCTGTAAACTGAAAAAAAAACATAAAAAAGTAACAAGTTACCATGCAGTCAGCCTGAAAAGCACTACACTTACTCAGTCCATATTGAGGAAAACAGCCTTCATAACATGTGATGCTTGAACTTTTGTGAAAGGAAATGCTACTGTCATTGTGAGTACACAGCACTCAGTGAACCACAACAAAATGCATTCACTGCATTCAACCCATACAGACATATTGGCTTGTACTACTACTAGCCCACTGCTGCCCCTTTGTGATGTATATGCAGGTTTTATGCCAATGGTAAGAGTGCAGGCAGGTTGGAATGGGTGGAGATGAGTGGCTGGAGTGATTTTTAAGACATGGGTACCAGCAAGAGTGAAGAGGAAGGTTTACAGGACAGTAGTGAGACCAGGGGTCTGGGTAGGAGGCGGTGGCATGGACAAAAAGACAGGAGCTGGAGAAAAAGCTGGAGGTGTCAGAACTGAAGATGCTGAGATTTTCATTGGGTGTGACAAGGATAGACAGGAATAGAAATTAGTATATTAGAGGGGCAGCTCAGGTTAGACATTATGGACACAAAGTTAGAGAAGCAAGGTTGCGTTGGTTTTGACATGTCCAGAGGAGATAGGAGGATTTTATTGGGAGGAGGATGCTGAAGATGGAGCTGCCAGGAGAGAGAAGCAGGGAAAGACCAGAGGAGGTTTATGGATGTGATGAGAGAGGACATGCAGGTGGTTGGTTTGAAGGAGGAAGATGCAGAGGACAAGAAGAAATGGTGACGGTTGATCCTCTGTGCCGATGTTGAAACTGCCTGGCATGAGGAAAAAAAAAGGAGGACCTAAAAGGAGGCTTATGAATGTGGTGAGAGAGGATATTGGTCAGTGTGGTCAATGTGAAAGAAGAAGATGCAGAGGACCAGAAGAAATGAAAAACGATGAGTCCATAAATGGGAGCAGGCGAGAGAGAAAGAAGAAGCACATGGTTACGTTTCTTTAAGGAACCCTTTAGAAATTCACATAGCATTATTGTACTGTTTGTATGAGGGGATTTACCATTAATATGTAAATATTTCCATTTTCTGTTGCTTGGAGCAACAGAAATACAATCTTAGAGACTTTGAGTAAATTGAGCTGAAGGGATTAGTCAGCAAAAATTAGTTTTAGACATTTAGAGGGAGAGAGAGAGAGAGAGGGAATGGTATAAGTGAAAAGAAAAGAAATGCACTCATATATGCAAGGCATGCCCACGTATATATTCAAACATTATTGCATATTGTTTTAGAACTTTGTGAATACAAGAACGTACACACCGAGAAAAAACGGCTAATTATCTCTGATTTTCTCACAACCTCCTAATAGGCAATAATGAGCAATGTCATTACTATCTCTCTCGGTCTCGCTCTCTCTCTCTCTGTCTGTCTCTCTGTCTCTCAAGCACACGCACACTTGTCCATAGACAGCACGGATACAGTAATAACATGTTAGGTTTTAGAATTTTGTGAATAACTGCAGATCAATTACTGCACTGCACTCTCCTCAGAATTGAAAGACTAATGGGTTTCACAATTGAGCATGAATTGCAGGCTCAAATATTTTCTTTTTCCTTCTGTGCATCAACCAATTCATTAAGCTGCCATTTCAACATTCTTTCTGAACTTAATTACAATTCACTTCAGACATATGTTGCAGTTAATGCGGGTCGGAGCTTATTTGATGACATCTTTGAAAACATAATTGTCTGAAAGGTCTGAATACCAATTCATGTCTGCTTTTCATCCATTCTGTGGCTGTCTTTTTTATTTATTTATTTATTTGTTTTTACTTCCCCTTTCTTTTACACACAAAACTACACACTGAATAGTAATACAAATAATAACAATAACGTTTGAAAAGCGGGTCTTTGCATTTTTTTTTTATTAATAACAATAAGTTGACAATTTCTGAGATTTTTAAGAACTTTTTATTAAAAATAAAGGCAAATGTCTAATTGTTCACTCTGTTATCCAAAATTGATCCCTGATGATTCTGAAATCATCTGTTGGTAGGGGTCCTATCAACAGTAAAAGTGGTAGTGCTGCCTCCTTTCCATGGCTTTGCATTAGTGGCAGCTTGAAAAGAGATGGGGGAGCCAAGCCAGTGCAGCCTTTACCATCTGAACTTGTTAGAGCTATTCAGTTTACGAGCATCATATATTGAAGGAAGACCTACCAATCAAATGAGTCAAGATGGCAGCTAAATTGGGGGAAAATGGGCAAATATTGCTATTATATTATAATAACTGTACTTTCATGCTGTCCTGATATTCAGCTAGTTCAAACGAATACATCTAGGACACCTTTGGGTTTGGTATTAAACTAAATGTTGAAATTTCCTTTTAAGATGATGGTTCTATAGGTCCCAGTAAAACACCTCTAAATAATACATATGAATTACACATTTTTTTTCATTTGTTATAAAAAAAAATGTGCTGTACTACATCCCAGACATGATCCGACATCTAGTTTCTGCAAATTCCATTCACACTTACAAGCTGCAGTCATGCAATGCAGGAAGGAAGGCTGAGGAATAGCTTTATTTCTGTTTACATTAATGGAGCACTTCTTTTTATGTCTGCCACCGTGTTTGCCTGACATCATTTCATTACGTCTTGGTAATGCTAGGGTAGCTGAATTCTGCTCGACATCGATTTACATTCCATTTTCTTTTAGGAGGCTGACTTTGAATGGGATGCAAAGTTAGACTGTGGAAAACACACGCTAAAATAATGTGAAAAGCCAGGGACTGGTACCCAATGCTCTTTATTAAGAGTGCTAGTGTCTGCCATCAAACCAAATCATTCCAGTTCTAGCAGTGCAACATAGGCTACCCCTGTGAACTCTTCACTCACAGAGCACACTTCCTGAAGCACAGTGAAAAAAAAAAAAAAAAGACAGCCAGGCTAAGATAATGGCACAGGCATAATAAAAGAGGAAGAGGAAATAACATCTCCATCTTCATTAACTCTGATGCTCAGAGCATCTGGAAGGCAAACTGTGTGAGGAATAAATAAGGAGAGAAAGGAGAAAGAAATGATGAAGGAGAGATGAAAGGTGGAGATTAGCCAAAAGGTGGAGAGAGGAGTGACATGCTGAGTGGCTGGAGATGCATCACAGCCTGAGGCAGTGAAGGCATCAGATCTGTGCATGAATGCATATTTCTGTTGGAGGTGGTGTGCCATGAAGGAGATAGTAAAAAGAGGACAGTGTGTGCTCTGGTTATTAGTGGATGATATTTCTGAACATCTGGGGGTATTTTGGATCGACATGTGTGTGTTGTACAATATGTTGCTCTTTTTTAAATGTAATATCGACCCTTTGAATGCATGGTTTTCAGATTCTTCATTGTCAAAGTGGCGATAAGCTAATATTAGCTAGCTATGCTCTTCTTTCCAGCTATTCAGTTTTCAGACTGAAAGTGAACTTTAACTAGATAACTAACTTAACTGCATCAGGTAATCTAGCATAACGTGTCAGTCCAAAAAAACAATTTGTGCCACAGTAATCGCCTCTAAAAACACAGTCATTACAAGCCTTGAGTTCAATTTTGATTAAACATTTGCTGAAAACACATAAAAACGACTGCTTGTTTTTATGCTTTCACTTCCTCTCCAGATGCACCCCTGATTGCAAAAATCGACCTGCTCCTCTGAGTTTTCTTTCTGGAATTGAATTAAATTGTTGCCATCATTGGTTAGTGCATCCAGTTTGACAAAGACCATCCTGCAAGTTGATTAAACAACGCAGGTAAAAATAAGTGGTGGACAAAGGAAGAAAACTTTAGTTTTGACCTTCAAATGGGCGTAAGGGTGCCAGTCAGGGTGGGGGTGACTTTACACACACCAGCTAGCAGACCCCAGCACAATCCCCCTCCTGTCTGTGCAGAGCCACAGCTGACAACAATCAGCAGCAGCACTATAAAGCCAAAGCTTGAAGCAGTGTTGCTGCTGAGTCTTAGTGTGACCCACACAAGCCGACAGCTGGTAATTTTGGTATTTTGTTTCGCATTCTGGTTGACGGGGAGGTTGAGGTGCTTGATCTCCCATCTCAGGTTTGAATTAAAGAGTTGTATTACTCTATTTAACATGTGTGAGTAAAACTAAACTTTTGAATCCCAGACCATTAGGTTGCCCTTGAGCAAGGTACCGTCCCCATCACTGTTCCCCGGGTGCTTTCAATAGCTGCCCCCTGGTGCACGTGTGTGTATGTGTGAAATGCAGAGATTGAATTTTGTTGCGTCTGACTGTGTGCTGTGCTGCGTTTCAAAATGACAATAGTCACTTTCACTTGTTGACTGTTTAGAGCAGTGATCCACCAACTTTTAATTGTATTCTGAAAGCTTACATTGGATACACTGTGTCAAGCGGTATCAACATCGGCAAATATATAATGAGCTCAAAGCTTATTAGGCTTTTTAATTCAATGTGTGATGACTTTTAAAATTAAAAATGAATTCAGTACATGTGGCAATAAAAAGCTTAAGCTTTTGAGCTCATTCTGTCAAATATGAGCATTCAATGGTAATGGCAGACCAGTAATCTGTTAAATGTTTTGCTTTATTGTTAACTAAGCTGCATTTGCATATTGATGTTTTTCATTTGCTTGTCTATCAAAAGAGGCATTCTGCTTGCAAGCCGTTCTTGCTGGTTTGGTGGGTGAACAGAGGCAGGATACTGAGCTGTGGATCGAGAGGTTTTTATAAATGCTTTTGACTTCTAATGTGGACTGGTTTATTAAGGTATAGGTCTACCAAGAATCTTGTTGAATTGTTCAATTTGCAAGGTGTCTTCCAAACTGTTATACACGTCATCTAACCTCCTAACATTTGACATAAAATGTTTAGACACACTACCAGTAAAGGCTTGAGAAAAGTTCAGTGCCAGTTTCTAAGCTACTGGACAGCTGATGTTAACTGAGTTGAATCAGTTCGCTCCAGTGACACCCCAAGACAGAGCAATTTAGCTCTAGTTAACACTGAAGACCATCTTCCTGGTTAAAGCAGGTAAAAATAAAACAGTGTAATGATGACATTTTCCTGAACATGTATTTGAGCACCTTTCTAATATAAACTGTAACACCATACCTTGTTTAAAGGGACCCCAAGGCTTCCAGGGGGTCTTAAGGGTTAATTAGGATCTTCTGGACCCCTACCACCTTCCTTAATTTGGACCGTGCCTATAGGCATTAACAGACTCACTGGTAGAGCTAATCACAATTTCCATTTTCAGTATAATTCCTAAGTAACAAGGTCTACGTGATTTGGTGTTTTGTTAGAGGACAGCCCATTACTTCGGTACATTACATTGATAACTAAAACTATTACTTTTGAAAGTGAAAGTGACAACCCTTGTCATTGCGAGGTCACAGCACACGTGAACCACAACGAAATTGGACCTCTGCATTTAACCCATGCACACAAACACCGTGCAGCAGGGGGCAGCTATTGAAAGCGCCCGGGGAGCAGTGACGGGGACGGTAACTTGCTCAAAGGTACCTCAGGGCAACCTACTTGTGAGGGAATCAAACCCACAATCTTCCGATGCAGGGGCAACTCCCTAACCACTAGGCCACCGCTGCCCCGATTTGGGGACCTTTTGGTTACAATTAATATTTCTACATTTAAAGTTATTTATGAAATGCCACTTTTTCATGACTAAAACTACCTTTCAGACCAATGTTATAAAACTATTTATATTCTATTCTATAACATCACTCAAAGAACACTTTGGTGTGTGTGCGTTTCTCTAAATGGTCTACCAAAAACCCCCTCTGGAAAGTAAAATCTAGAGTCAAGGAAAAAATTATGGGATGTCAGAAATGAGCGAAGACTGGGGTCATGCTATCATAAAAAAATTAGTAGAATGTCATGATGGCATCATAAACTGTAATAAAAAGTAATTATTTTGATATAAACCTTTCACATTTACGACACCGCTCTTTCTATTTTCTACATGACTTTCCTAGAAACTGGCAAGTAAGTTTTTAACTTACTGTTTTACAGCACAAGGTATATTTCAGGGAAAAAATGCAATTCTCTTTTAAAATATCTCACCGTCGCTTTTTTTGGCCAGTGCTTTGATGGTCTACTGACTAATACGCTATTGTGGGTGTATGTGTGTGTAAATTATATATGAGTGTGTTCATTAAGACTGAGTGTTACTGGCCTGAGGGAAGGTCTGTGTTGTCTGTGCTAACAATTACCTAACAATATTAAATGTGCTTGGCATACAATTAGACAGGCCCATCAGATACCCCTGCTAATGGCTCCTCTCTTGATCTTGAACATGCACAAACAGTGCTCCTAGGACAATTCTAGGTGCCGTTCCCCATTGGCATAAAAGGCATAGTGACCATAGGTATTTACCTCCATACATCAGGCTAGAGTTCTGCCTGGGCTCTGTGGGAGAAGTCTGAAGACTCTCCATTGTCTGCTTGGGCTTTTTCCTCAACATTTTCCCACATGTTGAGAATTTTTCCAAGCCTGCATTTCCATGTACAGCATTTAGCAGACACTCTTATCCAGAGCAACTTCCAATTCCTGATTACAGGGACAGTCCCCCTGGAGCAACTTGGGATTAAGGGTTATGCTATGGAACCCAATGGTGGTCGTGATTGAGGTGGGATTTGAACCTGTGACCTCTTGGTCCAAAGGCAAGTATCTTACCACTAATCCTACCACTAGACCACCCCATTTATAACCCTTCTGCTTCTGCAGGCTCCAGCCCCACTGCCACCCTGGCCAAGATAATTAACCCAGATCATGACTAGATTGACCATTATTTGAAAATGTTTTGAACCAGACTATAGCATTTAGTATTTACTTTTGTACAGCACCATGCCTTTAGATAATTAACTATGCAGAGTTTCTAAGAATAGAGGTAAAATAAAAAGAGGGAAAAGTTTGCTTAGTCTATCTGTGATCCCATTTTAAACTAAGAATCTCACGTAACTTAACCACAAGGTCTCGGACCTCGTCCTAGATTCTTGACTCAGCCAACAGCTTGTGAACTTTTCTTCTATGTAGTCTCAACAGACAGGGCCTGCAGTACCATCCTTCAAACACCAGAGAAAGGTTTAGAATAGACTACAATTTCTGTTTGCTCAGAAACCTGTTGCAAGGAAAAAATCAAAGGAAAATCCCACAACAACAAAAAAAAAAAATTCTCTGATCAGTGTGTACTGTGTAAAGCCATGCATTATTTGCTTTCTGCAGGCGCACAGCCCTTCAAGCGCATTGCTTCCCTATCTGTTCTATGTCAGAGATTCTACACTTGAAAGAGGTTCAAATAGTGCTTTAGGCAGATTGAACACAGCCATTCTGATTACACTGAGAAGTTGAAGTTAAACTACAAAGACAGTAATCATTCAAACTCATGCAGTCTTTAAAATATGACCTTTAAGTCAGCAGGGAAAAGATGTGTAAAATGCAATCCCTTATTCTTACTGAATTGTTTATGAAAAAAATGGAAAAAGGCAACATTACGGGACCATTTCTACCTAAATTAACTGTCAATATTTTTGTCCTTTTTCAATGATAAGGGAATATTTATTTTTTTATTTATTTATTTTTTTCAAGTACACATTCAAATCCAGGAATCTAAATGCTTCACATTTCTTAGATTTCCTTGTCACATGCAAAAAAAAAAAGTAAAATATTGCATGTATTGCATGCTTTTGGATTATAGCACTTTTAAAACAGATGCCTCATTTATTTGGCTGCTCTGATTTAGCAGTCACCGCTGCAAAGTGTTTGTTTCCTTTTCTTCTGGTCCTCTGCATCTTCCTCACTCAAACCAACCACTTGCATATCCTCTCTCACCACATCCACAACCTCCTCTTTGGTCTTCCTCTTCCGTCCATTTTCAGCATCCTCCTCCCAAAATAATCCTCGTCTCTCTCTGGACATGGCCAATCCAATGCAACCTTGCTTCTCTGATGTCTTCACAATGTCCAACCTGTTGATCTGTCCCTCTAATATACTCATTTCTAATCCTGTCCATCCTTGTCACACCCAACGAAAATCTCAACATATTTAACTCTGACACCTCCAGCTCCACCTCCTATTTTTTTTTCCATATATCTATCTTTTTTCTTTTCTCCAACCCGTGCAACATAGATGGTCCCACTACCATCTTGTAAACCATCCCTTTAACTGGTACTTGTTTGTCACAGATCCGTCCAGGGTGTTTTTCTGCCCTAAGATGACTTCTGATATTTAGTTGAATGTTATTTAATGACATGCTGAGCATGCTATCCCTTTGGATAGTGATAGCCTAGTGGCCTAATTGGCATAATTCAAAGGTTGTGGATTCAAATCCCGGAGGTTGCTGTGAGACACCCTTGAGCAAGGCAATGCCAGCTAGTCATATTCACTTCACTTTCTTTCTACCGATTCATGGCTCCTATTGGGAGCCTGTTCTTTAAGAGAAACATTTTTGTTAATAAAAAGAACTTTGGCTTTTCACCTAACGTTCATGGCAAACTCAATATTCAATTAGCAATCCCCTGAGATATCCAGAGAAGATACTAATGCCAGATAGCCACGTGTGATCATTTTATAAGAGTGAGAGTGTGAAGAACCCTTTAACGTTTGAAGACTACACCAATTAAAGATTTTTCCCAGAAGCGCACGTCCAAGCCAAGAACCATTAAAGAATCACTTGTAGTTGAGAGTGTATCTCCCTGACTGTGGATCAACAGGGGTCTACTTTTTTTTTTTTTCATATCCTTGTCATTGAACAGCCTCCCGAGGCTCTTGAAATATCTTTTGATCTCTTTTTTTGATTGATTGATTCTTTTAAATACTTCGGCGAAACTTGAACTAAATGAGGTTGCAAAGTTGCAATGGACTGAAAGAGAGAGAAACAGAAAAAGAGATCTATGTCGCTGCCTGGGGTAGCTGTCGAAAATCAGAGAGAAGCAGCATGCACAGTGTCTCTGACCCCTGCAAACAGCAGGATTCCAGACATGGTATCTCTAGGTATTGTTTCTCTTTCTTTCTGTTTTACTCAGAAGTGTGTTTTCTTTTTCTTTTTTTTGGCCCATTAAATACACTGCCTGTCAAAAGAAAGAAAAATCACCACCTGGATTTAACAAAGCAAATAGGTACGAGCCTCTCATTGGATAATTACTGCATGGGACATTATGTTTCAGCTGCAACAAGTTCTTTAACCCTAACTGATGCAGTGAGTAGCTTCTCATTACTTAAACAATCATGTCAGAAGACACTGTGGTCGTGGAAAAGATGTTAATCTGTTTCAGAAGGGTCACATTTTTGGCATCAAGCAAAGAAAACGGGTGCAGTAATCAAAGCTAAAGGCGGTCAAATGAAATGTTAAAGCGTGTGAGTTATTTTTTGGACTGGCAGTGTAGAATACTACAAGGGGTCATTATAACAAAAACTCTCACTCACTCATTTTCTTAGCCATTTGTCCTGATTAGTGTTGCAGACAGTGCTGGAACTTATCCCAGCTCTCTCAGGACAGGTCACCAGTCCATTGTAGAGAAGAAATACAGTCACACACTCAGACATACACACTCCTTGGGGGCATTTCCAATACACCTGACGTGCCTTTAGACTTTGGGAGGAAACTAGAGAACCCGGAGAAAACCCACACAAACACAGGAAGAACTTGCAAACTCCACACAGAAAGGACTCACAGAAAAGCCCTGGGAATTGAATCCAGGACCTTCTCACTCTGAAGTGACAGCTCTACTCTCGGTGCCACCAAGCTGCCCATCCCTTAAACTCATCAGTAAAGTGATAGATTAATTCCTATTTCTTAACTTTCATAATAAAGAGGGGCAGCTAAGACAAATCCAAGATTTTTTTGGGTTTTTATCCAATTTGCCACTGTTTTTCCATCCTGGATTTTTTTCATCAGCATTACATATAAAAACTATTAAGTAAAAAAACAAAGGGACTACATTTACAGTGTAGACATTATGCCTCTTGATTCTCAACACTGTTGTAAAGCAAAGCTTAACTGGCAAGTTTCTTTATACCATTTCACAGCATTTCACTCAACGGATTTAATCTTTCAATCATTTAATTCAATTATGCATAGTTATACATTTAAAATATCGATGGAATTGAACTTAATAGTGCTGCATGCAGAGTGCCCATTTTTGTAACTTATATAATTATATATAAATCAGAAGACCTGTATAGATTCAATGGCTTTTATGGGTTGTATGCCATGTTATGTGTTGTAGGCCAGAGGTTCACTTCCCCGAAGGCCCCAGACACATCCGAGTGTTTTTCTCTACTAAACACTCCCACTGCATTCTGGGAAAGGCTCATTAATACACTGATCAGTTGGTGCAGAGGTACTGGGAGCAGGGAAAACACTAAAAACTTCATAGTAGGGGCTCCCATACCAGGATTAGGAACTAATAGTATAGACATTATGGTCTCTATTAGTATATTAACTCTGGAACTGAAACAGAAATGTAACTTATATTTCAGATCCCACCTTTTGATACTCATGACAGCAAACCAGAGGCAAAAACTCACGTGTTTTACATCAACATTAATTTCAGACCACTCACCCGTTTGACATCCTTCCCAAACGTCTCGCTGTAAGTGGTTCCCAATATTTCAAACTGTGCATGGGAGTTGGCTCCATTGCTCCGGAAATCCATAAGACCTGTCAGGCCTGAGATTCGTCCCTGCGAGAGTAAAAAAAAGAAAAAATATTAGCAGGAAAAAGAGCAGAAACCAGTTACAGCCGAACAGTTTGAGGAGACAAGGTTTCGATTCCGTATTACTCGCATGTTTTAGCCTTCATCCTCCTGATGCCAGTGATAACATGAGATTTAAAGGCAGAATAGGCTAAGACTAAACTAGGGATAAAAATGGAAAAAGAAACTCTGCAATATAAAGAAGAATCAAACCTGTGGTTTGGTTTTAGGGAGTTTTTATGCAAATCTCCTCGTTTTTTACTAAAACTTCCACTTGATAGCAAGTTTCAGATGGTCAGCATGAGAATTCTTGGCAAATATTAGGATGTTAGGCGTGTTTTTGGTGTGGAAAATGAAAAAATGCTGAGCTGATGCTTTTATCTATTCCTTTATAAGTATTGCACACATTCTAACATATGCAGCTCATTTTCAGACACATCATTTAATTAAAACTAAGAACAGGGATTTAAATATGACTTGCACGTGTGACTGTTAATATTAAGCCGGTGGCTTCAAAAGTACTTTCTACTTTCTAAGGAAGATTCCATAGTTTTCAACATTTTGAGGTGTAAACCAATTTGTTCACAGTGATTGAATGTGAAATAATGTAGAAATTACAAAATCATATTTTTAAACATGGCAATAGGAACTAGAGGTCATACAAATGTAGCTATTTAATTTCTTGTTCAAAATGAAAATGGAGGCTATGCGTTTGTATCTTCTCAGTTTTTAATGTTGATGATAAAATAGTGCCACATCTGAGAAAAAGTAATTGAGAAAGAACTTTGGGAACTCTTAGCCCCTTGAACATCCTGCAAGTACCACTCGACCACAAAAAGCCTTTGAAATCTATTTTAGGCTTAGAAATGTTGCAAAGTAATGTCTTTGGCATCAAGCAGTGAATGTTTCATATAATTGCTTTTTTTGAGGAGCTTTTGGAGGCATTCAGAGGTGGCTTATCAGCAACAATTCCAGCTCAGCATGACTGGAACATTTTATATCCAACCAATCCAAATAAATTTAATTATTTGGTGGAATTCTTCTCTTTATCTGGTAAAAGTGATGGAACTATAGTAAACCTTCTGGATGGTGTCCAGCATGGACCAGCCTCCGTTCCATGGCTTGGTTGACTTTCTCATGCAGTTCAGACTGGCCATGCTGTGCCATTTCCTGTCCTCCAGTTTCCGGTAGAAGGCATTGGCCAACATCAGCACACTGTCGTACAGGTACAGGCTTGACACCTGGGAGAAAAGAAGTAGAAGGGGATAAGAACACTAATTACATGTGTAATCTTTTATTCAGTCTGCGGAAGAGGGAATGAGTGCACTTTGACCCGTATAGGGGGCAGTGGTGGCTTAGTGGTTAGGGCGTCAGCCACATGATCGGAGGATCGGGGGTTCGAACCCCTTCCCAGTGGGTTGCCCTGAGGTACCCTTGAGCAAGGTGCCGTCCCTGTCCTGCTCCTCCCTGCGATGGGCTGGCGACCTGTCCAGGGTGCGTCCCCCGTCCTCGCCCTGTGTGCGACCCCGTTTGGGACAAGCAGCAGATAATGGATGGATGGATGACCCGTATAGGATGTAGACTAGAAGGTGTACTAGTTGGAGACAATTTCTACATCATGTACCTTCAAAGCTCACCGTTAGATTACCAACAACACCACCTTCTGAAAATGCAAGTGCAACCCAAAGACACTCAGGACCTAAAGCACTTTGCTTTGCAGTTTCAGACGCATAGGGTATGTTCTAATTGCACTGCGTATGAGACTAAATGCCTGGTTTATGGGCCATGTCCATGAAAAAAGACTCCATTTCTAAGCATTTCAGGAAAACCTGCTGAACATGGGAGGATTGCACAGAATATTAATGGAAACATTAGAAGTGCAAGCATTTTTTAATAGATTTTTTTTAAAGTACATTTTCAGGAGAAGGCACCATGTTTCTTAAACTTTTTTTATGTTCATGAAAACAGATGCAAATTTGTAAGTACTTCCAATATTCGCACAAGAGAAAAAGAAGCTATTTGTTAAAATGGTGTTGAAAACTGAAAATCGAGAACAATGGAAACATTTAGTTTCAGAATCCTTAAACACAGGCTGTAAGGGCTACCATTTCTGCAAAAACGAAACCTTAACAGCCTACAAAGTTAAGAACGAGATGTAAAGGTTCTTAAAAAAGGAAAAAAAAAGAATGTAAGGTCTGCCAGTCGGGATAAATATAAAAGATAAAACAAGAATATATCAATCAATGCCAATCAATGCAGAAATCAATGGCAAAAATCAAGCAATGGAGATGATTTCCAGGTGAAAAACGTTTTCTCGAGATCTTTTTGCTACTTTCAAGAAGTCCAAGTTCTGAAAATGAGCATAAATGGTTCAAGAAAGCTTCTCCACTTGGTGGTAGCTCTAGATACTTTGCAGTGAGCAGGGATTTTGAGCTGGTTTATTATAGAAAGTTCTTATCATTCTCAGCTGCACTCGGGCACTTCATGACCTAAGTCGGGTCTTGACTACTTAGGTCAGAGCAGCTCACAACTGTAGAGAAGCATGCTAGAAGGCTTGCCAATAAATAAATAAATAAATAAATAAATAAATAAATAAAATTCTAGCCACTTTTTTCTTAACCTTGATGAAAATTATGAAGAAAGTGAATCTGACTGCACTCACACTAGGCTATGTAATTATGTCTGGATAACCTGCTTGCTGTGGCGAAACTAAGATGTTTGAAAGATGGATTTAAACACCTCCAGCATTTTTTTTTTTTGTTTTTGTTGCTACGATTTTTTTTTTAGTACAAAATTTCACCGTGCTTTTTTTTTATACCCTTCATTGATTTACACAGTCCTATTCACAGCCTTAGTAAGTCGAAAGTTAATTCTAGATTGATCCGGCCCTATTTCTCAGATGCCCCGGCACTCGTGTATACATCTGGCCCTCAGTGTTTGAAATAAGTAGTAATGATTTCTTTAAAATCAGTGAACTTTTTCTTTTCTGTTGGCGAGAGATAGCGGGAAGGAGATAGGGAGGAAGAAAGACACGTTGTGAACGTGCGCATGCATGTGAGAAAGAGGGCGAGAGAGAGAGAGCTGTAGGGGTTTTCGTATGGTTCGGCTCCTGTGAAGACTGGCCGTGTCACACTGAGAGACACCTGGAGAGAGAAAACAAATTCAGAGTGACACAACTGCTGTTATCGCCACGGAGACAAAAGCTCAAGACCGCATAAATAAAGTAGATGCATCAACCTGACAGGGACACACACACATGCTTGCACATACGCATACAACACACACACACATGAATGATGCACACAGAAAAAAAATCAGCAGGAAGGGCATTAAAGTAATAGGAAGAGATGGACAATAAGTGTGTGTGTGTGTGTAAGTGTGTGTGTGTGTGTGTGTGTGAAAGAGAGAGACTAACTAAAAGATAAAATCAGCCAATGGAGGTATTCAGGTCTTAGACCCACTTAAGTGTAATTTTGGTGGGTTTACAAAACCCATAATTCACAGTAGAGCGTTTGTTTCCATTTCTTTCATTTAATCTACTCGATTTGCTGAAAATAGGTTGAACAAACATTGCATAATGCTGTTGCATCTCTAGCAAAATATGTTAAAACTAAGGTGGTTCCAGGCTTTGCACAGTAAGGCAGCGGTAGCCTCTTGGTTGGCGACTAGGTCCCAGGATTGGAAGGCCTTGGGTTTGAATCTCAGATCAATAGAATGCCCAGAGGTTCCATTGAGCAAGGTATCGTCCCCACCACTGCTTGCTGGATATAGCTCCCCCTGCTGCATAGTGCGTATGGGTGATGAGCAGAGGAGGAGCATTTTGTACAGATTTACAACTTCAGTGCTGTATCTGTGTTGCAATTTTTTCTCACCAAGGTCCACCCATATTCCGTGGCTTAGTGCTAGTGAAAGTGAAAGTGACAACTTTCATCATTGCGAGGTCACAGCACAGCACACATGAATCACAATGAATTTTAACCCATACAAACACCGTGCAGCAGTGGGCAGCTATTGAAAGCGCCCGGGGAGCAGTGACGGGGACAGTACCTTGCTCAAGGGTACCTCAGGGCAACCTACTGGTGAGGGAATCGAACCCACAATCTCCTTAACCACCAGACCACCGCTGGAGTCACAAGTCTGTGTTTTCCTTTAAGGACTTTGGTTATTTGAGCACAACTTTCCAGCATTCATCTGTGCTAATAGTGCATGCATGGTTTTGACTTCATTTAACAGAAGCCCATGATTCAAAGCATGTTTCCTGCCTCGAAATTCTCACCTCGCCAAAGCTGGCAAGTGTCATGCAAGGAAAAAGAAAGCTACGTTTTCAAGCAACAGTATTTAAATTGTTATAGAGAAATGCATTTAAAATCAGTAAAAGTGATGTGGATGCACCACTTAAACAGCGTTCTCCACCCTTGCCAGTGCTTAGAGAGCCTTGAGCAGGCATGGGAAATTGTATTGCACCTCTGCCTGTTTACTATATTATCTACATATAACTGCCTACAATGCTACCACATATTGGAACGTAGTATAGCTGCTTGTTGTATTTCATGGTGGATTGCATCCAGTTCTAAGGTGATTTTTAGCATTTTTTCAACAGAACCCTTTATGCATCGTTTCCAATGATGAGGAAAAAGGGTGAGAAAACAATGAAACTGATTTTTGTTTATCATTTTACCATGCATTCGGCTCGTCACAATGAAAAAATAATACTATGTGATGCATTTCAAATTTTTCCACTGTAGTGACTGCATTTCAATTAGGCCCAAATGCCTCTCCATAAAAGTTAACAACTGTTGAAAATAATTGCATTCAGCTTAAATAATTGCAATCAGGCAGTTATGCCAATAGCGCTTGTTAAACTGATCTCAGAGAGAAAGAAAGGAAATGAATAAGGGCAAACAGATACAAAAAAAAAAAAAAAAAAACAGTCTGTGAAAGATTTAAAGCACTGCAAAGCACATACCTGCAGTTCTGTCCATGTTGGACTTATATGATCATGTGAAATCAAGCCAATGCTGCATTTTTATAGTCCCCAATACACAGTGTGTAACACTGATGTATCACAACCCAGGATGGCTGGAGAAGACGGCTGAAATTAAGTGAAAGTGGAAAAAACTCTAAAATTAAAGCTCCACAATCCACTGAGCCTTATTAACCAGATATTAATTTCCGAATGCAGACAAGTTCTTGGATATTTGGAGGCCTCAAGGTTTGGACATGATCCAAGAATAGTAAATAATTTTAGTGCCCTTTTTAAAGTTCTGAAACTCTTTGAGTTAAAAAGTGAAAGTGACAACCCTTATCATTGCAAGGTCACAGCACAGCAGACAGTGAACCACAATGAAATTGGACCTCTGCATTTAACCCATGCACACTCAACACTGTGGAGCTATTGAAAGCGCCCGGGGAGCAGTGACGGGGACGGCACCTTGCTCAAGGGTTCCTCAGGACAACCTATTGGGAAGGGGTTCGAACACTGATCCTCAGATCATGTGGCCAATGCCCTAACCACGAGGCCACCGCTGCCCAACCAAGTTCCCATACCAAAAACCAAACCAATAAGAAATAAAACACAACCTCACCTTACTAACTGCATGAGCATGTCTTAGTAACGCATATGTTGCTCCCATGACTTCATTATCTCAACATAATGATCTTGCTCCCCTGCTTTACTATGCTGTGGCCATGCCTTGACTATCTAAACATAATTATCTTCTTCCTGTGCCTTATTGTTGGCCAGGTTGTGGCCATGAGTAAATCTTGCCCTGCCTTAATTATTATGTTTGCATGCCTTATTAAGCTGAAGCCCTTCATTCATTTTCACATTCTCATGCAAAGCCAGGCTTCACTTTAGGATCCTGTTCCCTCAGCTTACTCTATTGTGGCCATTAAGAAGTGAAGTTTTCAGTTTGCCTCTGTTTTCAGTTTTCAGTTTTGCCATCTGTGCCGAAGATCAATTAAAATTTTGGATTATTCAAAGACACCAATGTCATGTTTTGCATTTAGGATTTGTAAAACTGGTAGGCGGGCTGGCGACCTGTCCAGGGTGCGTCCCCTGTCCTTGCCCTGTGTGCGCTGGGTTGGACACCAGCACCCCCCCGCGACCCCGTTTGGGACAAGCGGCAGAAAATGGATGGATGGATAGATGGATGGAAAACTGGTAAGCATTTTCATCATCCATAATAAACAAGCAAGTCGTCATTTCTTTCTTTGCAGAGAGTAAAATACAGAATTGATTGATTTCATGTCTTCCCTTCATTGCTTGCTAATAGCTCAACATAGAGGCATATACACAGTCCTCTAATTAATAATGATTAATAAACAGAAATATTCATAAAAATTATAATATGTAAATATTTAAAAGTGCCAATATATTCTTCCCATGATTACTCCACTAGTGGGGCTGCAGAAAGAGAATAATATTGAGGGCTTAATATGTTTTAATATCGCCCTTGTTGCGTTAAGACATGTTAAAATAGCATTGATTTCATTCTTTTATAAAGTCAACATGTTAGAGATACAAGCTTCACAGAAAGCTTAAATATAATGGCAATACTGTGTCTTGTTCAGAATGAAAACTGAAGAGGAGGAACAAAAAACATGGTTGGGGTTCTACCATTCCACTTTACTCTAAATCAGTCTCATCCAACTCACATCACACAGCAGAGCACTTTCTGTTTCCTACAAAACCATGGTTTCATCAATCAGCATCTTGCAAGCCAAAGGCACTGAAGACTTTTTTTTGGCCTAAATGACCGTAGAATAATATTCCAAATGATACTAAACTGTTTATTATAATTAAGGAGTGAGCCGCATGTGTAGAAGCTGATTAAGGAGCAATAGAATCCACTTCACAACTCAACAAGTAGCCTTGCTGTTTGCATAATATTAACTGTTGTAGAACTGATAAACAGTGGGGCAGTGCAATTCTTTTTCTCTACTAGAGGTAGGTCACGTAAGAGGTGGGCCACGCAATAATACATCAGCCTTTTGGAACACCATAGTAGCTGCCAGAGATACCATAGTAACTGACTACTCACATCTTACTAACCAGCTGCATTACCATAGTAACCACTTACCTACAGCTTAGCAACCATTTGGAAAGCCATGGCAACTGGTGCTTTTTAGCGACCACTTTACTCTATATACTCTCTATAATAATACAAACTTTACCCTTTTTGGTAAAAGCATCTCTAACTTGTACAGATACATACACGTCTGTTCAAAGTTTTGACTCATCCCACATTTCTTCATATTTTGCTTCCTAGGAGCCAGGCAATCTTGTATTTTTAATATGCTATTAAGGAATGGATCTCCAGGCAAACTGAAGGGCAGTGTTTTTCCTCTTATTTTCTGGTCTGGTCCCTGGGCCTGAGGAGTGTCAGAGGCAGTAACATTATAAGATCAACTTGAGAATAGAACAATGTTTGAATGTCATTCAAGAAGCCTGGAGAACTATTCCTGAACGCAACTTAAAGCAATTACCAAAAAGCTTGATTAAGACAGTTCAGGCTCAGCTGAAGAATAACGCTGGTCAAATATTGCTTTAAAAGCTTGATAGAATGATAAAAACTGTGTTCTATACTGTATTTACATTGTACCTTTGTACGTTTGCGTGTCCCCTTCACTATATGTCTCATTGTCCTGTCCCGGAATGGGTACAGTATAGATGGGAAATGATGGGTGACTTAGATTTTATATATATATATATGAATGAGAGTTTGTATATGTGTGATATATCTAATTCAAATCTAATCTAATCAAATAGGCAGTGACACACTGGGGCCCGAAGGCCATTTTACATTTTAATTTGACTTCACAGTTCCCACTTTCCCCTCTACTGTCACCACATGTCTGCTTAAGGAGAGGATGCTGTAAAAACTGATTCAGTCAAAAGGTGAGGAGGCTTCCTCTGCTCTGGAAGAACATAATCTGGTTCATATGAAGGAGAACATGCTGATATTAGCTTTTAATATTGCCTTGCTTTGCATCATGAATCACTATTCTTTGACACAAATTATGTAGTGCAGATGTAAATCTGTGCATAGTGGCTATCCCAAACCGGTGACATGTTAAAGACATGGAAAGCGTTTTAAAAATATTATTTTATTTGTCAACGGTAGCCTTTAATTTGCTCCTTCAGATGAACTAAAGAGCTAATACTAGACCTAACCAGTGCAACTGTCAATTGTCAGAAGCCTTCATTTTCTAAATTACCAAGACATGGAACTTTCATCCTGTATATTTTCTGTATATTCCTGCAGAAAAAAAAACAGTACTTGACTCCCTGTGCACATATCTCGTTCCAAGCACCTTCGTTTTGCTCAAGATGTGCAGGAAACTGCTCTTTGCCTTTGAAACCTTATGTCTTGAAGGCTCTGTGTTCCCTAATTGTAATTTCCTGAAAACAACTTTTTTGTTCCCAGGGCACCTTGTTCCCTTACTGAAATTTCCTAGAAAACGACTCTGTTCCCTGAGCCCTCATACCCCAGAACACTGTTATCTCAATCATGTTACTACAACATGACAATAGAACTAATGCTGATACTATGCCTTTGGAATGCAGTCCTGTGCCAGAGTCTCGCGCCAACCTTCATTTCTTGATCTGTTGCTAGGGGATACTGTTTCATGTAAAACTTTTTCTTTGTCATATTGAGATTAAATGAAAGAAATGGTCTAAAGATACAAGGTTCTAGTTAAAAGGGAATCCAACCACTCAGCGTCCAGCATCTGCAGTAAACTAATCACCTGATCATCTGGAATCATCTGTTTCTTCACTGCTTCATGTCTTCAGTTAGTCTTTGTTCTGCTTAAATGATTCCTACCTAGTTGACTGTGTGGCTTAACAAACAAAAACTATCATCTGAAACTGGTCAGGTACCGGGACTGCACTGAAAGTGAGAGCCAAAAACTATTGCTTAAAATAAAAAATAAAAAAATAAAATAAATAAAAAGCTTTTAGAAGTAAAATGTGAAGATGGTTCAAACTGTGTTCGGAACTGTGATCAGAAAATACGGCTCTGCTGCCTTCAAACAAAATAATAATATATAAAAGAAACATTCTAGTAGAGTCCATGAACAAAAATAAAAATCATTGATCAGCAGGATTGAATTATTTTTTACTCATGATTTTCTTTGTGCATCGCAGTCTTAACAACACTGCTAAACATTCCCAAGGTTGGCATTCAGGCTGACAATAGGCTCTTTAAGCACATCTTCAAGGAGAGCACCTAACCTTTATTTGAGCACTGTTTTTAACATGCCCTTGTCAAACTTCCTTCATCAGTGGAGGGGAGAAAAATCAATTCAGCATAACTCAAGACTTCAGGAGCAGAGAGCATTGTGATCTGACACGACATCCATTCTGTCCTTTATTTAGTATTTTAATTGATTTTGCTTCATTTTAAGGTGAACATGCGGCAGAAAATGTCTCCATCTTTGTCTTGCTGATGTGTTTACACTGATAGTGTGCTGATTTCTGCAGATAAAATGAAAAGGGAGGGTAACCAGATGAGGCAATTTTGAAAGTTTAAGTATGTTTGCTCTAACTTGTGCCAATTAGCTCAATGAGGCTTGCCTAGCCAGGGGCAAGCAAGTTATTATCTGCTAGTCATTGAGAAAAAAATCTATTAAACAGGATGTTTCACAGCACGCATGGCAGTGTAGTCAAAGTCTAAAATGTAATTAAATTGAATAATTAGATAAAGAGACAGTACAGTGGCTCACAGGCTGGTGGTGTCTCTTTATGCTGACAAAACTAGACTCGGTTGATGAATTCAGGAGGTCACATCACGATCAATCTCCAATGAGCATCAATGGACATCTTCCACAGCAACAAGTATTGGGCTTTTCATATTGGATGGATTTCCATGAAAGCCCAGCAAAGCTGAAGGACAGATTAGTTCCTCGTTAAATTCTACAGAGGGGTTACAGAGATCATCCTGAGCATCTGCAGCACAGCCTGGCATTGGAACTGCACCACCTCATACCACAAGGTCCAACAAAGGGTAGTAAGGACTGCTAAAAACATCATCTATCTCCTCTGTCAGGGACATATACACCACACATTGCACCCACCAGCATTGTGGTTGACTCCACTCACCCCTCCTACACTCTCTTCTCACTCCTGCCGTCTGGAGCTGCAGCATAAGGGCCTGCAATGCCTGAATGGGACACAGTTTCTTCCCTCAGGCTATGAGACTCCATAAATACATTTTCATCCAAACAAAAACCAAAGTCACAACATCCCATTTCTTTATTCATATAATGTTTCATTGGGCTTTGGGTGCCATGAAATTAAATCACCCAACTGCTCAAAGCATTGAAAAGCAATGCTGTCTTGTACTGAAAGTGCTTGTGCACTCTGTATCGTACTGTCCCCACCTGTGTAGTTTTATGTTGCTTTCTGCGTTGCAGCCTGACCCTGTTTCATATCATATCACTGGGTATAAGTGAAAGTGAAGTGAAAGTGACCATTTCTGAAATGCAGCACTTATGGAGCGGTGATGGGGACGGTACTTGCTCAAGGGCATCTTACTGGTCTGGGATTCGAACCCATGTCCCTAATCACTAGGCCACCGCTGCCCCATATGCTAGAAGTAGCACTAAAACCTATTTCCTTGAAAGATACCATTTATATGAATTTTTTTGCCAGTCTTTGTCTGCCACTTGTCCCAAAGGGGGTCACAGGAGTCCAAACAAGCACACACAGGGCAAAAACACCCTGGACAGGTCACCAGCCCATCGCAAGGAGGAGCAAGACAGGGACAGCACCTTGCTCAAGGGTACCTCAGGCCAACCTACTGGGAAGGGGTGCGAACCCCTGCTCCTCCGATCCACTAGGCCACTAGGCCACCGCTGCCCCCCGTCAACCCAGTAACATGACATTAGTGAAGGAACAACATACAAAAAAGTATGACTATGTATAACAACATATGCCTCTTTTGGCTGATACTAGTAGAGTTTTTTATGATCACCAATTGATTACATGTAAAAAAAAAATATATATATATATTTTTTTTATGAACCACAATACAACAATGACAAGATGAGCATAGAAAAGTGGTGTCTGAAAAAGTGAATATCTGTGAACCTGTAAATAAGTGAATTTTTTCATTTCTTTTTAAGCTTACAATAAGTCAAAGTGCAAAGCAAGTCATTCATAGAGTCGTTGCTATTTTAATGATGAGTGTTTGGAGCAGATTAAGAGAGAGGCTTGGGCATGTATTTATGGAAAAGAATTGACTTGTAGCGTTTGTTCGCCTGACAACTCCAGATCTGCAACGAAGAGGCAAAGTTTGGTGTATAAACAGTCTTAGATGATCAGCTATATCTGGGCTAAGTGGAGGGCCCTGAGAGCAGATACGCTGCTTTATTATTGCACCCATTGTGTGTTTAAAGCAATGATGAATAATACATTGTCCGGGCCAGTAAACTCTTACACAATGGAAGTTCATTGCCTGAGCATTTTAGTAAAGGCCTTTTTTTTTTTTTTCTCCAATTTTATCACTTCTTCTTTCAGCTGCGCTCTTGCTAATCAGTTTCCAAGCTGCTGAAAAACATGATCAATATACTGGATACTATTTCGAGTGTTCTTTTTCTAGTCTCTGTGACAAGACCTGAGGTCACTTTGTAAAACAGGCTTTACAAAACTTTTTTATGGAGCATTACAGTAGCGTTTGCAGTTTTCTTCCGATACAACAAATATCATACTGCATTATGGAACCCAGCATTATGAAGTCCCTTACGTTGGCACAGATCTTCTGCTTATGCTATGTTTTTGTAGAGACTTTACATAAGCACTTATGAGAATCTATTCTACGCTCTATGAGGGAGTATACTGTATAGCTTACAACAAATGGCACAGATTTTATTGTACAAAAACAATGCAGCTGAGACAGAAGCTGTAGGCTAGAAGGTGGTTTAAAAAAAGAATTTTTTTTTTTTTATGTGTCAAAAACCATCAACTCATTCACATTAAGCTCTGTCATCGGACATGCAGGACACTACTAATAAGACATCCTGTAAAGCTGGCAACAAGCTTTAACTGTGAGTTATGCTCTCAAGGGACGCCTGCTGCTTTGAGCCCAGAGGTCTGTTCATTTTGGGGGACGGTGATTTTCCACAAAATTTATGAGAAGGGACATCTCCTTTCGACAAATTGCATTGCTTCTGCTCATACATCTCTGTGAGGAAGAATGTAAGATCTTAATTGCTGGCTTAGCAGTAAGACTCGCAGGTTATATTGTTCATGATGGAACAGCACTGGTCACCCGTCAAAATGTTTATCTTATTTCTATAATGCGTGGGCCGTCCTGCTTGAATGCACGAGACAAAGGCTTCAGCAATAAAAGATTTGGGCCAATAAAAGGACAACCTGGGAAAAAATAGAATTGCCTGTAGCAGCAAACTGAATAATTCATGAGTAAGTAATGGTAGATTGAAAAAAGAGAAATACATTACATAACATACTCTATATATAATATAGTTTAATATACTTCTATATACAGTTGTGTACAAAGGTCCCCCTGCACACATTTCTGCACATCTTGGTGCATAATACTATTGGCTGAAATAATAATAATAATAATAATAATAATAATAATAATAATAATAATAATAACAACAGCAATTGATTTATTGGAAATAAAATAAAACACGGAAAAGGTCTTCTATTCTACCTTCATCATTCTTCGCTTACACAAAACAAAGTCACAAAACATTTTATTCTATCTCATTACAGATAATATTCATTTATCGTGAACATTTTCAAAATGCAAAGGGCAACTGTTAAAATCGTGCAATTTTGTTTAAAAAAATATTGATATAAAATTGTTTTTTGGATGCAAAAAAGAGAAAAAAAAGGAGTGATGGGTATTATATTGCAATGTGTTTCTTTGAGGAGTAATTTTTTTTTTATTTGCCAGCAATGACTGCTAGATCTTAAGATCGATTCCTGGTTGGATTTTATTTATATTTATTTTTTTGCTTAAAAGACAAAATGTCCCTCTTACTTCTGGAACAACTTTGAGTAGTGCTGTCATGGGATACGCTCAATTTCTATGTTCAACATACATCAAATGCACTAGTTACTAAGCTTAATAAATGGAAAAGGTGTGTGTGTGTGTGTGTGTGTGTGTGTGTGTGTGTGTGTGTGTGTGTGTGTGTGTGTATGTGTGTGTATATGATGAAGAGCAAGTGACTGCTTAAGGGTGCCCAGTATGAACAAAGGTCTGAGACTGGATCGGAGGGTTGACCTGCAGAGTATTTTCCCTGATGATTTGGACCCAGGTGAACTCTTTCTGATTACACCTGATTAGCTCTCATAATGACCAGTGAGTGCTTTGCTACTGACCTCTAGGGACTGAAGGTAGCCCTCTTGGGGGTCGCACAGCAGGGAGGAGATGCGGTGGTTATTCCTCATGCAGCGGATGTTCGTGTCTCTCCAAAGTGGAAATATCTGTCTTATCACGGTCATACGGCCGAGGGCACTGTGCACCAGCTCCATGATCTCTGTATCGCTCACCTCCTAACAGCAGAGACACCAGTGAGGCAGAAAGGTGGTTTTAGTGCGTAGAATCAATATTCAACAAAGTAACATCCTCTTAAAAAATGCTGTAATTATTATTATATTTTAAAAACCTACACACCATGTAAAGTATCTGGTAACCACTTTCTGGTAAACTGTAAAACAACTCTTGACACATTTACATGATCAAAAATAGTTTATTGAAGACAGTTTCTTTTGATTTTACTGTATTTATTGTAAATGGCAAAAAAAAAAAAAAAGCTTAGCAACAGCCTGTTACCTGCAAAGCATGCATCGGGACAGCAGTAGCCTAGTGGTTAAGGACTAAGCTCCAAGAACGGAAGGTTATGGGTTCAATTCCCAGACCAGTAGGTCACCCTGAGGTACCCTTGAGCAAGGTACAGACGCATCGTTGCTCCCCGGACACTTTAAATAGCTGCCCCCTGCTACACAGTGCATATGGATGAAAAAGCAGATGCTGCAATTTGTGGTGGTTCACTGTGCTGTGCTGTGTTTCACAATAAAATTTGTCACTTTCATCTCTCGTTCTTTCCCAGTCATGCAGTTTTAGCTTGTGATTTTAATCATTTCAGTTATTTCTTTTTTTCAATTGTCTTCAGGCCTTAAAGTACAAATTGCTTAATCAGGCACCAGTTAAAGAGACAAACATTAAAAGTTATTTTCTATAGATGTAAGAGGTGACACGCCCAAACCAAGAGTGCCTCAATCAATGCATTTCTTTCTTTTGTGCATTTACAACGTAGACAAAATAGTTTTTTGAAATGAATGAATGGATGAATTATTTAATCTTATTTTTCTTCTTTCGGCTGCTCCCATTTAGAGGTCGCCGCAGCGGATCATCCATTTCCATTTCTTCTGGTCCTCTGCATCTTCCTCACTCAAACCAACCACCTGCATGTCCTCTCTCACCACGTCCATAAACCTCCTCTTTGGACTTCCTCTTCTCCTCTTTCCTCTCTCCTCTCATCTCTCCTCTGGACACGTCCAAACCAACGCAACCTTGCATCTCTGTCCCCAAAACATCTAACCTGAGCTGTCCCTCTAACATACTCATTTCTCACCCTGTCCATCTTCTTCACACCCAATGGAAATCTCAGCATCTTTAACTCTGAGAATTAACAATGAATGAATGAATGGATGAATTATTGAAATTCCTTGTGGTGGCACACACACATTGGGAAATTTATCCTCCGCATTTAACCAATCCAAACATACCAGCAGTAAACAAACACACACGCAGTGAGCAAGAGCAGAGGGCTGCATTTTTTGCAGTGTAAACATATACTTGTGGAGAAATGAAAGCTAGTGTTGTTCCTACAATCATATGCTCTATTAAATCATAGAGCATCTTGTTAGTTTCTCTGCAGTCAGAACCATTTATCCATTAACCTGCTCATCCTGTTCACAGTGGTGGGAGGAGCCTATAGGTTTGTAGGGATAGGTTTGCAATTTAGCATCTCAGGTCTCCTCACAGAAACCTCTCAGGCACAAGAAGAACATGGAAACTCAACCCAGGCTGAACTTAGAACCTTTTGTGAGGTAACATCTCGAACCACTGCATCACCGTGCCACTCCACGCGTTGCCACAAGATAAAGCAATTCATTTTTTGTTTATTTTTTAATTCACTTTATTATTTTAGACTCTAAACTCTAAGCTGAAGATCTGCAATGCTAGTTTCTAAGTTTATCTAGTTTCAGTAAAACCTTGCACATCAGAAGACAAAAAAAGAATGTGTTTTTTTCTATAAATAAACTATTATTTACTTTTCTGTATCTTTATTTCTATTCATGAATAATCCTCTAATTTACTTCATGTTAACTGTTATCACAGTGGCTGTACTCTTGAGTTGTCCAATCCCAGCAGGAAATCACTTTATTTGTTGCAAAAATACTATTTTTTGCCTGTCAAACTGTCCTGTCTTTGGCCAACTGTATGCTTTAATAATAAAAAAAAAAATCTAGCTACTGACTGGCATATAGACAGTGTCCATTCATATGGTAAAGTATGGCCTGGGAAGAAAATAAATATGATCTCAAAAAGAGCTCAGGATGAAACCGTGTTATTATGCTATGGGCTCACAGAAAATGCCTGGAATAGCCTGATATACACTATTGTACTTGAGACACCCCCAATCTTTTAATATTTTGAGAGGGAACCATCTTGTTGGTGCAAAAATACTATTTTATGCCTGTCAAACAAAAGGGCTCCAACCAATCAGCATTTAGCATCAGCAATATACTAATCATAGACCTGATCGTCTGGAATCATCTGCACCTTTTTCACTGCTTCATGCAGATGGCTTTGTTCTGCTTAACTGATTTATGAATAGATCACTACATGTGACTGGGGTTGAAAATGAAAGCCAAAAAACTTGTATACATTGCAATACAATAAATGAAAAGGTGTGGTGCTAGATACAGCTCTTGTGAAGATTACCAACATACATACAAATAAATACTTTATGCAAATGCTTTTTGAAAACCACCCATTGGGTTTTTTGTAGCAATCAGTTTTGTTTTTGATGTAATTATTTTTCACATCACATAAATAAGTCAATATTACAACAAGCGCTTAGAGTCCAAATGTATTTATTATTTATATTGTAAGTAAAATGAATCGATGAGAGCAATGTCCATTAGCCTACTCAAACTTTCTCAAACTACAGCAAGTATGAAAGTGAATGAGTGAGTGAGTGAGTGAGTGAGTGAGTGAGTGAGTGAGTGAGTGACTCGTTGATCTGGTTTAGAATATTGAATCACTCACTCAGTCCTTTTCCATCAACAAGGAACCAGTGAACCCGTTCCATTTAGGATACTTTGAACCTTGGTGCCATCTGGAGATCCCTGGAGATGAATCATTGAAATCAAGATGTTTCATCAATGGAGGAAAAGCTAAGCAGAAGTACAGAGAAGGAAACAGTTCTTCATGATTCCCACTGGAAAAGCTTTTGCCACCAGCTGGGAACTGACTTTTTAGGCTCCAAAGCAATTTATTTTCGGACAGAATGCTCAATGGTTTTGGTGCCCAAACCAGAGCAGAATCAGTTCCCTATTGGTCGAAAATATCCTATATCCTGTAAACACATCAACACTACAGCTGTTTTATATAAAATGGGAGGACTGATCTGTCCAAGTTAATGGGAGTCATCATACTGTCAGCTATTACATTTTTTGCCCATGGCCATTTGGGTGTTGGTTTTGGAAGCATATTTTATTAAATTACTTATGTAATCAGTACATTAAATATGACAAATATGCAAAAATAAGCACTAAACATGTCATAACAGTAATAACCATTAGAGCACGTTTGTCACATGCTGGATGTTCTTCCTTATTCCTCGCTAGTTCTAATTACCAATAGTACAGTTTTTTTTTTTAATGCTGTTATATGTTTCAAAGCTCTAGTGTTGACAGGACTCCTGTTATTTTCAGATAGAAGATCATAACATGTAGATCATAACTTTTCTAGCAACAACTTTGTGTATTAACACCACTATCTCTTCATTACTTGCATTTTCATTTGGCCTTGAGCTTGCTATGGGGTCAGGTAATGCATAGTAGATAGGTGGTCCTATGCAAAGCTTATGTGATTAGCCTCATCTTTAGTGAACTGAACATTCATTGTGAGTGCATATTGCTGCCAAATCAAGCCACATTTTTCACCTGCATGCATCTGGCCCTCTGTCTTTGTCATTTCCTCTCATATTATCTGTCTGGCATCTTTATAAGATGACACTGACCTAAATGTGTAAAAGCCCAGACAAAATGAAAGGCTGCGAGATCTTGAAGAAAATAGCATTTGATTCAGCTGTGGCTTGATGGCCTTCAAGAAAAAAAAAAGCAAGAACAAAAAACAAGTCCTGCGGTGACCCAGGGAGCATAACATTGGGATTGCAGATGACAGGCATTTTGCAAATTCATTAATCAAAACAGCTTCATCTGACATGTGAATTATCTGTGCTGTGGCATTCAGTCAGTGTTATTAATCATTTGCGGTATGAATTAGAAACTCAGTGATGATCAGAAGGATACAGCCAGTACTCAGGACTGGCAGAACATGAGGCCGCACATTGGCTGCTTTTCTCGCAAAAAAGAAAAAGTTTCAAAAGATAAAATTTAAAATGACAAATGGTTTATTTGCAAACTCCCAGTTCTGATGATATTTGAATGGTCGACAATAAAGTCAGCATGTGCAGTTTGGCAACCATTTTTCATTGTTAGCATTAGTGATTCATGTATAATTCTAATAAATAATATCTTGATATATTTATTCATATTCTAGATTCCAGTGAAATCTACAAACACTGTGGTGTCAAAAATAAGTGCTTGGTCATCTCATGTATTGACAAACAGTTTAACAGTTGAATTCAGATTAAAGGAATACTTGGATGGGAACATTTGATGGTGTGCAGTCACCCACTGTGAGCAGAACTGCTGCCCATCACAGCAGACTGGGTTTTGATTCGCCATCCTGGCAAGCACACACATCTACATCAATCAGAGTCGGTAAACACGACTCTTACATCCACCTACATCTGAAACATGATTCAGATGTAAATCGTTCTGGATAAGAGCGTGTGCCAAGTTCGTAAATGTTAAAGCAATATTTACATTGATTTAAATCTCAAAATGCTTTAAATCAGCCTCTGCACAGGGGTATCAAGTCAGATTACATTCAAGGAACATTTAAAGCATAGTATTTTTAAAGATGCTTTTTAAAGATGATTTACACTGATGTTACTGGTTACATCTTTAGATATTTCCTTTAAAACTCTTATTCTGACATGCATTTGGACACCTACTCTGGCATAATGTTTTACAGTTTGACAAAAGACTTAATAAATAAGTAAACCTTTCTATGTCAAAACACTCAAACACTCTAAGAATCTTGGAAGCAAAGTATGGCGGGAGGTTCACACACTGATATGAGATTTATGTCTTGAATATACATCTGTATCATCACTGCAATCTGGGTAAGATTCCTGCAATCTCCTCTAAGAAAACATGGGGGAAAACATCAGGGACCCAGTGATGGTAGTGCTACAGGTGGGGTTTGTACCTGGAACCTCTTGAGCCATTGGTCCATAGGCAAGTACCCTACCACAAGACCACCACCACCCACCACTCTTTAGAACATTCATCACAAAAATGTAAAATTTGGAAAATTCTGAAAATATATGTTATAAACCGGAATGTTTTGGCAAAAAACGATTAAACATGTAACTTGTTCCGGTTCTCCCAGTGGGTGATGATAGAACTACTTGGAGGAGTTGGGATGGAGGTGGTCTAGTGGTAGGATGCTTGGTGATAGACCAGGAAGTTGTGGGTTTGAATCGTATCTCTAGCGCTATCACCATTTGGTTCCTGAGCAAAACCCTCAACCCCAGTTGTTCCAGTAGGACTGTCCCTGTAATCTGGAATGGAAAGTTGCACTGGATAAGAGCATCTGCTAAATGGTAGCTATCAGAAATGGTTGCATCATTTGCAAGAAAGAAACAGTGATTCAAAACTTGTTGATTTAGTGTTATCATTTCTCTTTAGCTGTTGTACCTAAGCTATCCATCATAAGTGAGGAATGAAAAAATAATAAATCAAGCGTTTACATAAAAGAGACAGTTACACAATGCGTTTCACAATTGTAGAAACTGACATATGAGCAAAACGTTAAGCTGCTCATCAAATTAGACCTAACGATCTTGTCTCTCCCTTGGTGAATATAGATGAGAACAAATTGAGCCAGACCTCTCGTCAGCCTGACATCCTACCAAACAACGTCATTAGTCTCATTAGGTGAGTCATAACAAAATGATAGGACTGATAAATCATCTTGAGGTTCACGAAAGGTTTTGTAGTTTCTTGTGTGGGCTGCAGGGTTGGTTGAGAAAAGTTGGGAACCTCTGGGTTAGTGGCAAGTGTAAACATGACTAAACTATTATAAATTTGTACACTTTACATCTTACATAACATGTTGTTTTTTTATGAGTGTTTTACTGGTTTTGGAGCTCGAAAGCAAGTTCATAAACACCTTTTTATTGATACTGTTTAATGGACAGTTAAGTGAATATAATTATAATTAATTGGGATCGCTAATTCAGAAATCTCACATTGTTCTTATTAGCTCTTAATCTGGACCTTTTCAGATTGTTTAGTCTGTCGTCTAGTCGTAGGTGGTGGTGATTACAGGTAAGCCTGCTCTAAGTGCAAGATGGTGGCCCTTAACATGGTTAGACAAGATAAAATAATGCTTACAGAACATTCTTGAGTAGCTCACCGTTACCTTACTAACAAAACTTATGAGAGTTATTAGAGTGAAAATGCTCTTCTTTGGTTTAAAAAAATGAAATGACATGAAATTCCTTATACACAAACTGACCTCTACTTTTAACGCATCTCAAAACACTAGTATTGAAACACACATCTGCAGGTGCCCAAGAGAACTTGTGGAAGCAGTAAAGCCTTGTTCACCAGCTGTCAAAGCTACCTTTTAAATGCTGGTCCAGGGGGATTGACCCAGCATCCCTCTGGTTGTAAGCCATCTTCTCTAAGCATTATGCCTCACTTGGTCTGTGATACTTACTGTGTTCCTAGAGTTTTATTGAATTTAATAGATCAAAACTAGCTACAGTGAGTATATGTTCAGTCTTACTCCATCAAGCAGCCATTAAACCAGAACATTGCATATGGCTTTGACTAGAAGCTGGACTAAACGTTGTTGTGCTTTTGTTATGAGCTATAATGTTGAGCATCAATCTTCAAAAAAGGCAACATGATTAGCCTTGAGTGAAACACACGAACACTAATATTGGATTATCGAAATAGTCATTTTATCTGGAAGAAAAACAATTAAAACAGATTACATATCTTAATTTTGCAGGAGCCTAAATCTTTTATGCATAACTGCATACTACTGCTATTTCACATTTGTCTGTGCAATGCTTTTATTCCCAGGTCTAATTCTTCGTTACCATTAGTGACCCTGTAGTGCTGCTGCTCCTATGTCACATTTTGTGGTGGAAATGATTCTCTAGTTACAATGAATATAATTTTGAATTTAAAAGAATAAGCTAGATAGAAACTTTTTTGTCAAATGTTTCACGATTTTAGACAAAGGAAATAAATGCAACTCTCAGAAATGAGCATCATGTTATCGGCCCCCAAAAAATCCCAGCTGCAGCTTTCAGAGATGCAGTGTCCTGTTTGAATATGCAGTTCTTGAATTGGTGCACATCAAGCCTGAGGAGTCTCTTGACACGTCTGTGTTCAGACTCATCTTCTGTCCTGGGACGTTGTGTGATGATAGGCCTTCTTTTACATTCCAGATCAGCAGAGACAGAGGCCACCGAGGTAGAAAGGGGTAAAACAGAGCACGTAATTAGACGTCTGTAACAGAATTTAAGGTGTGCAGGCACGTGCACACGCCAGTGCCAAAAGAGAAAAGCAGAAGAAACAGCTTCGGTATTCCACTTGACTGGATTACCATTCAGTGTGTAATTCAGGGCTAATGCACTTGACTGGATCAGTGGAGGGGAGCGCAGCTGTTCTGTGGGCTCATGAGGTCATGCTGAGAGCGAAACCCGTCCTGCTGCGTGAGGCCGCCTTTGTAAGAGCTTCATCCGGATCTTTGTGGGCCGTGTCTGACAGTGTTTGTATAAATCAAGCTGCTTGTGAACATGTGATTATGCAACAATGGTACTTATTCATCATAGCACAGATTGGAGAGTCCTGAATGACATAGGAACTGCTCTGTGTCTGATCCATAAAGATGTTGTACGACGCGGAAACGAGCCGAGGCCAATGATTTATCTTCTGCAGTAACTGCATGGAAATGAGTTCCTGCTCACTACTCGTTGCTTGATTATTTAGAAGCAGAATAAAGATAGTTCTCCATTGGACATTTCAATAGAGAGAGAGACATAACTTTCTAACATAAAAAAGTTTTAAACAATAATAAATAAGGAACCAAAAGTAAATGTGTGCAGTGAGCAAAAAAGCCTCAAAAAACTGAAAAATCAAATAACCAATACATGCAAATTCAGATTTAAAAATATTTTTTAAACTAGATGAGTGAAAATCATTTGTCATTTGTCCTTTCACTTTGTTTCACATCTTTGCATACATGAGATATATATCACAAAAAGCAGTGCATAAAGTGACAAAGTGACACGTGATGAGCAAGTCAACATATTGTACATAATCCATAGTCCATCCATTTCTCTCAATCAAGAAATTTATTAAGAATATCTATCTATCTATCTCTCTCTCTCTCTCTCTCTCTCTCTCTCTCTCTCTCTTCTCTCTATGTATATATATATATATATATATATATGTGTGTGTGTGTACACCTCCAGCTCTGCCTCCTGTCTTTTCATCTGTGCCACCATCTCCAACCCATGCAACATAGCTGGTCTCACTACTGTCCTGTAAACCTTCCCTTTTACTCTAGCTGGTACCCATCTGTCACAAATCACTCCAGCCACTCTTCTCCACCCATTCCAACCAGCCTGCACTCTCTTCTTCACCTCTCTTCCACACTCCGTTACACTGTTACACTGTTACTCTGAACTGTTGATCTGAAGTATTTAAACTCTTCCACCTTTGTCACCTCTTCCCCCTGCATCCTTACCACTCCACTTTCCTCCCTTTCATTAACACTCATGTATTCTATCTTTGACCTACTCACTGCAAACCACTCTTACTGCAAACCACAATATCATCAGCAAACATCATCGTCCATGGGGACTCCTGTCTAACCTCATCCGTCAACCTGTCCATTACTGTTGTAAACATGAATGGGCTGAGCGCTGATCCTTGATGTAATCCAACCTCTACCTTAAATGCATCTGTCACTCCCACTGTAGATCTTGCCACTGTTACATTGCCATCATACATACCCTGAACTACTCTCACATACTTCTCCTGTTACATAGCACTGTTAAAGCTAAATATCTACCCTCAGAATGATATCTACTCTCAGACGTAGCTTTGATATAATTTGTTGTCAAGGTCAGAATCAGATGAACTGGCCTTGTTTTGCAGTACATTTGGAAAAATATAAACAGGTGGTCAGGCACACAAGTGACTATTCTTGTCATTGTGAAACACAGCACAGCACACAATGAGCCACAATGAAATTACAACCTCTGCATTTTACCCATACACACACATGTGCAGCAGGGGGCAGCTGTTGAAAGCACCCGGGGAGCAGTGATGGGGACGGCACCTCAGGGGAACTTACTGGTACTAAACCTCCATTTACAGTCACCAATGGACTATTTTACTTTTACTGTATCTCATATTTTCTGGAAATTACCACTTTACAGGGTTTTTCTCTATCTTTCTTTCCTTTTAGTTCCTGTGTTGACGAAAGGAGGATGGGTTCCCCTTCTGGGTCTCGGTTTCCCCCAAGGTTTCTTCCTCATGTTTGGGGGAGTTTTTCCTTGCCTCTGTCGCCCTTGGCTTACCCAAATGGGGCTTGGACCCTGATTTTGTAAAGCTGCTTTGTGACGACAACAGTTGTAAAAAGCACTATATCAATTTGACTATATTCAAAGTTGACTTGAGTGGTCTGAGACTTGAACCTATAGCCTTCTGGTCCTGGGGCCAATTCCCTAACCACTAGGCCACTACTGCCCAGCTTGCAAGTGAAATATCAAGTGAAGTGACTACTTGTTATTGTGAAACAGCAGACAGTGACAGACCACACAATGCAACCTCTGCTTTTCACCCATACCCACTGTGCAGCAGGGGGCTGCTATAAGCTAAAGCTAGGTACCAAAAGGTACCTCAGGCCAATTCGCTGGTCTGGGATTTGAAGCCACCGTGTCCTGATCCTGGGGCCAATTCCTTAACCACTAATTTTAATTATAATTGACTAGTAAAAGTTAAGGATACAGCCGCACTCATGGTGTACTCTGTTCAAATGAAGCATTTTTTAAGTCTTCTAAGATTTGCCAGCTTATACTGAGGACTAATAATGATCAGAAAGCAACACTGGGCTGGTGGTGGTCCAGTGGTAGGATACTTGTTTATGGACTGAAAAATCGCAGCTACGACCCTTTACCCCAAGTTGCTCCATGGGGACAGTCCCTATAATCAAGAATTGGAAGCCGCTCTTAATAACAGAGTGTCTGCTAAAAATGCAGTGAACATAAAAAAAAAAATGGTATTTTGTCTGACTGATGTTAGTGATGCAGCTGATCATTATTTGCACTATTTAACCAGGATGTATTATGTATTATGCTTATTATGCTTAGAATTTATCACTTCAAAGATCTGTGAATTTAATTGTACGTATTGGGTCCGTGGTGGCATAGTGATTTGGGACTAGGCCAAAGGATTGAAAAGTTATGGGTTTGAATCACAGATCAGTAGGTTACCCTGAGGTACCCTAGAGCAATGTACTATCCCAATCACGGTTCCCCAGGTGCTGAATGTATCTACCCCCTGCTGCATGGTGTGTCTGGGTGAAAAGCAGAGGATGCATTTCATTGTGTTTCACTGTGAGCTGTGACAAGTAGTCACTTTCAATTTCACTTCACCTTTCACTTCGTATCAAATGATCAGTCAAACAAACTTGCCTACACTTGTTTTATGCTCAGGTTTTAGACTGTACTAACTTCCCACAGGCTTGTATATGAGCATAAAATTTTGGTTTTCATGCTTCTTTTTGAAGAACGTTCATCACATCATACAGTGTATCAGTATCTGAGTCTATGCTGGAAAAAAATTCCATGCCTTGGTATTCAAAGCACAAGCGTTGCTATTCAATAAGCACTTGCCATTTGCAGCAGCCTCAAGTTCACTAGACCTTTAAAGCTGGTGGAGAATGAAGAAAAGGGAGAGGAGGAGAAAGAAAAGGAAGAGGGAGGAGGAAGTGTTGCAAACAGGGATAGCTAAAATGAGCTGGAGAGAGAGAGACAGAGAGTGAGAGAGGGTGAGCAGCAAGAGAAAAACATAGAGAGCCAGAGAAAGAGATGGCAAAAGAGAGAGGGAGAGGAAGGGTCAGCCATTAGGAGAATTTGCAGCCAATAGAAAGCAAACAAAAATGATCTAATGACAGTGAGGTGGTAGATCACAGTGAAATAATGACGTGTTGGAATTATGTGAAAAATAATATACCCAATTTAAGCTGTTTGAAAAAACAATGGAATGATATTTAATAATTCATTAACATTCATTTATGAATTTTTTTAATAAATGTATTTTTTATCAGTTTGATTTATGATCCCAATCAGACAATACCAACAACTTTGAAAGTGAAGTGAAGCTACCTCGAGTCAAATAAAGCCAAATTTGCTTTATTGGACTCCCAGAAATGGATGGCTGTGGCATCACCGGGCGTCAGACTTTCCTTCTATCGTTAATGAGGGGCTTAACAATCATTCAGCACAACACATTCACACACATAAGCTGGACTCTAGTAGATAGTTGGTGTAGGAAAATGAGGTCTCGTGCTGCAGGGGACAACCTACTGGTCCAGGACTTGAAACCAACAACCTTCTGATTCTAGACTCTAAACATTGGGCCACCACTGCCTGAATATTTACTCAGTTTATTCAGGGAGTATGATAACCTCTTTTTTTTTTTTAGACACATGATGTTACTGAACCTAAACTAACTGAAGATTGCAACTCTGTCCCCATAGAAACGTTTGGTAGGCACTCCATATAATGGGTGCATCACTCGGCTCTTTTCTTACCCTGATGCGTTCATCACTCAGGAACAGGGTAAGTCTGAACTCAAAATGAAGCCATTTTTCTCATTAGCCTTGCTGATAGATGCTTTTCTTAAAGCTACACCTCTGCTACACTAACTGTTTAGTCCCAATACATTGAGTTGTCTTCACATTAAGATTTTTTTTTTCATCCCCTTCCCTTAATCTTTTTAGGCTGCTCCTAAAGGACCATACGTTTCCATCTTCCCCCTCATTTCAAAGCTTCAGCAACCTTATTTGCTTAGTGGAGGCCTATAATGGACCCATCTGAAACAGCTTTATATCTTTTCTACAACCACAGGATCTGTTTTCCAACATGGTTGTTTAAGGAATGAACAGCTTCAGTCACCAGCCAAAACATATTAACCTCTGCAGTCCTTTTTTTTTTCTAGTGGAAGGTTCTTAACTATTTGCTAAGTTATGTCCAGGCATCGCATGTGTACTAAGTTTAAGCTGTAACTGAAAAGTATGTATTTTCATATATAGTGCACGTTTCCTTTCACACAGGCAGTATAATATTCTTATGTATCAGAGTCTCAGAAGTTGTTGGTTGATTGAATTAATGCTGTTTGACAAAGTGCAGAAAGACACACTTGTTATATTTAACACAAGTTATTCAGGGAGTTTGCAGGAGGCGTCTGCTAATAAGCCTTTTTGGTTGATCGCCCACACTTGGTTATGTGGAAAATCATGTATAATATTGCTTTGGTTGAGCAGCTCTATTAAGACATTATTAAGATATAATGAGGTGGAGATGCTTGCTTACCTCATTCGCATACACCCAATGACTGTCTTTGGATGCTAGGTTTGTCTCCACAGCCTGAGAGAGAGAGAGAGAGAGAGAGAGAGAGAGAGAGAGGGATAAGTGAACTGAACATTGAACTTTAGCCCTTAAAAGCTGCTGTAAGTGCTGGTTGAAGACTATTATTAAAGATGATTGAGCTTGATTTACTGGTGAGGATTCCATTTATTTTCTGTTGGTCCAACTTATCTTATTAGAGCTGGTTTGAAAGTGGTCACTGTCATGTCCCGATGAACCACTCTCTCAATAAAGAATATGGCAATAACAAAGCCAGGATTATGACCAAATATCAGAGGTTGCAAAAGTACTTTTTATTACAAAAAAGGTTTTGTCCAATTTTTTTTTGTCCATTTATGTCAAACGCAGTGTCGATGTTGGGAAGCTCATGTAAATTAAGAAGATAATTCCACAGGGCGGCATTATGTTGCAGTGCTGTCTCATAGTGAGAGAGTCCTAGGTTTGATTCCCATACAGGACGTTTCAGGTGCTTTCTGTGAGGAGTTGCTCCGGGAGCTCTGGTTTTTATCCACAGGCCAAAAACATGCATGTCAGGTGGACTGGAGATGCTCACACCCCTGTTGTGAGTGTATGAGTGTTTTTCTGTATGTCTACCATATGGACTGGTGACCTGTTCAGGGTATTTCCCTGCCTTTCCCTGGGATAGACTCCAGCACTTATGACCCTAATCAGCACAAGCAGCTATGAAAATGAGTGAATGAGTGAGAGGACAGTCCCCCTCAAATGCATGTAAATTATTATAAGGAATTTGTTCTGACAATGTAAAGAGCAGAAAGTACAGATACTTGTATTAAAATGTGGGAATTAAAATTTCAAAAGTTGTCACGGCAATAAATACTTAAGTACAGATACCTGAAAATTGTTTTGTATTTGCCATCTGTGTCAGTTATACAACATGGCTCAGCAAATGCTCAAGGCCTGGTAGCCTAGGGGGTAAACAAAAAGGAGATTGAGGGGAAAGACATGCTCAATATGTAAATTGATGGGTACAGTAGAAAAAGGGAACGATGTTATTTACTAAACAAGTTTAGAAAGCAACAAAAACCTCACCCTAGCTACATAGCAAATGGAGGACATTTAACTCACTAAACACTTAATCTAAGCAGGGTTGCCAATGCTGAACCTGCTCCAGCAATCAGGGTGGAAGGTGAAGAAACTCCCTGGACAGGTCATCAGTCCATGCACACTCATAACTAGGGGTCTGTAAGGGGGCAACACCACTAAGCACCTCACCTCCATGCTGTGCCATGTCTCCACTTTCACCCCTTAATTAAACATTTGAAAACCCAAACCAGTAAAGGTTTCACATACAGCAATGGGAAAGGTCTTCAGCCACCCATATATAACATGATATACATAATTTTGCTTCAGCACAGCCAGAGCTCTCTTAGTAATTTCAGTCATCTTAAGAAATAATCCTGCAGGCTCCTTGAAGGACATCCCAAAGCTCTGGACAATGGCTGCCTTCTTCTGTCATCTATCAAGATGATCCCACATTGCTGTGATAACATTTACATCTGATCAGGGGCAGGGACTGGACTCAAAGTGAGAGTTAAAAACTTTCAAAAAGCCTGAAAAACTGCTGTTCAACCAAACATTAAAATAAAAGAAAGTCTGGTTGTGTTAAAGTAAAACATGAAGAGATGAAAGGTGGCTCAGAACTTTTATACAGTGCAGTATATCCCTGTAAAGACCAATGTGGAAACAAAAACGCAAAGCTGTAAGCAAAGCCTCTGGCTCTCAAATGCTGCTTCTGGATTTTTTTAGCTGTTTAGTCATTTCTGTGTAAGACATTTTTCTTCATGTCCTAATGTTCCCAGTATCACACATTCATATCCATCCATTGCATGTTCATACAAAATTACTGAGGACAGATTTATCAACATGTATATGGCCTGAATTTCTTCCCTCCTGCCATTGGACTTGTGCTCCTTCAGTCACCAATCCCTGTAGAAAGAAACCTATGAACCCTTGTGTCTTAATGTATACATTCAACCTTTGCTTATCAGTGTTTGACATAATCTTCATCTTCTGCATTCAACAAGACCACCTGCATGTCCTCCCTCACAAACTCCAAACCTTCTCTTTGATCTTCCTCTTTGCCTGGTAGCTTCATCCTCAACGTCTTTCTCCCAATAGAAATCCAGTCTCTTCTCTGGACATGTCCAAATGCAGTCTCCATCCTTCCACATGTAGGTCACCTACCCCATTCCTCCTTCCATCCACAACATGGTAAAACAATTGAAACCCACCTGCAATACACCTGTCCTTACTTACTCACTTCCACTCTTCTACCCTTCCTTCTCTCCTCCTCCCTCCAGACATGCCTTCATCCGTTTCTCCTTTGGCCAATAGTAGCCCAATTTCCAGCAGCACCCTGTAGACTAACAGCACTGGTGGCAGTCGTTATTAACCCGGGCTTCGACCGATCCAGTATGGAAGTCTGTTTTGTACACCGGATACCCTTCCTGATGTAACCCTTCCCATTGACACCACTGAATAATAAATTCTGATGCCTGAAAGCTGGGTGAGCTTCCATAGGTATCTTACAAGCACTACCAGACTAAAGTCGCTGTTATTGTTTTTAAAGGCTTTTTTTTTTTGCGTGGACTAGCTTTCATGTCTAATTTGACTAACTTTCATGTCTAATAGCTTTCATGCATACAATAGCAATAAGTAATAAACAATAAGCCTTTATTAAGCAGTTATTTATCAGTTAATAGTTAATAGTTTATATATATAAAACGAAATGCAGCCTCTGCATTTTACCCATACACACACTTGCAGCAGGAGGCATCTATATTAAAAGCACGAAATGTGTATATATATATATATATATATAACTGATTATATAACACTACATTCTGTCATTTGAAACTCATGCTTCCTTGATTAATAAATTAAACCCTTTCTGCATTCCTGTATAGTTGAGTTAAATTGTATTGGTACTTAACATGATTACTGAAAATAACTGTTACCCTGATAATGCCTAGAATCGAATACAAAAATGATGCATGCCAGCAAGGTCATGATCAAACGATTTTACAAAATATGCAAAGTGTTGACCAAGAATCCACTTAGGGGACAAATCTTAGGGAAAAATGCAGTGGGCAGGACTACCCCAGCTATCAGGATATCTCTAGTGGTCTCACAGGCATATAAATGACACAGAAATTAAATGACAAGGATAACTTAGAGGTAGATTTTTTTGGCTTAAGGTAAGTATTGACCAAATAATCGAAATCTTAGGATGATTGATTGTTGCAGTGTAAATTATTCAATAGTCAGCATATTCAAAACCTGTAGTGCACCACATAAAATAGACACGGGACTTCACACTGATCAGCTGTGGATAGGAATGGGAAGGTCTAAGCAGCCAGTCTGACAAGTTGCTTCAGTGTGTACAGCCCAAACCAATTCACATTGTATCTGTTCCAAATAATCTGAAAATTATTCAAACGCTGTGATCACTTTTGACAGTGAAATTTGCTAACTGGCTTATCCTGACATTGAGTTTGATACCTGATTTCTCTGGAGACAGTGTGGAAGTGCCTATGCCAACAGAAAAGGTGATAGTAGCATATCAATCTAATGCCTTATATAAGAGACTGCTGCCGCTTGCGACCTGTGCTCACTTTCTTCTGGAAGGAAACTAATCCCAGGGGCACTACAGCAAAGAGAAACTATTTTCACATCCGTTCATGTACCCTGGTGTATTTTTGCCAATTTTGCCACCACATCAAGAGTGTTACTGGGTTCACCAGGGAATGATCACTGAGGCTGTAGCTATCATGGCCAAAAATTCCAAATTCCAGGTCCAAAATACAATGATGCCATGAAGATACATTCCCAATCAAAAGTATTGGAACAGCAAAATGAATGGATTTGTTGCAATGCACTGTCTGTAGAGGATCAGAGCAGAAAATAAATACAGAGGTCATACCAACATATTCAGAAATCAGCAGTAAGAATCAGGGGTAAAAAAAGGTTTACATATAGATGAGACAAAGTGACCAAAGTGTGGAGGTCATCTGTAAAGATGGTGGAGACAGCATCACGGTTTGATTTGCTTAGCTGTTTCTAGACCAAATTTAATACAGATTTTCAGGATGTAACTCACAATAGCAGCAGCAGAATGAATTCAGAAGTCTACAGAATCATTTTGTCAGTTATATCTTCTGTTAACATCATTAGAGGGGAAAAAGTGGGAAGTTTTGAAGTGGCCAAGTCAAGTAGGTTTTAAAGTCATTTCATGGTGAAATGAAAAAACGTTTCTCCAGGACTATGTTCAAAAACAATGATACAGCAGATTACATACATGCAACACAGATCAGGGTCAGTATTGCATAAAAATATGGTAGAAAATATCGGGTGACAACCAGCGGTAAATCTATTGAGTACAGAATGGTATCATTGCAAATATTGTATTTAACAGCAGATCAATGAAGTACAGAATCAAAATCAGCAGATTTTAACCCAGTTGAAAAAGCATTTCACCTCCTGCAAAGGAGACTGAAGAGACAAACACCCTGAACAAACCATAACTGAAAGAAGCTGGTGTAAAGCCCTAGAAAAACAAGCCACAATTTGATAATGTCAACAGGTTGCAGGCTTGATACGTATTTTTCAAGTATGGGAAATTCAATCAGATATTGTGTCGTAGTGTCGTTTACTTTAATTGGCCTCCTATTCCAGTACTGTCAACAACTAGGTGATCAGATAAAGTGTTCATGTACCTTAACATATTGAGATGTAAACGGACCTCTTATCACTCTTATCCGACCTATTTTTCATCCTCTGATCTCAAAACGAGTGCGCAGAAAAAGAGAAAAAAAAAAGAGAAAAAACTGGCCTGGCTGTTCCAATACCGGTATACTGTGCATAAAATAGGCCTATGCACTGATTGTACTGAGCCATAATGGGCACCTGTTTTCCCATTTACAATGATCCTCAAACTGCTCTAGAAAAACTAATATATTTGCAGCAGCCTCCATCTTTTCTGCTTTTTCCTGATCCTCTGTGCAGCTGGTAAACAGCCATGGGGCTAGCAAAAAGGCCAAAGGGTGTGTCATTGAACATGGAACACTTGACCCTGTAAGGCAAAGAAGGAAACTGCCTGTTGTTGAGGCAATCAGGCCATGAAAATACGTGGATTATGGATCCATGAACTATTCAGTTTAAAGAATTTTGGCCACAAAAATGATGGTTATACCCAGTGTATGACTACACAGCAAAAGTGGTAACTGTTCACTTCCAGTTCAATTAGTAGCCAGTTCGCCTTTAGTCAAACTCAATAGATCAATCAATTAAAGGCAGATAGATCGATCAAATAAAGGCCGTGTAGTCACATGTTTCAACTTTCAACCTGCTATAAGGTACTTTAGTTAAAGGCGCTGATGTACTGCAGTGGGTCTTTATTAGTGTCTCATGCAAATGTTTGCAGTCTGCATGGGCTGGAGTTGAGGGACTTATCTAAGCACCATCAATGAGGTCACTCCGAGTCCAACAGGGGCATGCATTCCAGGTTAACCGGCAGTGATATGGGTTGGGCATGTTGCTCAGCAGACACTGTCCCAGAAAATATACCCCTGGTTGCATGCAAAATGCATGCATGAACTCCTGATGATTTCACCATTTGGGTCTTTCCACTAATTTAAGAAGATCTTGAGTCACAAACGAGTCTCTAAAATATACATCTCAAATGACAAAATATAAAATCTCTTCACTTTTTGCCGACTTGAGGGCTGAACCACCATCGTTAATGTGAATGCTTCAATCATAAATCTAAAATGTTTGTTTTGCGTTGTTCATTTAATATCAGCGGCAAGGTCTACTTTGACAGAAATGATCACCAATCACCATTTATCTATTTAACATTTCATTTTATTTTCTGCTAAAATGCCAGTTCTCTGAAGACTCTCATGGTAGATGTCGTTTTTGCATTTTTTCCTGAGAAGACAACAACGTGTCAGTAACTGATAAAGATATAAATAAACACAATTACTGATTTGGACAGAGAGTAGACACTGAAAACGTTTTTTAACAAATAGGTTAGAAATTTCGCTTAATGAAGTCTGAAGTTTGCTAAATGAAGTTTGAAACTTCTTCAAGACATCACTATTGATTTTCACCTGATTTTAAAGGGCAAGAAATGTTTTCAGGCAAAAAGGACTGCTGCAAGTCACTAACCTTTAGCAAATTGTAGTATGGATGTGTTACAAGCCTCATCGTCACGTATTTTCTGTGGAGCCATTGTTTCGGAAATGATGGAGATCTATGATGACATGCCAGCCAGCCAAAACAATTAGGGCTTGGAATCAGCAATTAGAGGTAGAAGAGAATGAGAAATGTGTGTAACTTGCTAGGATGTCTTATTAGTAGCTGTCTGCAATACAGGTAGGTTGGATGAACTGCACATTGAGATGTGTGTGTCGGGGGGCATGAGGACTGGACAAAGAGGAGAGAACGAGGGAGAGTGGGACGAGAGGGTCTCTGGGTCCCGATGAGTTTGTGTGTGTGTGTTTGTGTACATAGGAGGATGAAATTAGATTTAAATAAATGGCTCTCTGGGGACTCAGTCTAGACCAAATTGTTTTTATGGAACACAAATAAAAAATACTGCTCCCACATGGCAGTAATGAAAAGTTTGAAGCCGCCTCCATAATCCAATCCCTGCTGAAAGAGGTGAATTTAAAGAAAAAAGGACTGAGGAGGGTAAAGCCATCTTTACTTTTACATCACCTTAGGATGTAATCGTGCAAAAAAGTGTAATAGGGCATGTGTTTTCACTTTTAATTTTTCATTTAAAAAAATGGTTGTTCCACATTTCCTAAATGATTTTATTTCATGTTTAAAGTCCTGCTGATCAGATCAAGAGTTTGGAGATATGTTTACAACAGCTCATGCCAGAACCTTGAGAGATGGAGTAAGTACAGCATCAGCCTTGGCTTTTATGGTTTTCAAGTATTGTGATGGCAGGCTGATTGATGGTCAGTGAAAAAAGACATTTATAGGTCATATATCTACCAGGATAATTCGCTCAGCAATGAGTGATGCAACCTTGCCTCTGGAAGGCTGTATGCAGTTAGAGGCTTGAAAGATGGCATATTTAAAATTAACGAGGATTCATTATTTTAGGGGATCTTGTGCAGGATGAAAAAAAAAAGGCTAAATTCATGGAGATGGGGTAAATGCACTGGGGGATGTGGGCTGGTTGTATAGGACTAAATGATGAAAAAAAAAGTAAATTGTTTTACATTGAGAAACCACATTCACTTAATGTCAAAGCAAACTGAGCAACTTGGAAAGAATGGAGGAGTTTAGTCTTGATCCCATCTGAATGTAGGGTTCAACATCTGATTATTCATTCATCTTAACCACCTATCCTGAATGGGGTTGTATGTGGTGCAGGAGCCTATTTGAGTGTGCAAAGTAAAATAACCACCTTTGACAGGTTGCCAGGTTGCCATGGGGATTAAGGACTTTGTCTTTAAATTAAATCAATACATTGTCGCTTTCACTTTCACTTTAAATGCAACAAAAGCTGCTCATATAATCAAGCCAATTACTGTAAAACTGAGCTGGTTATGGTCTGAGTGTTAAAAGAGCACTAAGGCTTAAAAATGTTCTAAAATCTGGCGTCCTTTTCTTCACTGCACTTCTAATCTAACTCAGATCAGAATATTGGTCTCAGGGGTTAGAAAAGGCCAGAACAGCACTTTATCTACTTCCAAAAATCGAAAGCCTTTAAAGTGTAGTTCGACCGGAAATTGGAACATCTGGCCAGCAGTGCTAGCCAGGCTTTAGTTCAAAACTAAACTCTCTTTTCCAAACCTGGACATCAGGCAACCATAGATCGACATCTATAGGTGTCACAAAGACATTGCAACAATATACAGAAGTTTTTTTTTTTCTAGATTAACAAGAACAATGTTTCAGCTAGACCTACTAAATTACCACATTTTAAGATGATTATTTGAACTACAGTGATAAACCCAGGGGAGAACTGTGACCTGCAATGGATGACAAGCTGGGGAGTCTCACATTATTCCAGAATGTCTGTTAATTCAACCTCACTTTTAATCACCGTCTAAACCAGTAGAAAAGTGTCAGTAAGGAGTGTTGATGTATTGATCTTAAGAAGAGTTTTTCAGTATCAGTCTTTCTGGTGATTTTAAGTGGGGGAAAGTGAAAGTGAAAGTGACGACCCTCGTCATTGCGACATCACAGCACAGCACACAGTGAACCACAACAAAACTGGACCTCTGCATTTAACCCATGCAAACACCGTGCAGCTATTGAAAGCACCTGGGGAGCAATGGCGGGGACAGTACCTTGCTCAAGGGTACCTCAGGGCAACCTACTGGTGGGGAATCAAACCCACAGTCTTCCGATGCAAGAGCAACTCCCTAACCACTAGGCCACCGCTGCTTGTTTTACTGTTAGTTCCTACATTTCTGTAGTTTGTGCTCATCTTATTTTCAGAGCAGACTCATTACTTAATAAGTAATTAATGATCTGTTATTTTATTCATTTTCATCAGGCACAACAATGAAAAGATAATCCCTGTAATGCTGGGGTGGTGTGGGTAGGAGGTAAACGCTGAGCTGGGATTCTATTACTGGACTTTATTAACCACCATGAACAAAATAAAACACAAAGATAACATCTATTTAAGTAGTAATTAATTTAAAGCTACGTTTTTATTTGTGTATGTTATTCTTTAAAGACCAGTGTTAATAAAAACCCATCTGAACTCGCGGCAAAGCCTATGGGTGGATGGCCCAAGCCAATTCATCTTCCTGCCAGAGCAAGAAACTTCAATGGGAATGGTTGTACTCACACCACCCCCTTAAGACTGAGGAATACATTAACATCAAGAAGGCCGTCGGTTCAACTGCATTTATCTCAGGAGTAATGAGCAGCAAAAACTGTACAGCTGAAACAAAATCGATGCACATTGCTCACAGCCTACATGCGCACAATGGATATGTCAAATGGACTGGGGTGTGGTGACACTAGTGTTCCTTTGAGTGAACTACATTCAAATAATAAGTACACCAGAAGAATGAACGGTCACTCAAGGCTCCATTTGGGGTCCTTCAGCCTGTCACGCTGGCTGATTGCTTTAGGAAGAATTCAGGAATGTTTTTGAAAAGGCCATTTCCCTGTGGAACTGAAGATAACCTGGTGCTTAATGGGGAAAGGTCATATTTTCCTTTAAAAGCTTCTAGACGTTCAAGAGTTCTTTGTAGAACTTCAAGGGGTTCTCAGACTATTACAGATTACATGGACTTTGCATGAGGGATTGTAGAATTCAAAATCTCTACTAGCTTTTTTTTTTTTAGTAGATATTTATGGAGTTTTTAAAGAACTTTCTGTCATTCGTGAAGTACGTGCAACAAAAGAACATTAGCTTTCAGATGTTGGTTAGTTGTTTTTCGTTCTTTACTCTTCCCTGTGATGGGAAGGTGACCTGTCCTGCCTTTTTCTCTGCCTTTCACAGGCTCCATTACGAGCTGCGAACAACATAGTCAGCATAAGCGTTAGATATGAATGAATAAATGAATGAATGAAAGAATTCTTATGCAACGCTGCACCATCCGTAATCAAGCTTGTTTGGGCCTTTATTTCAGTACAGTTAGTACAGCTGATTTATATCTGTACTGTGCTTTTGCTGTGGGATGTATTCGTAAGGAAATGCTATTCAGATTAGTTTCAGATTAGATTAGTGCTATTATGTTTTTTTCTTTCCTACACCATGTAACTCCACTTAAGCCGCTGACATTTAATATCTCGGCTGCTATAACCCACTGCTGAAGGGGTAGTTTACATGAATTTTTTCATGCAAATCATCACTAGAAGAACATATGCTTTAGTAGGTGCTTTTATCCAAAGTGACTTAAAGTGAGGAAGAACATTCAAGCTACGGTGCAGTAAAAGCTTCGCATGAACAATTAATGGAACAAATGTTGAACAAAGTAACATAAAACTGAATTAAAATGTATAAAAGCGGATGGTGGGTAACACCGTTGCCTCAAAGCAAGAAAGTCATAGGTTTGATTTTTCACCAAGTGAGCACTGGAACTGGTTCCAGCGCCATCCATGACCCTAATCAGAACAAGCAGCTAAGAAAATGAGTGAGCATATAAATTGAGCAGAATAACTGGTGACTGAAAAATAAATAGTGTGAGTTCGAGATGTTAGGGGAGGAGGTGCTCTTGGAAGAGATGAGACTTCCAGAGCTTCTTGAAGATAGAAAGGGATGGATATGTCTCTGGTCTGGTTTGGTAGCTTTTTACTCCATCTGGGCTCCAAAGATGAGAACAATCTGGAGTGAGATGAAGGGATGGCAATGCCATATCACTTTTTTTAGAAGAATGCAATGAATGAAAAGGATTATAAGTCTTAAATATCAGAGATCAGATCCATAGGTCACTCTGTAGGCTGACGTTGGTGACTGGAATTTGATTCAGGCAGCCATGAGTAGCCAGTGGAGGTCAGTGAGCAATGGAGTGGAATGAGTCTTACTTGGCACACTCCCACATGCTGGACCATCAGAAGGGGTTTCACTGTGCATGACGGATGACGTGCTAGCAGAGCATTGCAAAATCAGGAAATAACATCATCATTCTTGAGAAACAATTTTTGGGGCAGAGCACTAGGTGTAATGTTATGGAGCTTTTTCCCTGCCGGCAGGAACTGAGGCATACTAGACCCACAAACTGATGTGTTGCTTTTTCTTTGAAAATGAAGTGAATTGCATCCGGTACAGAACTGCACTGCCATGGTACACTGCAAATTGGGCTGATCGCGTCACAAGCTGGAAAGACACTTTTCCAGTGTGTGGGCAGTGGAAAAGCACCAGCGTGAACTCAATAACAGTCAAATTTCACATAAACAGCAGTCGCAACATGATGAACAGTGCATTAAAAAGAGAACAATTGAATTTAGGTGTCATGATATCAAAACCCAGTTAATGGGCCAACCTAAGAAAGTAAACAATGAAAGCAGGCTCAAAGCGGTTAGGTTTTAGCAGCTTTGGCTCAGTTCCTGGTGCCAGCGGAAAAGCCCCATTTGTCTTCTGTCAGGGCCTTTTTCTTTCCGTGGCAACTAGTCGACTATGGTTCTTGAGCGACTTGTCCACTAGTAAAAATCAATAAGCTCTAGTGCATGCAAAGATGGCTTCCCGCTCAAGTGCACAAGCCTTTAAATGGGCCATTGAACTGCATATAGTGCTGAATGTTGCCTTGAGAAAGCCCCTGGCCCCTGGCTGACCAGTAATTATAGCCAGATTTCCCAGCAGTGGTGTCGTAAAGATTTGCTATTGCTACTTACAGACCAGAGCACGCAGTATCACTTGACTGAATTCTCATATGTAGTGCATCAACAGTGGAAAGTAAAAGTAGAGAAAAAGAACATATGCACACAGGAGAGATTTATAAGGAGGGTCTATAATTACTTCACAGTAGTTAAAGTCAAATGTAAACATTTGAGTAATGATCAGAATTTCTAATTCCTCCCTGAGCCAAAGGAGCTCTGCACAGTTGCTTTCTGTGGCATTTTGACTTTTTTTTTAAATGTATGTATGAGCGCATGATGCAAGACGGCACTGTAAACAGTAATACAGTCGGATTTCATAAACATCCCAAAACAGTGTGAAGCTTGGATGGAAAACATCCAACGCACACAAGCGCACACTGTCTCTCTGTTTCTCACTGCCTCTCAAGAAAGATTACAATGTCGCCCAATAATTTATATCTGTCTATCATGCGTCAGTCTTTCAATACACCATGGTAAACAGCACACAAAACCCCTTTCATCTCGGAAATGTTCAGGATGATTTTCACCATCTCTTCAAAAAATTCTGCAAAATGCAAAGGCTTAAAAACAGTGATTTGATGTGAAACGATGCATTGGTGCGACTCAAATTTCATTATGATGGCTGTAATTGGAACTGGAAGCCTATAGCTATTTTATTTATGGTCAACCTGCATGTGTATTGGAAAGTGTTTACAGTAATAATAATTACTAATACCGCTACTAATAATTTTGTAATAATTGTAATAATAATAATGCAATCATTATTTCTAGTTTGCCTTTTTTACTCATTTATCTCTCATTTGCATTGTGCTGGCTTTTTTATGAGGGATTGTTAGGCTTTTTGACAAACTTATTTTGTCTCAGTTAATCAGTTACAGTCAATGAAAACACCATCTATAGTTCAGGTTTGCCATTTAACACTATTCGATCACTGTAATATGTCATATAATGTAATATATGGGGCAGCGGTGGCCTAGTGGTTAGGGAGTTGCCCCCGCATTGGAAGACTGTGGGTTCGATTCCCTCACAAGTCGGTTGCCCTGAGGTACACTTGAGCAAGGTACCGTCCCCGTCACTGCTCCCTGGGTGCTTTTCTATAGCTGCCCACGGCTGCACAGTGTTTGTGTGCATGGGTTAAATGCAGAGGTCCAATTTCGTTGTGGTCCACGTGTGCTGTGCTGTGACCTCGCAATGACGAGGGTTGTCACTTTCACTTTCACTTTCATAAATGTGTTGTGGGTGGGGGGCTTCAAAAATGAGCCAAAAGTGATTGAAGTATTTTTATTTTTTGCACACAATGAAAAGCCATTCTGCAGATCCAAACAATCATTTTCATAGCCTCTTGTCCAAATCAGGGTTGCAGGGATGCTGGAGTCTATCCCAGCTCTCACAGGGCAAAAGGGGGCGGCACCCTGGACAGGTTGCCGGTCCATCACAGACAAGCGCACACACACACACACACACACAAACACAGATACGGGCAATTAAGCATCTCCAATCCACCTGATGTGCATGTCTTTGGACTGTGGGAGGAAATCGGAGCTCTCAGAGAAAACAGACACGGAGAGAATGTGCAAACTCCACGCAGGACCAGGACCGTCCCATCTGGAAATCAATCATCTGGACCTTCTCGCTGCGAGGCGACAGCACAACCCACAATTCCTTAACTTCAAAAGTTAGTGAGTGAAATCAGGTTTTTGACTAATGGCCTTTGACAAAACAACAAAGGGAAGCATAATCTTTCAAATCTTGTAATAAATACATTTGATAAATTCCATGAGATTTAGACATATACTGCTTAAAATCAATAATTTTCATTTATGTCCCATTCCACTTTAACATCCAGAAAAAATCCTTCATGTGAAATCTGAAGGAGCCTCGTTTCCATTCATTTCCGCTTCTCTTTTTCAAAGCAGTGGTCACATTAAGGAATGTCTTTCTCTTCACGTTTAGCAAGTATTTCTCTCAAATGTGCCTTTGAAAGTGCTGTCTCGACAGACAGAGAGAGAAAAGTAATGCACACAATATATCTGATGTGTTTCATTATTAGACTGCCTCTCCCTAATCGTTTCCATCTTATCAAGCTTATCAAGTGAAATGATTTCACTGCACTGACAGATCAGATTACTTTTTGCAGGAGTTATATACTGGAATAAAAACCTTCTATCAAGTTCCTGGTGGTTAAATAAAATATGTACAATATCTAAGTATATCTAGTTACGATTGATCTATCCCATAATAGTTATGAAGCAAACTCACATAACATTATATAAGCGTTTAAGGATAGTGACCGTGTACAGTTGTTTCAACCTGGAAAAGAGTCAACAGTCACAAACATGACAAAGGACAGAAAAGTTCAGTAAAAAAGTGAAATAAATCTAGATCACGTTTTAAAGCTGAACTAATTTGGGATACTTGCCCTGTTAAGGCATTTAGACTAAAAGATCATTGTGCTTTTATTTATTTATTTATTTATTGCTAAATCATGCATTTTGAACACTATTGGATCCGTTCAGCTCTGCACAAATATTAATACACACTTCCATTAAAGCGATGGAGCAGGTGTCTGATAAAATGTGATAAATAAAAAAAAAACAGAAAAATAAATGGTCTCAAGCTCAACTGACCCCGACTGAGCTCCACTGTAGGTTTGACCCCGACTGAGCTCCACTGTAGGTTTGACCCCGACTGAGCTCCACTGTAGGTTTGACCCCGATTGAGCTCAACTGTAGGTTTGACCCCGATTGAGCTCCACTGTAGGTTTGACCCAGATTGAGCTCCACTGCAGGTTTGACCCCGATTGAGCTCAACGGTAGGTTTGACCCCGATTGAGCTCCACTGCAGGTTTGACCCTGGCTGAGCTCCACTGCAGGTTTGACCCTGGCTGAGCTCCACTGTAGGTTTGACCCCGATTGAGCTCCACTGTAGGTTTTACCCCGATTGAGCTCCACTGCAGGTTTGACCCCGATTGAGCTCCACTGTAGGTTTGACCCCGATTGAGCTCCACTGCAGGTTTGACCCTGATTGAGCTCCACTGCAGGTTTGACCCCGATTGAGCTCCACTGTAGGTTTGACCCCGATTGAGCTCCACTGCAGGTTTGACCCCGATTGAGCTCCACTGTAGGTTTGACCCTGGCTGAGCTCCACTGTAGGTTTGACCCTAGCTGAGCTCCATTGTAGGTTTGACCCTAGCTGAGCTCCATTGTAGGTTTGACCCCGGCTGCTTTTTCCACAGTCAGGGTTCATTGCGATACAGAGGAGCTAATTGTAACAGAGTCAAAACTTAAACTAATATTTGCGTTGACATGTCCTGCCTCCAGTTTCCACTTTTGTTAATGAGGTTCCCCGTCTCAGCCCTGCTTCCTCTTTAACTCTCCACAGACAGCAGATGTGAGGAAAAAAAATAATGCAGCAACTTCAGTGATGTAATCAATGCTTTCAAAAAGTGTGCCAAAGATGACTTTAGTCATCAGGTAAAACTTTGTTTGGTCCCATAACTTGATATAAAAATGAAGTAATGGTATCACATCAGTGATTATCATACATTATTATTATTATTATTATTATTATTATTATTAGTGGTAGTAGTATTTTATTAGTAGTAGTTGTTTCGTATTGTTATTATTATTTTATTATTGTTGTTGTTGTAATTTTATAATGAATTTAGTATTGTAGATAATGTACTAATGTACTAGTCACACTTATGCTTGATGGGATATTGACTTTGAATGATACACTAAAAACTCCCCTCTGAGGGATTAACATGTTCCCTTGTGTATAGTTTGTTATCCCTCTTCTTTCTGATCTTTATTTGGTTATTTTTTGGTTCCATTTTTTTATTTGCTGCTTTTATTCCCCTTTGTTATTATATTGCTACTCACTCATCCAGTTCCAAGGCCTCTTTCTGTGAAAAAATGAATCAACCACATTCAGTACAATGCTATTGTCTGAGCTACAGCCTTTAAACATACAAACCAATAAAAATACAAAATGACCACAAAATAGAAACATTTGCCCAATACAGTGCAACTTTTCTTACAGTGGCACTGAGGATATGTGCGATTCTACATATTAGCAGTGAATTGGAAAATGGTATTTGTGTTAATATATATGCAACGGTTGGGCAGCGGCGGCCTAGTGGTTAGGGAGTTGCCCCTGCATCGGATGATTGTGGGTTCCCTTGAGCAAGGTACCGTCCCATCACTGCTCCCCGGCAGCTTTCAATAGCTGCCCACTGCTGCATGGTGTTTGCATGGGTTAAATGCAGAGGTCAAATTTTGTTGTGGTTCATTGTGTGCTGTGCTATGACCTCGCAATGACAAGGGTTGTCACTTTCACTTTCACTTGAGTGAAAAGCTCTCTACTCACAGTTTCCTATAAGCAAAACCCTAAAGATCCCTCTTTTGAGATATAAGAATAAGAACATCCTATAATGAATAACCCTCAACTTAGAGTGTTTAAGTAACTATAGGTCATGTCCATTATATAGAGATTTTTGAAAGTTTCAAAAGATTCTTTCGACACAGACAGACTGTATCTGTATCTATAGTTTTTTGAAGAACCATTCATGGTGAGGAAGTTAGTTCATTATGAGATATACAATCCCTTCTAAAATTAAAAATACCCACATTTTCTCAAAATAACTCATGTATGCTCCCAAAAAAAGCTACTGAAATGATCTCATATCATGTCTAAACACTTTACATATTTTACTTATTTCAAGAAATCGGATTATTTCTTATTTAAATTGTCTTCAATACCCTATTTGTGGATTTTCTCTCCTTAATATGTGCATTTACATCTCATTTACAATAGATTTTCTCTATTTTTATCCATGAGGTTTAGATTTTTTTTTAAAGAGAGGAGAGCATTTTTAGCACAGTGCTTGACATTCAGAGCTCTTTATGTATTGCCTGTGCTGTGAATAATAACTCAGTGCTGCAGTTTGTGAATTTTTTTTTTTTTTTCCCCTATAAATTATTTAGCCTATTGAAGAGAGATGTTGGTGCTGGACTAGTTCTGGCTGTTCTAATCTTCTGTTCCTGACGGACACAAACAAGATCTCACTGTTCTCTCTGTCCGTCTTCCTTTCTTTCTCTCTTTCATCTCGTCCTGCTGCTGTACCTTCTCCGTCAATATGTGTGAAAGGCAATCATGTTGGCAGTGAATGAGGATTGATTTGCTGCAGCGTTTGGCTTGCCAGACAGCTTTCACAGTCCACGCTCTTAAATCAACTCCCTGCTACTTTCAACACACAACACAACGCAACACAACAGAACACAACGCCACATACAACGCATCAAGGACGAGTTTAGACGAGTTTTTTAAGCATTTCTTTCCTCGACATTAAGTTACAGTAAATGTATAAGCTAAATATACCGTGGTTGCTATAGAAACCATAGAAACCATGATCTTGCCTCTTCACACATGCCAAGCACTCGGTTTAAGATGGAGGGAGCTTTGGATGTTCAGCCTAAACCAAATGCCACACTGCACAGCAGGAGCAACATACAGTCATCATTTCAAAGAAAAAGTTCATCACAAACCTTTTTGAATAATTAATGCAAACATGCACTGCAAAAATACCCATAGCTGGAAAAAAATTATAAATTGAGATTAAATGAAAACATTTATTTAGTGGCTTTTGAAATAAGTTAAATATGCAAACAAACAAACAAAAGAAAACCTTTCCTAATTAAAGTTTGCTCACACTATTGGGTGCTTAAACCATTGTCTGTGATTGATTATCAAGTTATGCATACTTTAAACATTTGCATCTTTGTCATATTATCTTTTGTTCAATCATTTTTGTCTTAATTTGGGTGTATTTGCTCAAATTCATTTTGAATTCAGATTAAATTTCGTGGGGATTTGTTGTTGTAAGACCTTTCTTTTTGTCGCTCACATCTGAAAACCCATTCTGTTAGACTTTAACACCTTTTCACTTTGAATTCACGTTAAATATTCATCTATTTCAACATTTTTGAAGACAATTCAGCAGCTGCCTGTCACCGGACTGAGCTTCCTTTTCCTAAAACAAGGATATGCCCCAAAGCGAAGTGCCATACAGATGGGGTTGATTGAGATTAAACTGAAACAAACTGAAATATTCAAGTAACCTGCTGTAAGTACAATTTTGCATCCTTACTTTGAAGAAAATATATTGGAACAAGACATTTAGGTTTGCTGTATCAAACTTCTTAGGCATGTCGTTATTATCAAAATATTAAAAACACCTGCCTAATATGGTGTAGCCTCCCTTTTGCCACCAAAGCTCTGAGCCGTTGAGGCATGGACCCTTTGAATGTGTGTAGTATTTGGCACCATTACATTGCCAGCAGATCAAGCCTTGGAAGAGGTGCATTAGTTAGAATTTAGAAACAAAAATCAACAAACCTGAACAAAAGCCTGCTATTTTGGAGATGCTCTGGCTCAGTTGTCGAGTCATTACAATTCTTGTCAAAGTCAATCATCTTGTCCATTTTTCTTGCTTTCCCATCAACTCCAAGAACTGATTGTTCACTTGCTACATTTTATACAGTGCTGTGCAAAAGTCTTGATCCACTGCCCATTTCTTTGTTTATATTTTTTGCCTCCAAAGAGTTTGAATTCCATGTTTTTATGTATTTTTGAGGAATAGTTTTTCAGATTCTGAAGGACAAAGTGTTTGGTTCTCATTTTCAGTCCAGTCCCTGCTGTACCTGACTTAACTTAAGGTATGAAGCAGTGAAGAAACAGGCTCAGATGCTTTTCCATACAAATGGACACTGTCTATATGCCAGTCAGTTGCTAGATTTCAGATGCAAGCCAAACAGTTCCCCCCTGCCTGTGCTGAGCCTCAGGTTCACCGTTTCATGTTTACACTGCCCTTGGCTAATTCCATCCCTGCTGAACTTCTGTCATCAAAAATTCACAGCAAAAACAAGAAACAAGCTCCTTATCTACTGCTGATAAGTGTTAGCATGGTGAGGTCACCTGATCTACCCTCATCAATCCCTAATAGATCTCTATCCTTGCTGTGCCCTGGTTGCCCAATGCACAGCAAGCAAAGGGTTGAATCAATAACCTTGGCTGCATTTGTCCATTATTTATGAGATATTATTACATATTTATAACAGCAGGTATCAGCCTGAATTTAAATTCCAGGTTCCTGATGTATAGATGCATTTGGGGGAAAAAATGAATCCAGTTGGAAAATGTTCTTCATGGTTTGTTTTGGAGGGTGTTAGTGAGTGAAGTCTGCTTAATAATAGAGAAGCAAAGCAAGAACGAGTTGTAAAGAGCATTGAGCTGTTTGAATGTTCACAGCAAGATGGAACTTGAACTGCTTTCCCAACTCTAACCATCTACCATCTACTCAGGTTTTCTGCATTTTCTGCATGGATGTTACAACTTGAGTACTTTTTGAATGTTTGCCTTTCCATGCATGACTTACTACAAGTCACGCCAAGAGTTGACTGGAGTGGTGTTAAGGGCAGCGGTGGCCTAGTGGTTAGGGCGTCAGCCACATGATCGGAGGATCGGGGGTTCGAACCCCTTCCCAGTAGGTTGCCCTGAGGTACCCTTGAGCAAGGTGCCGTCCCCATCACTGCTCCCCAGGCGCTTTCAATAGCAGCCCACTGCTGCACATGTGTGTATGGGTGAAATGCAGAGAGCGAATTTCCCATTCGTGGGATCATAAATAAAGGATTATTATTATTATTATTATTAAAGTAATCTGGTGTGTATATTTTGCAGAAATTAATGGCTTTTGTGAATCCAAATCAATCTCTTGAAAGTCAAGACAGACAAAATGAAGCTCAGTTCAGGAAAAATTCACATCTGTATCTTCACAATATCTTCACAGACATGCTATCAGAGAAGAGGCTTGCAGGAAAGAGGAATTTCTTTAATACTCTTCATTACTCAAAATATACTGCGTCCTGTTACCCTGCCTACAAGGCTACATAATTAATGTGACATGATGCATGATGCTCATGACCATATACATGTCTGGGTTCAAAACATAAATAGGTTATACATATATATTATCAACCATTATATCAAATATCATATCAAACAGCTGAATACTCTTTAGGACCAATAAAAAGTGAGGACATTTCCTGCATTTACTGAAAGAGGCAAAAAAAATATTATGATAATAATAATAATCATCATCAACACCATTATCATCATCATCAACACCATTATCATATTTGTAGACTGAATAATAATAATAATAATAATAATAATAATAATTCAAACAGCGTGCAGGCTCTGTTTGAGCAGCAATGATAGGTGCAGCAACGTAAAGGAAACATCATCTTTTAGTGATCTTAACTCTTGCCAGCAAAAGATGAACTGAACAAGGTTTTACACAGGTGCTCATGTTAAAGCAAGCCTCAGTGCAACACTACACTCTCGATTCATTCTTCATATTGAATGTGAGGGCAGCAGCAGGAAACTCATATGGACTGGAGCTTAGGCTCACCAGGAACTGTGAACTGTCACACCTCTCCAGTCTCCAGTGGGCCTGGTGTGCAGATCTGGCAACTTCATGCTACTGGTCATGAATTAAGCTCTTAGCCAACAAAAAAACAATCCTCTGAATATGGTCAGGTACAGGGACTGGACTGAAAATGAGAACCAAATACAAAAAATGCAGAAATGTAGGATAGCTCAAGACTTGCATAGTACTCTATAAATGATTAGGAGTGCAGCCTCTTGCATAAGACTGTGCTAATCTCATTAGCCACATTTTAATTAATTTCAGGGTAATAGTGTCAGGGTCAGATGCCTTCCACAAGAGTGTCTCATGTCATCTATTAATGGTCTGTAAAATGTGAATATTTAAATTCATCAGTTATGTTTGTTTATGACCCTCTAACTGGTGTTTTTATGCAGGTTTTAACAGTTTTCTTTTGCTCTATATATCTGGGCAAAAACCCTTTTAACATCTTTTACAAAAAAAGAAAAACATGGTGGTTCTTTTGCACTGATTCCCTAACAGTGACTGTGTTGGCTGAGACTTTCCCAGATATTTGGATAAGCAGCAGTTAAGAAATATGAGGGCTTTCAGTTTGCTTTTTGGGCTTTTAGGTTGAGAGCGAGAGACAAAGAGAGATGTGGTTATGGGTCTGTTAACCTGCTGGCCCGATTGAGACCGATTCAGATTTAATGCCTTTCATTTAACTGTACCAAAATGGGCTGCCTCTCTGACTGCCTGTTAAAAACAAGGATATTTTTAGGCCACTTTGTGAGCCCAGAGTGGCTGCAAAGGCAACAGAGAGCAGTCAAAAGGTGACTATGATCAACTTCTTCTTCTGGATTGTCCAAACCAATGCAACCTTGCTTCTCTAACTTAGTCTCCTAAACGTCCAACCTGAGCTGTCCCACTTATATACACATTTCTAATCCTGTCCATCCTCGTCACACCCAATGAAAATCTCAGCATCTTTAACCCTGACACCTCCAGCTCCACCTCCTGTCTTTTCGTCAGTGCCACCGTCTCCAACACCTACAACATCCTGTAAAACTTCCCTTTTACTCTTGCTGGAACCTGTCTGTCACAAATCAATCCAGCCACTCTTCTCCACCCATTCCAACCTCCATACAAAACCACATCTCCTCTCTAGGCATCCTGTCATGTGCTTTCTCCAAGTCCACAAAGGCACAATTCAACTCCTTCTGACCTTCTCTGTACTTCTCCATCAACACCATCAGAAAAAAATCATACTGCTGTTCACTAATCCTCACCTCTTTTCTTATCTTAACTTCCACGACTCTTTCCCAGAACTTCATGCTGTGGCTGATCAACTTTATCCCTCTATAGTTACCACAGCTCTGTGCATCACCCTTATTCCTGAAAATCGGTACCAGTACACTTCGTCTCCACTCCTCAGGCATCCTCTCACTTTGACCTCCAAGTTCATCCTACAGACCACCATCCTATGCTGTTTAGCTACACTCTCCCCTGTCACTACTTTTCAGTCTCCAATCTCCTCCAGACTGACCCTCCTGCAGAGGATATAATCCACCTGTGTGCATCTTCCACCACTCTTGTATTCTGTGCTCCTCCCTCTTCTTAAAATAAATATGAATTAAAACCATTTCCATCCTTTTCGCAAATCTACAACCAACTGACCTTCAGCATTCCTCTCCTTGACACCATACTTACACATCACCTCCTCATCACCTCTGTTCTCTTCGACATCTCCATTAAAATCTGCACCAATCATCACTCTCTCTTCATTGGGTACACTCTCTATAACTTAATCTAACTCACTCCAGAATTCTTCTCACAAACAACTGTGGAGCATAAGCACTAAAAGCATTCATTATCACACCTTCAACTTTCAGCTTCAAACTCACCACCCTGTCTGACACTCTCTTCATGTCCAAAACACTCTTCACATACTCTTCCTTCAGGATAACACCTCCCCCATTCCTCCTTCCATCCACACCATGGTAAAACAATTTAAACCCTCCTAGATTACACCTGGCCTTACTACCCTTCCATCTAGTCTCTCACACACAGAATATCAAACATCTCCTTAACATATCAGCTAATTCTCTATCTTTACCAGTCATGCTGCCAACATTCAAAGTTCCTACCCTCACTTCTACTCTCCTCTGCTTCTTTCTCTCCTCCTGCCTCTTGGACATGCTACTTTTCTTTTTCTTCTTCTCCTTTGGCCAATAGTATTCCAGTTTCCACCAGCACCCTGTAGGCTAACAGCACTGGTGGCGGTCGTTGCTAACTTGGCCTCAACCGATCCGGTATGGAAGTCTATTTCGTTTTCCAAATATTGATTTGGCAAAAGTTTTACATCGGATGCCCTTCCTGATGTGAGCCTCACCATTAATACGGGCTTGGGACCAGCACGAAGAAACTGGCACTCATTAAACACTGGCAATCATTATTATTATTATTATTATTATTATTATTATTATTGTATTTTTTTTTACACATTTCTGCATGTCATTTGCTGAATTTTACAGACACACATTTTCTGCTGCTTATCCTAATCAGGGCCTGGGAGAGCTATGCCAAAGTTCTAGCAGACAGGAACAAAATAGAAATTGCATCGATGGCATCGCCATTGCTTCAATGATGCTCTGGAGCATCAACACATTAGCCAAAAACAATCTTTTTTTGTGATTTGCAGCCACACTGGCCTTTTGCAGGAAAAATTGGATGCCCCTGGCCTAAACTCAACATCCTCAATGCCAACCTTTGCTTGGAGGAGTGTAAAACCCTCCGGCATTGGCTTGTGGAGCTGTGGAGCCAGAGTGATTGAACTCCATTGATTACCTTTGGGAGGATGGGAAGGCATTTGTGATCCACACTAGTCATCTAACATCAGTACATTGTCAGTGCTCTTGTGGCTGAATGCAATCAAATTCTCCAAAGTAATTTTCCAACATCTAGTGTAAAACCTTCCCAAAAGAGTAGTTACTGCAAAAATACTCTTGATGAAACATTGCATGATGTATCTTCAGTTTAAATGAGTTGACATGCAGCAAATGTATTCATTTTTAAAATATGTGCAGAAATATTCCCACACACACACACCTTATTGAAATCTCATGACTGATTTCAGTAAAATTTAACCAATCCCCAAACTTTTTAATTTCCATACTTTTTCTGAGCTACCAAATTCTTGAAAGAAATTTTTTTTTTCTTTTGAGGAAGGTTTCATATTTAATTTTGCAGTGAATATCACTTATCCCTAATGGGAATAATTAATTATGTATAGTTTATACAAGAGAGCCAAAATATAGTATTGAATAACTAAGCTGAAGAATTGGCCCCATAGACCTCCTAAGCTTTTCTACAAGCATAAATGCCAGTGAACATCTGGAGGTTCTCCTGAGGAGAGGGATTACAGCTATATATTAGAAACAGATACAGAAATATATTAGATGTCTTGTGCATCTGTTTTCAACCCCCAACATATTTACTAATAATTAGCATCTTTCTCATATTTCACCTGTAAAAGCTGGTGATTTAATTTCACTTGCATATTTAACTGGATGGTAAAATATGAGCGGAAAGAACGATTTGGGCCAATTTGTCAAACCTCCCCAAAGGCAAAGTATGCATGTCAAGTGCAAGAAATCACCAACCATTTGTCCTCCAATGGTAAAAGGAAGTGTCAGGATTGTTACATCACTATCCTCATGTTCATTTGAGAGCAACTTTCATGGGGGTCTGCAGGGATTTGCATTTGAAATGTCCCTCACTAGTATGCTCCAAATTGCAGCTATTCACTGTAGTATGTCTGATTCCTAGACTAACTGTACAGCTTGTATAGAGCCGAATGGCCATATCCATTTATTTACTCCATTGTCGTCATAAAAGAACATTATAAAATCTCTGCAAAGATAACTTTGCATTAAAGGGGAAGAGAGTTCTTCACTTTAATTAACACTGATTGATTCCAAGTAAGTCTGGATCATTTAATTGCTCTATTTACGATGAAATCTGCAGAGCACACAGAGTTTTCAGACTATTGTAAGTTTTCAGCATGTTTAAGATTCAGCTTATTCATTTTATTTAATAGATTAATCAGGGTAGACAGAAAAATGAATATATATATATTTTAAAAAATATTTGTTGATTCATTTGTGTTGCCAAATCTGGACTGGAATCAAATGGAGCATCCCTGGAGAGAACTCCTTTCCAAATTATATTTGGACAGTTTACATCATTGAAGGAAACATGAATGGAATAAGGTACCAGGTGATATAAAAAGAGATTTTTATCTCCTTGGAAAAGAAAGGGAGAAGATGGATATTTCTATAAGGATCCTTAATATGCAGCTAAAAAAATTCAGTACTGGTTTCTAGAAAAGACAAAGATGCTAGCCAGTTTCTGACTTGGAACTCTTTGAAAATTCATGGAAGGTTTTCAGCAGAGGGAACCTATTAACCCTGGGGAATTAAAGATAGTTCACAAAAGAACTGGGTCAAATGTGCACCATAATGCTGCAAGAAGCTAGTTACTTCTTACTTCATACATCTCAAAATTGTGTATTCTTTATTAAAGAATACTAATGATATGTCTGCGATGGGCTGGCGACCTGTCCAGGGTGTGTCCCCGTCCTTCACCCTGTGTGAGCTGGGATGGACTCCAGCACCCCCCCGCGACCCTAATTAGGACAAGCGGCCCAGAAAATGACTACCTAAGGCATCCTTCCGATGTGGGGGCAACTTCCTAACCACTAGGCCACCGCTGCCCCTAGACCTTTGCAATTAACCCATGCAAACACCATGCAGCAGGGGGCAGCTATTGAAAGCACCCAGGGAGCAGTGATGGGGACGGTACCTTGCTCAGGGGTACCGCAGGGCAACCTACTGGTGAGGGAATTGAACCCACAGTCTTCCGATGCAGGGGCAACTCCCTAACCACTAGGCCACCGCTGATCTGGGACTCAAACCCAATGTTTGTTTGCATAGAATTTTACCACGGAAGCTTCGCCTCTTAAATGACAGACGTTCAGCTCTGACTCATTGGGGCTTATAAACCCAGCCCACAATGAAGCACACCTGTGTCCTCATGAGCCCAGGAGTGCTCACTCAGAGCAGAGCGCCACCTACCATGACAAACTCATCTGTGTTAGCTTTGAATGCTGATCAAAGTGAATTCATGTTGTTTAGATTTAATTGTGATTGACATGCCACTTGGAATATATTTAACATAAAGGCCTTTAGCATTGTAAGAATTATAAACCTATAGCAGCGGTGGCCTAGTGGTTAGCGAGTTGGCGCCAGATCGGAAGGTTGTGGATTCGAACCCCTTACCGGTGAGTTGTCCTTTGCCCTGTGTGAGCTGGAATGGACTCCGGCACCCCCCCGTGACCCTAATTAGGACAAGCGGCTCAGAAAATGACTGACTGACCTTTAATTTAGTTTTATGGGTAGAAAAAGATCTATTTTTCAAATGCGTATTAAACTATTACTGAGGCAACTTGGAGATCAGCTGTTGATTGGCATGTCTTATATAGGCATGCATGTGTTACCGGTTCAAGTCACTTGATTCAGCGTAATGTTCTGCTTATTGGTTTTTATTACTTATCATTGCTCACTTGGACGATCCTGCTATTTACATTGGCTTCTGTTCAAAGCACTCTTATCCACCACTCTTATTCCCTTATAAATCTCATTTATGTCGACCTTTACAGATATGCACAAGTAACTTCATACTTCTTTAGGGATTTGGAACTTGGAAAAGCTAGTCATACTTGAAAAGGCTGATCAAATTCCCAACCCCTTTCTTTAAGCTTGATATTGTCTTTTGTTTCATGGCTTTTTGAACAATATAGGATTTTTTCTATTTTTTAATTTAATTTAATTTAATTTAATAATTTTTTATTGTACTTTATCAGAATTGCGTCAATCCTTTTTGTCTTCTTATACTTGTTAACAACAGGGCAGCACACTCCCTTCATCCAGACCATCACCTGTTATGTGACGTTATATTAAGTCAGATACATTTTGGTAATTTTGCTAACAAGGAATATGGTATACTGCTTGTTATACTCTGCAGTGCAATTGTATGCCACACTGCAAATGAGGGCTCATCCTAAAGGAATCTGAATGAAGGTTTCATAAATCATGCCACTATTTTATCCTTCTGCAAAACACAACAGCCTTTAAATACTGTGCTATGCCACCTAAGATACCATGTTTCAAATAATTAACAAAGCAGGAGGGAAAGAAAAGGAAAAGGCGAAACTTCTAAGAAACAATCTTTGCTTCATTAGGTGCTTTTCTTGGCCATTAGTACAGAGAACGCATTAAGATGCTCAAGGTTTTGTTTGATGTTGAACCCAGTAACCCATGAGTGCAATTTCAGAATCCAAATAAGCAAAGAGTGGATTCAGTTCATTTTGGGGAGGCGTGAATGTCCTAATAATTTCAATCACAAACTGCTCTCTGAATGAAGATAACCACAGTCTTCTCAAATGGAGCATGGGCGCTGAAGATAAACAGTGATTTGCACAATTATTTCAATAGGTATTTCAAACTGCTCAATTGAAAAGATTCAAAAGCTTACAAATGGTCTTTGTTATTTGTAAGCTTTTACTTTTTCAAACATAAGCTTGGCATTTACATCTAAGTGGGACTTAGACACATAGCAATTGTGACAATCAGACAAAAAATCTGCTTGGAATGACAGAAAATTCAGCTTTTTTTATTTGTCCCAAACACATCGGTTTAGTTGTGACCTATTCCCACCTAATAGGTATCAAACCAAGCATTCAAGCATGGGGGAAGATGACTAACATGCGCTTCCCTCAAGACATGGGATGCCAGCCAATGCCATTAACACAATAGCACAGGACATCTCAACACATTTGGAGGGGAAAGCTAATTGCTAAGTGTTAGCAGACACCTGTGTCAGCTAGCAACATGCTGGTTGATGGTGGTAATGGGTTGTTCTAACCAACCAAAATCAGCAAAGCCAAATATACTGTCCTGGACTCCCATGTACATATACCATGGCTAGAAACACTCAGTTTCCTAGTGTTAGGAGTGAGTTTTTGACAGTTGTGCCACCTGGACACCTCCTGAGGGTTGTTGGATGTACGTTCATGTCCTTGGTGATATTCAAAAGTCAACTTTTTCTATTTTCACCATGGTCCCTCCGATGTATCTCAAGTTATTTTTTCAATCTGCTTAGAAAAGTGAAGGAAACCTTTCATTTCTCTGTCCTGCTCTTAGACAGAGACCTGCTCTTAGTTTTTGGAGTTATTGTAAAAGCTATTGTAAATCAATTACCTGTTATTTCAACTGGTTTTCCTGCAGCTTCTGTTTATGTTAAGTGAGATGTTAAAAGTGAGATCATTCAAGGGGTTGGCAGTATTTGCACAGGTTTTGGCTGCCTTGGTTTTTTATGCAAACTCCAAACACACCAGCCACTCTTCCACTCTTTGTTATTCACTTACAGTAGTTACGCTTTCTTTACTTGCCCATGCACCTAAAAGGCTCATCTGCAAAAGAGTGTTTTATGTCATCCTGGCCTTAAAAAGGGTTTAAAATCAGATTAGGTTTAGGAACATTTCTAATCAAAACGTCATTGTTTAAATTATGACAGTAATATCCATCAGGGCTCTGCAGTTCTTCCTGGTTTAGGTCTATATTCCTTTTGGAACTCCCACTGTGAAATAACGTCCCACCCCAAAAACTGAATTACCTATAACATTCCATTCTACTTGGAAATGTTATGCTATGCAGGGAAAATGTGTCCTGATTTCTGATTCATCCTGGATAAAAATATCCAATTTCCTTTGGAATTTATCCATAGTTCAGTATCACCATATTGACAAAAATAATAGTAGATATTTATAGAGCACTTTTATGCATTTAGATACTTACACACAGGGTCTTGCGAATGCCCACTCACATACACCTACACATGCAGCTCAGAAGCAGCGACGGAATGGACAGAGCCATTAAATAGTTTAAAAGAACAAAAATTGTCTTTGGTCACTGACAGCCTTGTCAGACTGTGTTGAGATAGCAAGGGTAAAAAAAAGTCTCATAGTTTAGTCAGAAGCTTTCCTGACAGATTTTAATACCCCTCCACTCTTTTTATTTTTTATTTTTTTGTCCCATCCTCTTGGCGATGGGGTCTCCAGATAACACCATTATCATATCCCACAGTCCCACTGTCTGATGCAGCGGTCAGACAGAGTTTATTCCTGCTGTAATCCCCCACCTCACCCCCACCATCGCTCTTATACACTCCCAAACAAACCTGCATAGCTTACAGCTAGTGACAGGGAGCCAGTGGAAAGTATGTGACAGGAAGGAAATTGAGGTAGGTTTCTTTTTAGTCACCCTTTGTGACACTAGCAAGGATGGATCAGCAACAGGTGCTAATGGGGTGTGGAAGGCAAAATAACTAATCCTCCCCACCTGCCATTTTCCTTATCTTGCTCTTTGCTCTCTCAGGTGGTTCACAAGCTCTAACAGCTAGGTCTCTAAGCCATGTTTACCCAGTTGTGGGCCTGGAGCAAGGGTGGACAACATGACAGCATGATGTTTATATCATCACTGTATTTTTTTTCACAGTGTATCACATACTGCCAGAACTCGAGGGGCTTTATTCTCAAATGTAATAAATTAATTTAAGAATCCATCCATTATCTGAGATGCTTTTCCTAAAAGCAGTCAAAGGAGGTCTTAGAGCCTATACTAGGGCAAATGAGGCACACAGTCACACCTAGGGGGCAATTTAGCATCTCCATATTTGAACTGTGGGAGGAAGCCAGGTCCCCCCTGAAATCCCATGTAGACACAGTGAGAAGATGCAAACTCCACACAGACAGTACCCAGAATATTCCAGCTGGCGATAGAAAACAGAACCATAAGATGACTGCCCTAATGCCACAGCATTGATATCCATTTTTAATATAAAGAGGTTTACAAAGAACAGTTGTCATTAAATATATGGCATTTTTATTTCTCTATTAAAGGTGGTATTACTTATGATCTAACACTGATTAGCATTGATCAACGGTAATTATATTGTTTATAGTCGTGAAGCTCTGTAAGCCAGATAAAAGACCAGTTACAAAAAAGGGTCTTGATTGTATTTTGGAAAGAAATTTGACACTAACGTGAACTAATTGACATTTTGAAACACAGCACAGCATGAAATACAACCTCTGCTTTTCACCCATACACATCGTGCAGCAGGGGGCAGTGATGGGATTAGTACCTTGCTCAAGTGTACCGGTCAGATATTCGAACCCACAACCTTCCAATCCTGACATCAACTTCCTAACCACTAGGTCACTGCTGCCCTTAAACATTAGCCTGCTGCATTTAGATAGATTTAGATCATTTATTGAGATATAGAGAAATCATTCTAAGCAACCCTTATAAAGTGTGTTTGAAGTGTTGCTTTATATTCCTTATTTCAAGCATAAAAGGAATTTTTACACTAAAGGGGGCAGCAGTGGCCAAGTGGTTAAAGAACAGGAAAATCGTGGGTGCGAATCCTAGAGCAGTTTGCCCTGAGGTACCCTTGCGCAAGGTATCGTGCCCATCACTGTTCCCCAGGCACGTTAAATAGTTGACCCTTGCTGAATGTGTGTGTGTATGGGTGAAATGCAGAGGAAGCATGTCATTGTGGCTCATTGTGTGCTGTGTTTCACAATGACATATAGTCAATTTCAAATGAAACATTAGCTTTAAATAGTGAACAAGTAGTTCATAACAATTCGAGAATGCCTTCTTATCACATAATATAAATACATTTCACAACATTGTATTACTTTTTAAAATGGCATTAATAAATGCTGGTTAAAATTTCATTATTTCTTTCACAAATTACTGTTTGTGTAAGAAAATCTTTCTTATGGCAATTCTTTGCAACACATTATTTCTAAAAGCTATGTGTCAGTTATGCAACATGCTTTCATGATTGTTGATTCAATCTTCATTTCACCAGCTATTTTTCACTGCTTATGTTAAATAGGTAAAAGCAACATGTGCTCGGTAGTTTAACTTTCCTGACAGACTCCCAATAATGAACTCCGTACTCTTCAGAAAAGGGCTCCAGGTATATTTTTCCTTAATGTTACACTTTTGGCACATAATCTCTTACATCTGTAAGCAGCCTGTCAGAAAGCAGCTTGTCCAGATGGCAGAAGCAGTCTTATGAAGAAACCGGGCTTGCCAGTTCAGCTGTGTTTGTTTGTACTCGCATTTAACGAAACTTGAACGTGTGAGGCAAACAGCATTTTTAAAGTGTTGCAGGTGAGAGTCCTGGGAAAAGACAGGTTAGGCATTAGGAAAAGTGGCCACAGTATTAGGCCACAGACCTAATATTAACACATCCCAACATGATGGTGTGATCCATTTAGACATGCTGTTTTTGAAAGCCCTCCAGGTGCACTCACACATTCTTCCAATTGCATCCTCTTATTGAGGCACAGCATGGAGCTGCTGCAGTGTGAAATCCACAACTGCATGCCTCCTTCCTATTGCACCAGTATGAATTTCCCAGAGTAAATCAGTGCTATGTCTCTGTTTCAATAGTTTTCTGCAGCCAAGCTTGTAAAAAAAATATATATATATATATAAAATATATAAATATATACATCTTTATTTATTAATGTATAATCTATTTATTCATCTTTTTTTTTTCTCCTGGACTCATTTCATATCATAAGAAAAGGGATCAGAAAAGATTCTTAGCCAAAACTTTTTTTTCCCGGTTCCTTAAAGAACATTTCAATGGAATTTCCTTTTGCTTAATAAATTGCGCAAGTGTGAAGTTTTGAAAGGTTGCATATGTAAAAGTACTTTCAGAATTCTTAAACTGAACCCTTTAATTCTACTCAGGATTAAACTCGGGAATAAAAATTATTCTTCCGTGTAATCCTTCTTCATTCTTCATGCTCTATACTCTGAATTTAGAGCATCAGTTACATTGATCGTAATCATCACTGCATAATGGAAATGTCATGTTTTTAAAGCTTTTGAGCCTTTTGAGCCTGAGTAATGCCCAGACCAAAGCTTAAGCTGATTGGAAACTGACTGGCATAATGCTATTGATTTATTTCATTATTATTATAATAATAATAATAATTATTATTATTATCATCATCATCATTATCATTATTATTATTGTTGCTATGACAACGGCGATGATGATGACGATGATGATTATTATTATATTACTAGTATTACTATAATTATTAATATTATTATTATTATTATTATTATTATTATTATTATTATTATTATTATTATTATGCATCTAATACACTTTTTTCTGCATTGCCTACCTTTATTTAGTCAGAAAAAGTGGAAGTGGAAGTCAGCTGCACAGTTTAACCTGGAACTAAACAATTAGTGCCAAATGTATGTGGTATTCATGTTTTGGGAATAGGAGCTTCCAGATTAACAAAATATAACATATCTTCATGTGCACATGAAGTGTGATGTGTTCTTTATCTCCTATTTTCCATTATCACTCAACCAGCATCGCTTAACCAAATGAAAGATTTTTCATTTTTGTATTTGCTCTTTGTTTATCCTCAGTTATTTGGATTTCTTTTTCTTTTAAACTTGCCGTCTATTTTGCATTGATGAGTTGGCTCTGTAAGTGTAATTATCTGTTTATTATGTCTACACATTTTCTGTGTATTTTTGTGCTTAAAGGATCCCCTCGGCTATGATTTAGACAGCGGTGATTTAGACATGTCAAAAGTTTTTTTCCATCTTCGGCGTCATCTCGACTGATTGTTGCAACATTGAGAGCTTCCTCTGTGTCCAGGCTCAATGCCTTATCAAATTCAACAATTACAAGTTTGGAAAAGACTTGGAAAAGAGTCAGCGCCTCAGAATCATGCAGTCATGGCCGTAGTCAGGATCTGAAACGTAGCGAGTTGTCAGGGAGCTATGGTTGAGGGGAAGCATTGTATTGGTTTGTGTTCATGTCAGCTGAGGGTTTGTCAGTGGGGTGGGAGCTCATATCTCATTGAACACTTGGCTGTGTACACGCACTCACAGTCCTAAACCACTAGATGGTGTTTAAAATTGCAAGGAACATTTCTTGGCCATGGAGCTGATAGACTATGTTAGAAGCTAAATTGTTAAAACATTAAGCGTAAAAGAAAGAAGGCTTCAAAGCATAGAAACAATCCCAAACAATGTTGCAAAAGGCTTCAGGGCTTATCTGTACTAATGTTCTTCTCTTCAGATCGCTTTCAACAGTGGCTTGTGATGTTTTCCTGAAAGAAGGTTCTTGCTTACAGTGTAGCATATTAAGCTGTAAGAGTTCAGTGTTGAGCACAGTTTCACAGTGGAAGATGGGATCCCTACTAATCTGCCACTAACTAAGACTAACAAAAGCTCCACCCACTCAAACAGAACCACCACTATTGGCTCATTGATCGTCCAATTACAGACTCTAATGGAGTCTTTTATTGTAACTCATACTTTACCCTGAACCCACCTGTTTTGGGGAGTTTCGCCTCTGTTGCCCTCGGCTTACTCAGTTGGGCTCGGACCCGGATTCTGTGAAGCTGCTTTGTGACAACAACAGTTGTAAAATGTGCTATATAAATAAAACTGACTTGCCTTGACTAATAACCATAAAAGTGTCCTGAGAAATACTTCCAGATCCAGAAAACAGACCAGATGCTACCAGCTACAAAATTCATCAAACCCTTCTCTGTTGTGGTTGTAGATCCAGTGGGCTCTGCTCCAAAAAAGCCGTAAGGAAACACTACCTTGATTGTGGAGATGAAACCTGTCACATGGTGGAATGGTTTGCACTCCAGGAGGATATCCCAAGAGCAATAATAAAGAGGATTCAGCATAAAATGTTTATCAGCTGGAAAAGTTCACAGTTTCTACTGTCAGAGTATGGGAATCTGTTCCAAGGATGGCTTTTTGAATTGCTCTGCAAAGACTGAGGAATATCATTATTACCCAAAAGGAATTTATACTTATCAGTGCCTGCCACCATCAGCAGTTGCGTTAATAATTGCAAATAACATGAACCTGCATCTTACGCTAAAGTGATCAGTTGAAAAGGAGAAATTAATGAAAAATAGTTTTGTGTTGAATTGTCTATTTAATACTTTGTTTTATTTCTTTTTGCATTTGCTTTTGGGCCCATAGGGCAGAGGTGGGCTAGTGGTTAGGGAGTTGGTCCTTGATCAGAAGATTGTGGGTTCAAATCCCTCACCAGTAGGTTGCTCTGGGGTACCCTTGAGCAAGGTACCGTCCCCGTCACTGCTCCTTGGGCACTTTCATAGCTGCATGGTGCTTGCATGGGTTAAATTTAGAGGTCCAATTTTGTTGTGGTTCACTGTATGCTGTGCTGTGACCTTGCAATGATGAGAATAGTCACTTTCACTTTCACTTTTCCATCGATGCAATTGAGTCCTGAAAGATATACACTAGAAATTCATTGCTCTAAGGGTTTCTCTTTTATAGCCATTGCATTATATTATTTCTCCCCCAGGTCTATATTAGTGTCTTCCCCAAGTCACAATGATGGATTGTAGCTTACGATGTTTTACAGGCATGAGGCTTTGGTCCAGTTAAGAAATTTCTATTGGCTTACACTTACACATGTGTTTTTTTCAAGTGTGCGCAAGACATTAACCACCTTAATCTATCAGCTCGCCATTCTCCGTTTTCTCATTCATTTCAAGTCAAGTCAAGTCAAGTAGGATTTTATTGTCATTTCAGCCATATACACAGTACACAGTACACATATTTCAATGGGATGGATTGTGTGCCTCCAGGTTTCTTAGCTGTTGCAACATTCACTTGATTGCTGTTTTTTTTTTTTGTTTCATTTTTAGAAACTCTCTTGTAGAGAATAATGTGCAATCACAGCTAAGACTTTTTGTTCGAGAGGAAGAGTTTGCATGATCTAATTTGTCATCTCCCATCTGAAAACTGGAAGTTTCACGGTTTATCATTCACAGCCCCTAACATTATATAGTGATAAATAGTCACATTAATCACTTTAAAACTCTAACAAGTAAATGACAAACCACCTATCATCCTTTTTGAATGTGCCATCCCCCATGTTATCAAACACGAACCTGTTAACCTGCCTTGTAGGTAAACAGAACAACAGTACTAAGCAGAAGATTTAAGTCATTTCATTCCTGTATTGTTATTGTTTTGTTGAGGAATAGTTCTCCAGTTTTTGGTTCTCATTTTCAGTCCAATCCCTGTACATGACCCATTTCAGAGGATTGTTTTGTGTTTGTTAAGCTGCACACAGTGATCCACGTATTCATCACTCGAGCAGAACAAAGCCATCTAACTTAAGGCACAAAGCTGTAAAGAAACAGGTTCAGAAGTTTTCATTTGCTTGTTTTTTGTTCTGTTTCATTCAAGAGATTACAAAATTGCTTGAAATAGCCACCATTAATAAACAGACAGATGAATAAAAGTACAGTTTGTCTTTACCATTCCTTAGGGGCACAAGTCTTTGCGCTACACAAATAAGGTAGAATGCTAAATGCAGCATTTTGAGCACAAATTAAGCTGATTACACCTGTGTTCCTTGAGCTCCTACCCTGAGTAATGGGACAAGAGAGGAAAACATGATCAAAGCCTATACAATATTTTCCAATCACTCCTTCCTCCATTAGTTTGATGAATGGGGCAGACCCACCCTTCAGACAGAGGCGAGGCCCTGAAAAATGATGCAATTACTCGTCTTTGATTAGAAGAAGGAGGAAAAGGAACAACTGGAGAGAAAAGGGGTCTTTAAGGAGATTCTACAGCTGTTATGAAACTCTTCTTTTCTCTGGCACATCCCTCTGGGTGAAGTCTGCCATGGATGTGGAACATTCACCCGGGTAATGTTGGGTATATTGACTGATTGGAATATCTTCTTTTATTTGCAAGTCCTGTTAAAAGAACCTTAAAGGCTAATTGGTGTTTCAAAGCTCAGAGCTAAACATTGCCTGGCAATTAGCTCTGTGTACAAGAGTGCTGTTTAAAATATAGCATAATAAACACAATCATCTCAGAAAACTTTAATAATATCTGCTGCCCAGCATGCATTAATTAATTAATCATTGCTATTGTGTTGCGCTCTCCATGACTGTTCTTGCAACAAAAGGCACTGATGACATAGAATGACCCAGCATTTGGGACTGATTAACAGTGATTATGCCCAAGACCACTCAACAGCTGAAAATTACTGGCCACAACCATGTGGTTTTAAATATTGTTGATTTTAAAACACCCCATTTGTGTTTGTCCACCTCCCACCCAACTTCCTTCCCTCCCACTATCTCAGATCAGAGATTGCAGCTCTGAACATATGTAAAGCATTCATTTTATTCCTGAATGGCCAGTGTGCAACATCACGATGCCCATTGCAACTTTCTTTCACAGTGAACCTCAACAAACTGCAATCTCTGTTTTTCACCCTTACGAAATATGCGGCAGGGGGAAGATATATCCAGCTTCAGGGGAGCAGTGATGGGGATGGTACCTTGCTCAAGGGTTCCTCGGGTCAACCTACTGGTTTGGGTGGTAACATGAGGTCAGAAACTGATCAGGGATCTGATTGACTGAGCTTTTTATTCTATCTGCCATGTAAATACATATATACTATAGAACCATACCATTTAGACCCATCGCTTGTAACAACTACGTAATTTCACTGTGTGCACAGTTATTAGGTAAAATAATTTTACCATATCACCATTTGTATGCATAATTAAACTCTAAGCTGTATAAACTTGAATGTTAATTTAACTTGAATAATACATACGTTCACACTCACGCTTCCTTTGTAAAACTTTGAGGTTTCAGGGTTAACAGTCTGGACTGACGATCAACCCAACACTGTCTGGGATTATTTATCTTTATTTATCCATAAACATGGTCCTTTGCATGGTGCCTACGGTTGAGTCTGTCCACCAATCAGAGGCTGTGTTTTTACCCGGGTAGATGCATGGCAACTCTGGGCTAACTACGCTATGGAATCAGATCAGGCACATTCAACTATCTATAGATATGTGCTTATATCCCAGAGGGTGAAACTGATGGTGAAGAAAAGTTCAATTTATTACTGTTATTAGTATTTTTTTAAATTTTTTTTAGTATTAGTATTAGTATTTTTTTTTAGTATTTTTTCAGGAATCTTCAGGGGCATTTCTCGTACTTGCTTCCAAAGTTCAGTCTTACAAATTTCACCCACAAATATATACCGTCATAGCAACGGCAGTTAAACCAGGACATGATAATGATTTCTTTAACAAGTTTTTGTTCATTGCCCAATTCTTGCCCCCTCAGCCCCAGCCATATGCAAATATCTCTGATCCCTGTGTTTGGATTTTGATTGGGTTTGAGTGGGTTGCCATGTCTTAAGCTCACTGGGCCACAGTTCTGAATGGAGGGTCACTCCTCACAGTGTCTTTATCATCTATTCACAGACTTATGTGAACTGGGTTTACGTTGCAACCAAAGCCAAATTTCATCAAACTACATCGTGTCAAAGTTATTCGATGAATGCTGGGTATTGCTTATCACTCCCAACACCGCTTACCTGCCGTAAATCACTGCATTGCAAGACCCCTAGTAGCATATTGCTTCATTTGAGCTGAGAGCAGTTCAATTCTGATAAATTGCACTCAGTGTTGTGTAGTTTTAGCCGCTTTCATCTGTTCTATCATGCACTGAGAGCCAGTCATGCTGTTGTAGATCAGCACCTCACCTGAAGCACTCTGTAATCAGAGGACATTTACTGCAGGGTAGAGGGCACCTGTCTGTACACAAATTAATTGAATTGATTTTCCACCACAGTTATAGAGCAGAGATCTGCCAGAGAGAAAGAGAAGGCCTACCAGAGATGATACATTTTATGTGACAAAAAGATATACATTCCTACATGGCATCTGAAACAGGGAGACTCATGCTTGATTTAAATAAAAGGCACAATATCAAAGCGTGTTCAATGTCAGAGACACATAAACATTACCGTTTCAACTCCCCTGAGCCTCCCAGAGCAGTGTGATACTTACTAAAATGTCACCAACACATCAATATTACCTCTGTGTTGAGAATGGTCCACCAACAGTGATGGTGCCAGGAATATATTAGTGGTTTTGGGGTGGCCTAACAACGAAAAGCAAGACATGGCAACCAACAGCAAAAAGTACGGCTGATTTCTGAACTATTCCACAAAGCAAATGGATTTACTGCTGATGAAATAAAGTTAGTCTCCAAGAATAGAAGGCCAGACAGTAGCCATTGTGACCACATTTAACAAAGCCAACTCAGAAAATTACAATAATGGATTCAGCAGACTTACATTGTCTAATGAAAGGGAATATCCCCCAGGAGCCCATTTCTGTTTAAAGGTCTTGTTCAATAATGGCAGTAAGACATCTAAAATCTGGAAGAATACACATTAGATGTTCATTATATGTCAGTGCTTGAGTTTGGTTTTGGCTACCCAATAATTCTTCTTATGTTGCTTCAAAAATGAGACAAAAGTATAATAATACAAAATATAATACAAAAAGGTTGTATAAATCTAACCAGCTTTGTTACAATCATCGATATTATTCAGCACAACTTGAATGCTTTCAGACAAGCTTTAAATCTTCTGGAATAGTTCTCCGGGCCTTTTGAACGACATTCCTTGTAACTTTATAAAACTGTTTCGGTACAAGGACTTGGCTGCAAATGGAAGCCAAAAACATTTTAAAAAGTCCTTCAGGAGGCCTAGAAAACTTTAACAATATAAAAAAAAACCCCATATGGTGCAACAGTAGCAAATTAATACAGAATAATGTACAATAAAGGCAGAATAAAGATTTCTAGCATGGATTTTTGTTTTACACATTAACTGGCATTCATTCTGGTACAATTACTGTTGTGAAGAAAAAACAAAAAAAAACCAAATAGTTATACAAGCAGTTAAGAGCACTCAGGCCCTCATAGGCCTTCAGAGATCATAAATATTTAGAATTGGTCTTTGTTAATTATTTAACAAAATTATACTTTTTTGTATAATAACTCTGCAGCCGCTGTAGCTGTTTTCATGAATAAAATAAGTTGAAATAGAAAATCATCCAAGCAGAATTTTTTGCATTTGGTGTCTAGGCATAAACAGCCAATCTCTTACAAACTGGGGATTTTGGTGCTGAATCGAATGCCTTGCATATTAAATTAACCGGCATCATAATTAGTTACTACAGTGAAGTCGGCCAATTATCTTTTGAAACTCAAGATTTCCACTTAACTGCCTATAAATATGATTGGCTGCCAACCCAGATTTCCTTCAGCTGGGAGGAATGGGCAGTTGAATGGCAGTTTAAAAGGGCAGCGGTGGCCTAGTGGTTAGGGCGTTAGCCACATGATCGGAGGATTGGAGGTTCGAACCCCTTCCCAGTAGGTTGCCCTGAGGTACCCTTGAGCAAGGTGCCGTCCCCATCACTGCTCCCCGGGCGCTTTCAATAGCAGCCCACTGCTGCACATGGGTGAAATGCAGAGAACAAATTTCCCATTCGTGGGATTATAAATAAAGGATAATTATTATTTATTTTTACTCTATCAGTGTTGGGATAGGTTCCAGAACCCCAAAAGACAAGGCTAAGGTACAGAGCCAACATAAAGCATGAATAATGAACAAATTAATGAAAGAACAGATACCTTTCAGCAGCTCTATATTATGCCTCTTTATATAAAGAATTGCTGCAGAACTACACACAAGGTTCAATATTTGCTAATATCTCTTACCATTTCAAATGTATGCCTTCTACACAGTTCAGATGTAAGGAGCTAGAGGTGGACCTGGTTCTCTATGGCTTGGTACCAACATAATGAGCAGACTAGCATGTTAATTAAAGATAATCAATGAGCCTTAATGTTCAGTGCTATCATTTGTGTTATGATACTGGAGGTATAGAGTTTTTCAAGCTTTATTGCACCTCAGTAGGTGGTTTACTGGCCATTAAGCTGCACCTCGCTTTATTTGTCACATTGTATCCGTCATAGCACAAAGTTTCGGTTCTCTATGGAGCCTCGGCAGTAGACTTCACCCGAGGAGAGTACACGACACTGAGTGCATTTGGCCTGAGGCACAGTATTGACAGAGACATTGGGCAATGAGGCATCAGTGAAGCTGTGGGAATTGAAGGTGAGCACAATATAGAGAAGGATTTTCTCCTTGGTTGGTGAGACTTCAGTAAACGCTCTTCAGGCGTTTGTCTGCAAGTGTATATGTGAGTATTATACCACATCTAGGAAACTTCTGAAACAGATAAGTGCTGCAGAGATAATTCCAGAATCCACGTAGTTCGATAAGCCTTCTAAATTGTATATAACCTGCCACTAGATGTTTGCTCCAAAGAGAAAACCTCATTATCTTTATCTGGTAGAAGCATAGTAGATATATTCTATTTTGCAGCCAGTTTCACCTGAACCGACCACTATGTGATAACCTTATGCCAATGGTAGCCTAAAGACAGTCCCTCGTTCTTCATTTTAGTATTATCATTGTTTTTTTTTTTGCCTGTATTGCGAATATTTTAAAATGTATGAATATTAGCAGCAGTTCTCATACTGTGGGATAAGTACCCATGGGAATATGTAAAAAATGTTCATTAGCACATTTACATTTTGTTTCATTTTGATTTCATTCCATTATTCAATGAGTGTTACAATTTTCAACTCCAGCACATTGTGTGCTTTAATAATCTGCTCTTTGGTTTTTATTTATTATGGTTTGCATAACCTGCAATTACTTTGCCTGCTGTGATTTGTGCTCAGCTATTGTTTGTTTGATTATCTTTCTGTTGTGCTGACGCTTGCTGAGTGGCTGATGTAATTATGTTGTATGTCATCCATGGCTTTGTGGTTTTGGTGTGAAATTCTGCTTTTTACAGAACCATTTCTTTCTTGAAAAATGTGTGTCTTTCCAGCTTACCTTTGGGGCAGTGGTGGTCTAGTGGTTAGGGAGTTGGCCCCAGGATTGGTAGGTTGGGGTTTTAAATCCCAGACCAGTAGGTTGCCCTGAGGTACCCTTGAGCAAGGTACCATCCCCATCACTGCTCCCCAAGCCCTTTAAATAGCTGCACGGTGTGTGTGGGTGAAAAGCAGAGGCTGAGTTTTGTTGAGGTTCACTGCGTCCTGTGCCGTGTTTCACAATGGCAATTAGTCACTTTCACAACAAGCCAGGCTTCTTATGTGTGTTAGGATAATGTCCCAAAAAACAGTGGACCCACACATCTCTTGTGAAATGTTGATGTGCGTTAACAATGGTATTTTTTTAAGGGAAGTGGGTAGAGAACACCAAACGACTGTTTTTTAAAAGGATCACGGATTGGCACTTTGGCCTCTTGTACTTGTTCCCCCACACCTACCTGCTGTTGTGGAAAAATTACAATAATGAGGCATCTGAAGCATTACTAAAGATTTTTGAACCAAAGTAAAGCCTCAGGCCTGGTTTAGTTTATGACAAAGTCAAAATTCTGATAATGCTTTGTCATGCTCATTTGATTTCTCTTCAAGTACTAAAACTGAAATGTTCCACAAGTGATGTTATTTTTACTTCGGTGGGGTCGAGAGAATCAGACAACACACCCATTGAGGGAGCTGCTCTGCAAAGGTCCATTTCCCACTAAACCAGTATGCATGCCTTTTGATCTTGACAATTCAATTATGCTAAAAATGAAAAATGAGGGTTTGATTCCTCTTTACATTTTTATAGCTTGTCTTTCAATTTTTCCAGGATTTCAATTTTTTTTTTTTTTTTTTTTTTTAGTTATATGACGGTTCTTTAATGGTTCACAGGTTGAAAGCAATTTTGGGCAATTAAAAGACAACTGTGTTCATGTTAAGAGCTTTTCACATGCAGTTTCCATGGTGCCAGGGTTTAAATAAGTCTCTTATGCAAGCAACGTATTTCTGGTTTTTGTTTTCTAAAAATGATCTGCAAATAAATCTTCTCAGCTGAAAAACTGCCAAGACCAATACAGATGAGCAAACCACGTATAATTTGTAATCTAAAAGTTGTTTCTGGCTTCCAAGTGGGATGAGTGCTTTTGCCCACTCACTGTGGCTTTAAAGATGGAGCTTATTAAGGGGGGATAAAAAGGTATGCCATGAAAAAAGCATTTATGTTTTTTTTTTTACCTTAATTAGAATGAAACCACAGACCGTAATTAGAATGAAACCAATTCTTAGTAACACAATGATCTCCCCTGCGACAATTCCAGCCAGGTCAATAAAATATCTGTTTGCTGCAAATGTTTATCTGACCTACCATTGTTTTTCACCTAGTATCTGCTGAAAGTCAAACTGAAAAATGCACAGAAAAATAAAGGAAAAGTTTGGTAGTTTGGTTTGGGATTCGTGGCTTTTGCAATTTTACGCTGAGAGTGAGACTGGATTTTTGGAACCTGTGTTTTCTCTTTCTGCTCAGACTGATATGTAAATGAGGAAAGAGAAGTGCAGTGTTGCAGTGTTAGGAATAGAGCAGGATCTGGAGGTGTTTACCTTGAAAGAATGATACCATTCTTCATCCTTTTATTTAAATGTACTACCATCGAAGGGAGTTTCTATAGGACAGGCATTAAGGTCAGACAAAAAATGCAAATTTGATTGCACAAACCTTTTGCCCAAAAATCTTATCCAATGGTTTTGACAATTCAGCTAAGAGATGATAAGTTTTTATAGAGAACTATCATTATTTTATGTATACATCCATTTCTTGCCAGCGAGCAATGATTATTATTTTTTACACCTTATAATCACAGCAAAGTTGCTATTAAGTTGCTACACAAAGCACTTCCACTAGAAATATTTAAACTATTATTTAAAAAATCTATACGAGTGGCAGGGCTATTATTTCTGCTCTGCTAATGTTTCACAATTACCATTTACAGCTTACAATACTGCAACTATAAGTACCACTATTACTCCTCCTTCTTCTACTAGTAATACTACTACTGCAAGTAATAATTCACATCTTGTTTTTCTTGAACAATGTCATTTTTATTTTCCCAGCTTTAAAACAAACCAAACAGTGGAGTATTAAACAGCCAAGAAACGGGTTAACCATACTCAGGTTTGGATGCTTTTAAAAATAACAGACTGTGCTAATATTATTATAATACTTTTGAGATTGGTCCAAAAAGTGCTGATACTGGTAGTACTTCCAGATACGGCATGACCTCAAGTGTACTAAGTAATAAGATCACAAAGAAAGGGAAGAACTTGGGAAAACATGCTAGAGCATTTTAATAGCACTGAGATGAAATCAGTCAGGGTTTCCAATGTTCATGTCTGTTTTTGACAATAGATTTGCAACAGAAGCACATTATTTTAGTGTAAATGAAGCAAACCAGTGGCCTAGAAAGGCAGATTTGTCCTTCTCTCTCTATCTCAGGAGCTCCACAATTACAGGCGGGTGGGCAGGGGGGGTTACATTAGCAGTAATTGGGATGTGATAAGACTTAGCTATCAAGTGGAACAGAACACAGTTAAAGTAAGAATAATGTAAAAAAAAAAAAGGGAAATGGCCTTTGTGACAGGATTCACCACCCACAACCCTACTCGGAATAAGTGGTTAAGATAAAGGATGAATGTATGAATGATCAAACCATGTGCCACAGTTCACCCAGTTAGAGCATCAAGCTCAGCCGTATGCGACCTCCTATTTCTAGCAGACAAGTCATCAGGACTCAAGTCTCAGTTCCTAAGTGGACAAAACTTTTCCTGACCATCAGAAGTGCTGGGTCCCCTGCTGTCTTTAAACAGTGGCAAAAGATCGTTTTAATGAGCATCAAGCACCACTGCTGCACCTACATGGCTTGGACTAACTCAGCTTAGAAATTTTATGTAATTTCAAGAAATGCCAGTTCTGTTTACTCTAGGTGGTGAAAGGATTGAACACTGCACAGCATTAGGCAGCTATATCCTGCACCCGGGGAGCAGTGATGGGGATGCTGCCTTGCTCCAGGGTACCTAAGGGCAACCTACTGTTCTGGGACTTGAACCTACTACCTTATGATCATGGGGCCTAGTCCCAAACCACTAGACCATTGGTGCCCATAAAGAAACTCTTGTCAATGAAAATGGGATTCGTCAATTAACAGTCAATTGCCTTCATCTCTCATCCACCTCATCTACATCTTTCTGGAACTGGTGCATTTTTAACTTCACTGCCAGCCTTGTTGTTAGCAACTCTTAACTAATCTTGGTGTGAGGGATAAACATCCTTTGAAAACTCTAAAGCACTGATGCATGTCACTCTGGATAAGAGCATCTACCTAATGCTGTAAATGTGAACTGAAACTGAAAATGTAATCATGTGGCCATGTCATTGTAATAGTAACACCAATATTTTGTCCATAATGTGCAGCCTAATAAACCTGTATACAAGGCATTTTAATGTGCATGACAAAGTGACATAAGCTGCCTCCATTATTGTCAGTTGTTTAAACGTCTCCTCGAAGAAAAAAACAACGTGTACTTGGCTACTCATTGAATTAGCAAGTGTTCAGAAGAGCTTGTAAAAACCTCATTTAGGAAACTGTTTTTCTTCTGCCAGTCTCTTGTCACAGGTAATCCTTCAAAAAAAAAAAAAATAAATAAATAAATAAATAAATAAATAAAAGCTGAATTTGCTTTGAAGACTGCTTTTAATTCACAGACATCAATTCTGAAAGAACAATTTGTTCCAGTCGTTCCCTTAAACTTCGCCACACCAATTAACATCCATCTTGGACCAGCAAAGTCGTTTCCCACTTTAATGCAATGCATTGGACATACAGTCATTTTTCATAACCAGTCCTCTTTGCTGAAATATGTAAAATGCCCAAATGTTTCTTAACTTCTTTAAGCTGTTTGGCACAGAGTGATATGCTAGTGTTGGGGTCCATCTCGAACAAGGACAGTCTTGTCAAGAATGATGAACAGCCAAAATGATGCAGCTGTCATAGTTACAAAGACAGGCAGTATGACCTCCGACATTTGATTGATTAAGTATCTGTGCAGGTGCTTTTACAGCTTGTTGAGTGTGGTGCATTACAGCAGACTGAATTAATATTTTTTTCCTCCCCATTAGAGTGCTGAAATGCTTGAAAAATAATAGTGTCTGAATCTGAAGACTCGTCTAAATTGTTCATTTTTATTTTGTAGCAGTTTGGCCATGACATGTGGAATCATTTCCTACTATTTTAATTGGGAACCAGTATGAAAAATGATCACTGATAAAATAATAAAATGTACCGCTATTTTTGAGCTAATAATTTTGTTTCAGAATTTGCCACTATGGTGTTTTATTCTGTTCTTATTTCTTTTATTGTGGCAATGAAGTTGTCTCATAATATGTAGGGCATATTGTTAGCCTTGTTAGTCTGTTTTTTTGCAAGTGTAAAGGAAAATTCCACATTTGTCAACATTTTTGCTAAATGAAATTCTTTAAATTATTATTAATACTTTAAGAAACAAGGCTGTTTTTCATGAAATCCCACTGGATTGCTTCCCGTGGTGACGCAATCGTGCAAAAAAGTTCGAGTACTGATTCAAACTCAGAGAAATTAAAAGGTACAAACTCTGAAATGTAGTCTGACAATAAAAGCAAACTCTTTTAAAAATAATTTAATTAAAAGACTGTTCGAACTTCAACTGCGGTAAAAACAATCTACTGAAAATACTGAACATTCACTGCTTTATTTCACTCTGTACACAACTTTTCTTTTTAGCTGAGTCTACCTCACATTTCTGTTCCACACAATTTTAAATATAAAGTGAAAGTGAAAATCTTGTCATTCCGAGGTCACAGCACAGCACACGTGAACCACAATGAAACTGGACCTCTGCATTTAACCCATGCACACAAACACCATGCAGCAGTGGGCAGCTATTGAAAGCACCCAGGGGGCAGTAATGGGGACAGTACCTTGCTCAACAGTACCTCAGGGCAACCTACATGTGAGGAATTGAACCCACAATCTTCCGATGCGGGGGCAACTCCCTAACCACTAGGCCACCGCTGTCCCGGTGCCCGCTGATACTTTATGATAATAGTTTTATGAATTAATTATGCTCAAGAAAACAATGCCATTCATATTGGTTTGAGGTCAAATGCTCCATGCAAAAAAAAACTGAGAAAATTGTTTACATTCAGAATGGTACTGACACATGTTGGTGGACTGTTTTGCAGTAAATAATCCGATTTAGTCATAAAATGACTTTTTGTAAAAGTCTCGACCATAGGACGGTGTTAAATTTTAAATGCAAAAAGTTATGTCCAAAGGATATACACTCCTTTTTTTCAGGAAAGTCCATTTCAAATCTTTTTTCTTCAAACAATCCAAACATGCACAGGCTGCAAGAACCCTACCGCGGGGAATCAAGGATTATCTGAAGGTCAGCTTTTAAAAAAGCACATGCCAGCTGAGAGCTGAAAGTGAAGAAGCTAGGCATTGAGAGAAGGGAGAGAAAAGACTAGAGCCTGGATAATAGAATGTAAAATATGAAAGCTCACTTGTGTATGATTAACATGGATTAATAGCTCCATAGCTACTTACGACAGGTCAGGGTCAAACTGAAATGGAGTGACACTAAAAATAGAATATTTTGGTAAAATGGATTGTAAAGATCTTGCCACTACTGAAGCTACACTGCTATGTTCTCATGTTAGGCTGGTCGTTTTAAACATGGGCAACATGCAACAGTTGGCATGAAAGTAATTACCTCTTAGCTTGGGAGCTTCATTTGTAAAAAAAAAAGTTTTCCGTGGGGGTGGTGGCTGTATTTACATCCTAGAAATGTATGTAAATTTGCCAGGACTAAGGCATCAGCATTATAATAACTAGGCAACTCAGAGCATTTTGATTTACATTCTTTAACTTGGTTATTGGTGTTAAGTACTTTTATTCTGACAAAAAGGATAGCTGCTGCTTGGTGGTAAATATAATTCTGACAAATGACCTACAACCCTATACAGCTCGACAATTAGAAAAGGCTTAAATATTTACTGACATGCCAGTCAGAAAGTGGCGCAAATAGCAAGAGTAGTGGATGATATGTATACCAGTAACTGGAAACTGGTAGTGGTGAACTTAGTGGTTAGGGTGTTGGCCCCCAAATCAGAAGATGTGGGTTCATATCCCATAGGGGGTAGCTATTGAAAGTGTCCAGGGAGCAGCAATGGGGACGGTACCTTGCTCAAGGGTACCTCAGGGCAACCTACTGGTCTGGGATTCAAACCCATGGCCTTCTGATATTGGGGCCAAGTCCCACTAGTCCACCACTGCCCTTAACACTTAATAATTAATCTGTGCTTTTTGATCACCTGTGCTAGCTATGCTGCTAAAGATATTGTAATGTGGAAAAATAAAAAATATAACTTTATATATTTATGAATCACACAAAACCTGGAGAGATGGAGATATGCTCTGGAGAGCATAGGAATGAAAGTGAGTAGGGCAAAGACAGAATACATGAGTGTGAATGAAAGGGAGGAAAGTGGAGTGGTTAGGATGCAGGGAGTGGAGGTAACAGAGGTGGAGGAGTTTAAATACTTGGAATCAGCAGTTCAGTGTAATGGCGAGTGTGGAATAGAGGTGAAGAAGAGAGTGCAGGCAGGTTGGAATGGGTGGAGAAGAGTGGCTGGAGTGATTTGTGACAGACGCATACCAGCTAGAGTAAAAGGGAAGGTTTACAGGACAGTAGTGAGACCAGCTATGTTGTATGGGTTGGAGACGGTGGCACTGACGAAAAGGCAGGAGGTGGAGCTGGAGGTGTCAGAGTTAAAGATGCTGAGATGTTCGTTGGGTGTGACGAGGATGGACAGGATTAGAAATGAGTATATTAGAGGGACAGTTCAGGTTAGACGTTTTGGAGACAAAGTTAGAGAAGCAAGGTTGCGTTGGTTTGGACATGTGCAGAGGAGAGACGAGGATTATATTGGAAGGAGGATGTTGAAGATGGAGCTGCCAGGAAAGAGGAGAAGAGGAAGGCCAAAGAGGAGGTTTATGGATGTGGTGAGAGAGGACATGCAAGTGGTCGGTTTGAAGGAGGAAGATGCAGAGGACTGGAAGAAAAACAGGAAAAGCCGAAAGAAAAGGAAGAAAGAAGAAAAAAGAAGACAAAACAATACATATGGACATTTCTCCCCATTTTCCACAAATAGCTGCTGCATGGCTACAGGACCTTCCTGACCCCCAACACTAGAAAAACAATTTCCACTACTCTACTTTCCACCACTCAACATGCCTTTTCTCTGTAGTTGAGTCTTCTTTGTGTTTCTTCTGTTTAAACTTTTTATGTCATGTACATCTGCCATGGTGATCTGCACTGACGGAGAGCCCAAGGGAACTTCTTTTCTGTCTTATTACCCAAATTGTTCCTGATGTCAATGACATGAAGAAAATGAAAGATTAAAGTGAAAAATGACAGATATTGCTGTGAAATTGTAGGGAGTAAATATTAAAAACCAAAAAAAATGTGAAAAATTAAACTGAAAATGTACGTGCTGGCCTCCATGCATGTGGCTGCCAGCCACAAAAACAAGAATTTGAAGGTGAAGGAATGTACGTCCAAATGTGTTTGAGGCCAAAGAGACGAGGAGAAGAGAAAAGACAATGATTGATAGCACACTGGGAGGCTCAGTTTATCACCATGTTACTGTGTGACTGAGGGGAGATAGTGTGAAATTTCAAAACACATGCTCTCCCTCTGCAAGTCTGGCCCTGTATTCTAAGAAAGGTCATCAAATATAGACAGGGCACGGAAACGCACAGGGTCAGGCTGGGGGAGAAGTTCTCAAGATGGCCGTGACCTTTTGACCCCAATTCCATCACCAAGCTAACGGGGGGGGGAAGAGGTGGTGCATGTATATGTGTTAGTACATTCAAGTCATGCTCTGTGTGCTTTAACTCTTCAAAGACACTGTTACTACTTCTTTATAACATCTGCTGTATTATTTGCAGTCCATAGTTTATTCTCTTTATTCAGCACTATATTTCATTAATGTTGAATATTAGAGGGACAACTCAGGTTGGACGTTTTGGAGACAGAGTTAGAGAAGCAAGATCTTGTTGGTTTGGACATGTCCAGAGGTGATACAAGGATTATATTGGGAGGAGGTTGTTGAAGATGGAGTTGCCAGGAAAGAGGAAAAGAGGAAGACGAAGAAAGTTTATGGATGTGCTGAGAGAGGACATGCAGGTGGTCATGGTGAAGGAGGAAGGTGCAGAGCACAGGAAGAAATAGAAATGAATGATCCACTGTGGCAACCCCTAAATGGGAGAAGCCGGAGGAGAGGAACATTAATTATGAAATTTCCAACCAATGTGAAAAGTAAGAATTGTTTCGTTATTTCCATGATTAGTCAAACAAATATCTAACACTGCTGTATATATACATTTGCATACCCCTGGTCATGTGACCTGGAAAATAAGTACATTTAAATAAGCCAATTTCTGTTGACTTAGTCCACAATATTCATAAAGCTGCTGAATTAAATGTCCCATAACTTTTAAACAGGCTATAATTTATGATTTTTTTTTTCCCCAGTTCATCATACTCAGCATCAGTGTGCATTATCATATGCAGTAGCGACTGTGTCCTTATTTTTACTTAGAAATTGAACAAAACGTGCCATTGACCAGGGGTATGGAAACTCGGTGCAGTCTGCTATCTACACTGAGCTGCCTTCATTACATTAAGAGAAAACAAATTTAATCAGATGTCATTTTATATTCTGAATACCAAATGTGCTGGCTGAGCACCCTGGACGTGCACAGAATGTAGCAAGTTACGTTCCATTTCTCACTGTATATGTTTGCAGGCACTCGTCAAAATGAAGAGGATGAGCAAAATTGATGCAGGAGTGTTTTTGAGTATTATTTGCATTTGAAAAGTCATATAAAAAAGTCATAATTGGATTTATTTAATCTTTTCCAGCACTGTGTCATAGAAAGTTCATATATAAGCGTATTTCTTTTCAAACACGCAAAACTGACTTCCTCTTTCTCCCAACACTCCTGAGAGTCAGCCCCCCACCAAACCCTGGCCTGAAACAATGACTTGCAAATCAGAACAATCAATGAGCAGCAGAGCAGAGCAAGTCATCTGCATGCTGTGAGTATTTAATTGAGTTCCCCCGCCTTATTCAGTACAATGCTAACATTCATTGAGCTTAAATTTGAAAATTCAAAATGCAATTGGACATGCTTAATTATCCCAGGCCCTCTTCATTAGACAAGGCAGTGATGGATGGGAAATGACTGTCCCTGTCTGTGCATACCCACTTCGTATTAGGGTTTTCTAATAACTGTGTTATTACACATTAATAATAACATAATAACAGTGTAACTACTCGAGCCAAGTTGAGAACCATAGTGCTGCTCATGTGACTACATATGTGAATTGCACAGTTGTATCTTCATAGCTATAACATCAAATTTTCTCTCGTTTAATTAGACCCACACACATGTGCAGCAGGGGGCAGCTACTGAAAGCACCCGGAAAGCAGTGATGTGGACGGTACCATGCTCAAGAATGCCTCAGGGCAATCTACTGGTCTGGGATTTGAACCCATGACCTTCCGATCCTGGGGCCCAGTCCCTAAAAACTACCTCTTTGCACTTTTTAACAGATTTGTTCTACTTCTTTCAATGAGACACGATAAATCATATTACAATAATACAGTTTATAAACTAAAAGCCTAATTTCTAACCCTTGCTGTGGATAGAATGCAAGGGCGGACAGCTTGTATAGCTGAATGAGTTAGTCTGCTTGATTACTTGATCTTTTCTCCGGTGCAAGTAATAATCGATGGCCCTGACCAAGATAGCTCTTAAATATCAGTAGCCCAACTGAGCTATGAATTGATGAATCCTTGCCAGCAGACAGATTTGCAATCAAACAGCTTTGCCAGCTTTGTGACCAGATCGGCACTGAAAACAACAGGAGGACAAGTTGCCATTTGTTTCGTTTTTTATTTTTTTTTAGTAAAAGTAAGTAAAAGAGCAGGTAGTTCAACAGCTGAAGGCCAGAAAGAGACAATGAATCAGAAAATTCAGACAGCTGCTATTCTGAATAATGTTAGGAAGCCAGAACAAATCATGAAATCCCAGAATGCTGGATAGGAATGCAAGTCAAGGAGAAGGAGCCTAGCCGAGGCTTGCGCATGAAGGTAAAGCAATCACTTGTTCAACATGGATGCAGTGAAACAAGTGATGGGTGGAAAACACAAATCTGTTACAGGGGTGGATATAGAACGAAGGGGTTGCATTGCAAGTTGCATAAGAAATGTAGGGATAATTGCTTAGAAATAGAATGCAACAGTTTAGAATACAATCATACTTCTGAAATAACTTATCATTAAATGAGTATAACTAATCATGCATATTGACTGCAACCAGAGCTTCACCTTCAACACGAAAGATGTTTTCAGGATGTATGTAGCTTATCCTGTTCCTGTCTGTCTTCTGTTCACCATTTTCTGTTTATGTGATCCATATAGAATCCACGTGCTTGTTTTTGTCTTATGTTCTCAGCCCCGCCATAGTACTGCCTCTTTACACATGATTCCCATTCATGTCTCTTCCTTTTCCCCAGTTGTTTGCAGAATCTTATTATATATATACCCCTGTGTTAGACCTGAAATGGCTGGTTCTTGTTGTTGTTGATGTTTCTCTTGATGTGGTCTCTGATTTATGCTTGATTTTCATTGTTCTTTGTATGCATGTATATAGCCTGGTGTGTTGTTTCATTTTAACATCAAGTTCTGTGCCTGGTTCCTGCGCATTCCCACATCCTGCTCTCAACCCTGACAAAACACAAATCCAAACTTTTGCAATCAAAAACGGTAAACCGGTGTCCTCACGTCTAAGGGCTATGTGGAGCAGAACAACTTTAACGCCAGTACCTTGTGCTGTCCCCCCCGTTGTTTCCAGCCTCTGTAGGTTAGTGTTTGATTGACAGTATCTGCCCATATGCTCAGCAGCTCTGACTGCTTGGGGAATCAGAGCAGGACTATCGCAACAGGCCCTGCGCAGCATGTAGCCCAAAACTACCAGATACCAAATGGCTGGGGAAACCATAGTCAGACAAATCATATCATTAATCGCTCTCTCTTCTAAACCTGCAGCTGTAGGTCTGAAATCAGAGACGTGGTCTGTAAAGCTGTAACCCAGGGGAAGTTTGCTGTAACCCTGCAACAAATGGGCAGTTGTGTAAAGTTATCAGTTGTACCGTAAGTCTATTCTACCATGTATTTTTCTGAAACTCTGCTACCTGAATGTTGCTGACATTCTGCTGTCTTATAAGTAACGCAGAATTTATTTCAAAATATTTTAGAAATTATTTCAAAAAGGATTTAGTGTTAGTTATCTCAGATGTTTTCAGACCTTTCCTTGTACCTTGAAATGCCTTCTCAGCAGAGGCTACATAGAAGGTGCTGAAATATTTGTAAAAGCACATTTTTAAGTGAAAGTGAAGTGAAAGGGACAACCTTCATTGTGAAACACAGCACAGAACAGTGAAGCACAACAAAATTAAGCTTCTGCATTTAACCCACACACTGTGCAGCAAGGGGCAACTATTGAAAGCACACAGGGAGCAGTGATGGGGATGGTACCATGCTCAAGTATACCACAGGGCAACCTACAGGTCTGGGATTGGAACCAATGTCCTGCAGATCCTTGGGCCAACTCCCTAACCACTAGGCCAATGCTTATGAAGAACATGATAACCAGATTGTCAGATGTATGTTGTAGATGAAAGCATGAGCACACACAAACATGTTCACTGACTCACAGACATGTTCTGTTGATTTTCTGCCGTGTTATATAGTTCAACAAACAAAAACCATATAAAGTATACAATACCTTTTGGCATAAACCATATTTAAAGCCTTATTCATGCCTGAGTATTAGCTAATTATTAATAAATAAGATAGATAAAAAGCAGATAAAATTTTGATTTTGTAGAGTATTTTTTTCAACACATTTGCATTTGAATGTAAATGTAAATTAAGCGGTTCATAGGGGCAGCTGTGGTCTAATGGTTAGCGAGTATGGTTGAACAAGGTACCGTCCCCATCACTGCTCCCCGGGCGCTTTCTGCGCCCTGCTGCAAGTGTGTGTATGGGTAAAATGCAGAGGTTGAATTTTGTTGTGGTCACACAGTGAACCACAACGAAATTGGACCTCTGCAATTAACCCATGCACACAAACACCATGCAGCAGGGGGCAGCTATGAAAGCAGTGAGCAGTGAGAGGGACGGTACCTTGCTCAAGGGTACCTCAGGGCAACCTACAGTAAGGGGTTTGAACCCACAATCCTCCGATTCTGTGGCCAACTCCCTAACCACTAGGCCACTGCTGCCAGCTTAAGTAGTTTTCATTACATCATCATATAATTTTATGATAAATGACATAAGGCAGCTTTCACATTTTTCTGACAAGTGTCACTCTTTTCATCAGTCTCACCCCAGTGTGTAATATGACAATGGGTGCTTGCTGGAAAAAATTTAGGATAATGTCAGTTGTTATAAAAGGTTTGTGTAGGTATTACAAACCATGCTTTAGGTTTGTATTTTCATTATATATCACATTTTAAACATTTTTGTCTCATTTAATATTGTCTTTATTTTTTACGTATCAACAACACAAGTAATAACTATGTAATTACCACTTATCAATGACTTACATTGATACTGTAATTAGACATACACTGGCTTTTGTTTTGGTAAAAACATTTTTTTAATGTTATTACATAAAGCCACATTGGAAAACACTGAAGTTGATGAACATGAATAATTACCCACATTGAGTTGCTCCAATGTAATCCAGCTTTAACACTAAACAGCGAATCACCATTAGTTACATAGTTGTTATTTGCGATGAGTCTATAATAAATGATGGGTTTATGTGTTTTGTTCAATTAGTTTGAGGAAATACATAAGAATTTTTCATATTTCTCAACACTAAGACACAGTTGAGGCAAATAGAAGTCAGCTTGTAACAGGAATAATCCTTTAATACTTTAATAAAATGAATATGGTTACCCAGGAAACCTTCACAATGTGTATATACAAGGCTTTGAGTGGGTACACAACCTGGTAGTGTGGCTCCTCTTGTGCTAAAGGTCCACAGGGAGCATATTGAAGTAGCTTTGTGTTCAGATGCCGTGTGCCTCTTAGGCAATCCATACACTCTGCCTTTTCACTGTGGAGTGTGAGAGCATAAGAGCCAGGGGCAACTTACCAAACCAACATCCAAATCCAGTCATACCACAAACATACATACACATATACCTAAAACATTCCATTTGAATTAAACCTGAAAAAAGTTGGGCATTTTTTTTTCTAAGTAATTGCTAAATTAAACAGCCATCCATTAATTAATTTCCAAAACTGCTTATCCGGCCTGGTCACAGTATATTAAGCATGTTTCATTGTATCATTTTAAAGACATTTCTCATAATCTGGCACTGAAAGGTAATTAATTTGGCCTGCTTCTAAAATGTTCTCTAATTTTGTGATTATGATAAGCAAGAAATGTGCATTTTTCCAACAATGTTCTCTTCGCTGTTAATCACGCCATTGCTCCGTGCTGAGGTTGTCTTTACTCAATGCGCTGAACAAACTGTACATGTATGCATGCTTACATATACCAGTCTTCCACAATGTTAGATTCACTGAAAGGTGAATAACCTTGACTGCTTCATCACATAGGCAATATATGAGGTGGTATGAAAGTGAAAGTGATAATTTGTCATTGCAAGCACACTGTCAGCGCTTGGTGAACCACAATGAGATGCATCCTATGTGTTGAAAGTGAAAGTGACTATTCTTGTCATTGCGAAACAGCATACAGTGATCCACAACGAAATTACACCTCTGCACTTTACCCATACACACATGTGCAGCAGGGGACAGCTATTGAAAGCATCTGGGGAGTAGAGATGGGATCAGTACCTTGCTCAAGGGTAACCTACTGGTCTCCATCTTTGAACCCACAACCTTCTGATCCTGGGGCCAACTCCCTAACCACTAGGCCACCGCTGCATTGAACCCATCCACACACCGTGCAGCAGTGGGCTGCTATCTGTATATGTATGAGGTAGCAAAAAAACATTCAGCTCTTTAAAAAAAAGTTCATATTTTGGAAGCAAAAAATGCAACACAATCTGTGCTACTACAACAAGGGTCAATTTGCAGTGGTAACATTGCAACAGGTCTTGGGTGGGTGTTTTTACCATGCAGTGCATAATGCTCAAAGCTCAATGATGGGCTTAGGGAGTGAGGGCTAGCTCGTCTTATCTAGTCCCAAAGAACAGCTAGTACTGCAAAAATTGCAGGAAAATAATGCTGGCCATGTTGGAAAAGTGTCAGGACATACACTGCATCACAACTCACTGTGTATGAGGATACATAGTTGTAGACCAGTCAAAGAGTCCCAAGAACCAATGTCCAATGCTGTAAACCCCTCGTGGCAGGGTATTCATTCTAGCATGGCTGCAGATCAAGTACACCATTTTAAGTGAAAAAAGTGAAAGTGACAACCCTTGTCATTGCGAGGTCACGGCACAGCACACATGAACCACAACGAAATTGGACCTCTGCATTTAATCCATGCACACTCAAACCCATGCAGCACTGGGTAGCTATTGAAAGCGCCCGGGGAGCAGTGACGGGGACAGCATCTTGCTCAAGGGTATCTCAGGGCAACCTATCGGGAAGATCCTCTGATCATGCGTTTAACGCCCTAACCACTAGGCCACCGCTGCCCAGACCTCTGCTTTTAACCCATGCACACAAACACCGTGCAACAGTGGGCAGCTATTGAAAGCGCAAGGGGACCAGTGACGGGGACAGTATCTTGCTCAGGGGTACCTCAGGGCAACCTACTTGTGAGGGAATCGAACCCACAATCTTCTGATGCGGGGACAACTCCCTAACCACTAGGCCCCATTTCACCATTTCTGAGGAAGTGCCGGCCTAGTGTTTAGGGACTAGGCTCCATAATCGGAAGGTTGTGGGTTTGAGTCCAGGAAGTAGCCCTGAGGTAAACCTGAGCATGGTACTGTCCCAATCACTGATCCCCGTGTGCTTGATATGGCTGGCGAACTGGCGAAACTGGTCAGGTACAGGGACTGGACTGAAAATGAGAGACAGAAATTTAGAAAGTCTTTCAGGAAGCCTGAGAGAGCTTTCAGGAGAACTATTCCTCAGCAATGAAAACAACATGTTCAAGCTTAAGCATCTCAGACCTCAGAGGCTGGTGTTGGAGTGACACAGCTATCCTGTGATGACCTGCGATGTGAGCCAATAACATTGCATGGTCCAAGTAACCAACATTTATCAACAGATTTTTTAGATGTTCTTCAGCCACACATACTGAATGAAGAATCAAAAGTAATGCCAGTTTATTTTTGTAAGTAATTTTGTAAGTAATGCCAGTTTATTTATTCAGTTGTACTGTTGATTTCATCATAATTTACTCTTTCTTTTTTATAAGTATGTATAATGTTGGTGGTCTAGTGGTAAGACATTCATCTATCGATCAAGAGGTTGCAGGTTGGAGCACCACCTCCATAAGGGTTTGTCTCCATCCTGAGACAAACCCTTAATCCCAAGTTGTTTCAGCAAGACCCTGTCCCTATAATTAGGACAAGAAATTCGCTCTGAATAAGAGTGTCGGCTAAATGCCATGAATCTCATTTTCTTTTTAATGTAAATTAACAGATTGTCATAAATAAACAATAAATAAATACATACACTTTCTACATATTGTCCTTTAAACTCAGTCTGGCTCAAGGTCATCAGAACACTACAGTTTAGAGTATAAAAATATGATGAAAGAACACACACACATACAAGAAGAGTCTGCCAGGTGTAGAAATAGCAGGAATACCAGTGCAGCTGCATTGGTTTGTTGTCCGAAACTAGAGCAAATCCATTTCGTTCGCATCAGCGTAGCAGCTTATTTTTTCCTGTCAAGAATGTTTGACTCACGCTATTGATAGAGCAGTAAAGTGTGAAAACAAATGTTCAATTTCAGATGAACCACAGCAGTTTCGCTCTCTTTTCTTCTCTCAGTGTGCTTTCTTCATATTCCACGCTTTAGAGCCATCTTTCCTCTTTAGGACCAGAAGTGGAAAGTGTCATGCACTTAAACACAATTTTGATTTTAATCTCAGGGTAGGTCACACTCTCCTTAACCTGGCAAAGTTTTTTTCTTTTTACTCCTTACTCACAAAAAAAAAAAAAAATTGAAAAAAGATTCTCAATGTACATGCATTTTTCAAGTCAGTTTTATCTATAATTAGTGGGCTATAGGGATTTTGCCCAACTGTCCAATTTTGTCCAGTTGCGGGTATAGTAATTTTGTCCAATAGTGCCCTGTTTCCTAATGCCTAGATTATATGTGCTCTAAAGGGCTGGATCAGAATTGTCCACAGTGGTGATCACAGGTACTAGAAGAACCTAATACCTCTTAGAGCTCTCTTAAAGAAAGCTATTACATGAAATGAAATGGTCATGAATATGCTGGCAGATATCTGAGGCAATGTTATGAGATAAGAGGATTCTAAGGGCATGTAACAGTTCCCAGTGAAAATGTCTCTTTCTTGATTTGCTGCTATTTTATTGAAACTTTAAAACCAACTTGTTTGCACCTCATTCCCTGAGAACCTTCCTAGTTATCAGTTGTTCATTGCTGATGCTTTTTTTTGTTAAAGAGGAGCTCAGATTATGAGATTAACTGCTAAGAAGTTCATAGATTCTTAAAGTTTATCTATATATCTGTCTGTCTGTCTATCTATCTATCTATCTATCTATCTATCTATCTATCTATCTATCTCTCTGTCTCTCTGTCTCTCTGTCTATCTGTCTATCTGTCTATCTGTCTATCCGTCTATCTGTCTGTCTGTCTGTACAAAATTCTGTCTGAAAAATACCAATATTTGCCACTACCCAGAGAAAAATAAAACAGGAAATGTAGTAACCACACTGCGAAAAAAAAACAAAAAAAAAACGAAATTGAATAAAAGTATAAAAAATAACGTATAATAAAGGAATATTACATAGAACTAATACTGGCCATACAAATTCAAATTTGAGTCACATGTGATTGAATGTGTATCTAATTGACCTCAGACCTAAATTCAGTCAATCACAAGTTACAATTTAAACACAGCAATTAGGAAGCAAAAAACTGGGCCTATTTTGATGTGAGCTGAGCCTGCATATATTGGAAAGTGTCCGAAGACAACATTAGCAGTCAGGTCCTTGTTTGGCTTGTACAAATATTTCAAGCTCTAGTCTGAATGCCCATCTCTGGTGAGCACAGTGTTGAGTAGCAAATACCCAGACTAATATTTAACGAAGCAAACAAGTCAGGCTCTTGGAATAATCAAATAATTGAAAATTCAATCAACGGGCAACTTTGTTTCTGAAATAATTGTTCGGCGCTTGAACAAACTAAAAGTACTGCTTCCTTGTTCCATTCCATTTCATTCCCATTTGAAGCTAGTCAACAGACACAATGCAGATGAAAACATTACTTCCAGACAACAAACAATCAATTGAAATACATTTATTCCTTTAAAAAGAGTAACTTTAATCACAAAATGTAATCATTTTCCAAATATATTCTAACTTCTCTTTTCATTGCTCTGAAATATTTCTATTTGTTGTAAGGCACTCATAAGCAGTCATCACGTTTTTCATAAACCATTCTTAGGCTTTAAAAATAACCCAAATATTGGGGCTATAATTAAGATATCAGGAACAACTAGAGCCATAATGAACATCCTTTTAAAATGACAATAATATATATTTGCCCCATATACACAGTGATAGTTTGTGGAAGACAACTTTACAAAGGATCGCAGATGGACAATTTCTGACCTTGTTTACATGCTGTGATCAGTAAATCCCTGAAACTCCAATTAGATGCCACTTCACTCTCATGCCAGTGTCTTTGGATAGTTTGCCAGGAGAAAGCCTCTGATGTAATGAAGCCACAAATTCAAACTAGCATTGGAATAATCGATCAGAAGCTTGTTCTGAGCCAAAAGCATTGGAATTGGCCAAAAGCACAAGACACAGGTTTTGGTCCTACAAGAGTAAATCGTTCAGAAAGGAACCTGATCACCAATCTGTGATGCATTTTATCCTAAACTGCATGCAAATATTGTTAAGATGCTGGAGGGGTGTCGGATATCATCTGTAAAGGGCTGAGTTGACCACAGGTTGTTAGTCCAACAATGTACAAAAGTGGGTGATGGTGGTTTAGTGGTAGGATAGAGGTTGCCAAGAGATTGCAGGTTCGAATCCCACCTTTAGAGCTACATCATTGGAATCCTGAGTAAAAGGGGTCCTTAACCCCAAATTGCTCCATGGGGACTGTCCCTTTAATCAGGAATCGTAAGTGATGATGAACTGATGGATAACTGAGGCAAGGGATTAATCTACCGAGTTTAAGATTCAAGATTTATTTATTGCATTCTCAATTATGCAAGTACAACCAGTAGTGTAATGTGACCTGATACCTGCGGTGGACAATGTGTGTGTGTGTGTGTGTATATGTATATATATATGCCACTACCCAGTCCTCACCCTGTGTGCGCTGGGTTGGACACCAGCACTCCCCCGCGACCCCGTTTGGGACAAGCGGCAGATAATGGATGGATGGATATATATATATATATTCTTGCAGTGTTTATCCAAGAACTCTGACCTTAAACCACTTTGAGCAACCTCAAAGGTAAAGGCACCATAAGAAAGATCTCATAAGACCTTGGGTTTGTTTTGTTAGACCTTTTCCATCATAACATCGCAATCTGTGCCCTTATCCTGCCGAAGTGTGGTATGCTTGGCATGTGCATTAAGTTTTAATTATTATTTTTTTCTCTCTCCGAGGATACAATTTTCTCTTTTTTCAGTGTGTGATCAAGCTGATAAATATTAAATACACATTCCTGTAGCTTTTATGATAATCTTTACAAAAGAAGCTAATAATAAGAAAGAGCATTACCTTTTTCTAGACTGATTACAAAACCTTTCTATATCCAACTTTTATAAGCAACTACACCTTTGGGCAGCTATGTGGCTGATCGTTGTCCAGCTGTGGTGATATCAGAAATCAATAGGAAGACATGGATTTTGGAGAACTTCATGGATTAATTAACTAAAACAAGTGAGGCTCTTACAACAAACTTGCACTAGTGCTGAATCTTTGACAAAGGCATCTCTGACCTGGTGGATGAAGACCTGAGCAGATCGAGGGCTGAGCAGCAGGATGGCTCGTCTTAAAGTGTCCCGGTAGCGGTTCAGTTCCTCTGTCTTCATGGTGCTGAAGAGAGTAGAGAACACCTTGCTGACGTTCCGATCCACCTGCTGCAAGGACACATCTAGACCCATTCGTGACGCCTGATCTAGAAAGCCTCTTAGACCACGCACATCTGAGAAAGACAAAGCAAGTGAAGGTTAATTCATGTGGATGTTCATTTGAAAATATAAAACTGGAAATGGGCAGTGTTGCTTAAAAATACCACACACTTGATAATGTGAACATATGTTGTGTGTTTCAATGCAAAGTCATACATTCCAGGCAAGAAGATTTCATCAGTGCACGGTGCTACTACAATGTACTGCACTGAATGTACTGCATCAGAAGAACCCTTGATGATAGCCTTCAGGCAATCAGACATGCCACCTCAGCACATCACCGATCACCAGTGCCTTTACCAGTACTGACTGAATGGAGAAAGTAGCCATGCTGCTCTATCTTCATGCTACACAGCTAGGACTTATTATGGACTCTCTTTAGACCTACATCAGAGACCAGCATTCTGTTTTTGCTGTTCTGTTGACCCCAGCATTTTGAGATGAATTTGGATTTCCTTTCAACCCTTTCTTTAATTTCTCACAGTACCAGCCTACATGCAGTTCAAAAGTCCTGTTTAAAAGCAGTGAGTGGACAAAATAACAATCATCAGAAAGTATTTTTTGCAGCCAAAAGTCCATTATTATTATCATTAACGAATGCAAAGTAAAACTATTTATGGATGGCCCGCTATAAATGCTCTATAGATTTATAGGTCAGCATGTAAAAAACAACAACTAAACACTTTCAAATGCATTTCTATAGATCAGAAGTGGAGCAGTAAAGTACAATTTGACCTTTATTACAACCATACAACTATTCAACATTCATTTAATATACAGTCCTGCTTCTCCCAGGTTTTGGCCTCTTGTTAGTGTAGGCCTTTAAGGTAACTAGGGGTCTCTGCTTCTTTATATAGGTTTTGTTATTTTGCTGCTCATTGATTTATTCAGTCATTATGACATATGTCTCCATTATTAGTGATCAAAGTCAGCCATGTTTGTAAGTGTAATACAACAGTGGCAGAGAATCACTTTCCCCAGTAGTTCTGAGGTTTCCCAAGCTGGCCGCTTGAGTGATCACACAGTAGCTATGAGTCTCCTGGCCCAGCCACTTGAGGGATACTACACTGTGGCTGTGAGGATTCCCTGGTTGGCTGCCTAAGTGATGTTACTTTCAGCAATAAGGCTTCCTGGTCCAGCCCCCTGAGGGAAGCTACAGAGTTTTGAAACTTCCTGGGCTGAGGAGGACTTTGCTCCACAGCTAAAGACTCTTTCCAGGCAATTGATTTTGTAGCATGGTCTGGGGAGTTCCATTTTTTGTGGGTGTTTTCTGGATTGCACAAAAATGCACAATACAAAAAAATGCATTAATTATTTATCATTTATTGATTAAGATTTTGTTAATTAATTTTTTTTATTAATCATTATTATTATTTTTTTAGCAGTGCTGAATGCATGCGTGCCTATGTGATCTTTCTCTGTGATATAGGCAATAAAAAAAGACAATGATAAAGATAAAGACTGCTTTTTACCCATACACGCTGTGCAGCAGGGGGCAGCTATTAAAGCACCCAGGGAGCAGTGATGGGGACAGTACCTTGCTCAGGGGTACCTTAGGGCAACCTACTGGTCTGGGATTCAAACCCATGACCTTCCTACCCTGGGGCAAACTCCTTAAACACTAGGCCACCGCCTAGAATATTGATTCTGATATCCACATCAGTGCATCCCAATGCAGCATTGCAACTATACATCCCTGTTTCAAAGGTCATGCAGAGCTCAAAAAAATCCAGGTCTAGCATAAACTGTATATAACTGCCTCTTTTTATCCCTTTGAAACTACGTACCCACATCAAATTTGTTCTTTTCTCGTTTTCCCAGACAGGTCTCAGAGGTGTGATATAGAGTAGTGAAGTGAGACAGGATTGAAGGACAATTAAAGAGCAGCCTGGGAGATAAGAACTGTTCATTTCTGCTCTTTTCTAGTCCCGGGCTCAACATCAGGGGCCGTCTGGAAAGCTAGTGTCATCGTTTGATGGCTTAATGGTGCGTCGAGGCTTTATGAAGTGCAGTGGCGAAGCTCCTTGCGTGGATGATAAGATGGTCACTCACTCAAAGTGGGCGGATGAGGCTGGATATCAGTCCTTGAAGGGAAGACAAATGAGGCTTAAAGGACAAAGGAGGCCTTTCAGACTTCTGGCTGGCTCTCGGTAGCTTTCTTGTTTAAGTGCTATAGATTACATTGTAACATGAATGTAGTGTCATTTGTTCTAGAAATATACGGTCTCACTTGCCTTTTGACAATGGTTGGCAGAGATTTCAATTGAAATTATTTCACAGATTCTGGAAATATGTATTTCTTTCATGTATCTTACCTGCTTGTCTTCCAGGCCTAAATTTGATCTGCAAAAATTGAACGTTAGAAAGAACAAACCAAGGGCCGAATCTAGCTAAACCTTTTTGGTCAGTTCAATGCAGAAAAAATGCTTCTGGTCACATTATTTAATAAATAAAGTTTTGCATGATCCTATTCATGCAGATTTTGGGGAGTGGGTTTTTATTTGGGCGTTTAAGATGATTATGATGAATGTGATATATTGACACCTGTTCATCACATCTATACGGGCTTGTTGGATGTCCTTTAAGCTCAATATGGCGCAGGGGGCAGCTATTGAAAGTACCCGGGGAGCAGTGACGGGGACGGTACCTTGCTCAAGGGTACCTCAGGGCAACCTGCTGGTGCTGGTGATCTTCCAATCTGGGGCAGCTCCCTAACCCCTTGAAAAACTTATTGATCTATTCATTCTTTTATTTGATCTACAACATTGGTTGTTTTTTTAGAGAGTTTTTTTTTTTATTTCTTATTATTATTTCAATAGCAAAAGTTGATTTGGACACATTTTAAATGTCCCTGCGATGGTTAGACTAGGGTCCAGCATCTCTTTAGTGGCTACAGAGCAACAGTGAGCAAATCAGTGAAATCAGAAACATCCATTAACTGTGTTAAAATGACTAACTTGTCTTTCATTAAACAAAATCATGGCCACCTAGTCACTGCACTATACTTCAGTACCGCTAACACCTATTAACTGATTGGCCGAAATCTCTGGCATAAACCCGAAATGACCTTTTTTTCAGGTTTGGTTCTATATATCTTTGGACTGGGAAGAGAACTGTATAGGTGAAACCAAAACTGTGTGATGCTTATAAAAAGTGAGACATTCAGCACAATATGGATTCTTTAAGAAAACTCAATGCTTTAGTTTAAATTTAATTTATTTTACAATATTCCCTGCCTTTCCAACAAGACCAGTTTCAGCCCAAAAGGAAAAAACACACAAAATAGGACAAAAAAGTTTGCTCGGCGTATCTATCAATATAGAACGTGTATGACAAATGCAAGACATGACAATGGAGAAAAAAAAGAAGCAACAAACCGAAATAGAAGTCATGGCAGGGAGATTTTCTCTGGGACAGAGAAAAGTAGTGTCCATGACAGGAGGAAGGAAACTGAAGCAGTGAAGTTAATGATCACTATTTTCAGACCTGAATTGAAGTTGAAACGGTTTAATAGTCTTTGTATTATAATAATATGGAGTGAGGTTTGTTTCACTTTGCATAGCTGATAGAAATGTCCCTAATTAGCTTTTTTTATATACATTTCAGAGCCAATACTTTTCATTCTACTTGAATAAAGATGTGGAATCGATAGTCCTAATTTTTGTCAGAGTGTTAGAGTATGCTACTTAAGTAAAGAATGTTTGTACTTCTTGCCAAATCTGATATTATACTTTCATAATTAGAATACCTGTAAGCATTTATGTGTTTGTCTAATTGATTGCATTCATTTGTTTGTTTGTACAGTTTAGGCTAAATTAACAGACAGAACACACAAGCAGATTTGCTGTACTTCCCTTTATCTGAAGCTGCAACATGAATAACAATATTTGCTCTTAATGGGCCATTTTATATTCTGAAATGAGAAAATGTCCTTTTTAAAACAACTTGATTCAAATCCAAAGTGCTCCATCTAAAGTTAGAGGTGACCAATGATTTGCCACACTGAGTCATGAATAATTGCGCTCCGACATTTTGGTACAAGTTGTTGCTGCAGAGTGCGCACCTCATTAAATTTCCCCACAGATCGGACAAAGTCAAAACTCTGTGTTTTTCACCAAAAAAAGCAAGTTCTGATTGTGAAAGAGAAGGTTTTGGTAGCTGATCTTGTGGACTTTGCTTGTTCCACCCATGTCTATGTGAGTTTTCTACAGGTGCTTCCTTAAAAAGTCCAAAGACTTGTATGTGGGTTGGACTGGGGACCTCATTCCCTAGGTAGGAATTTGCCTGTGTTTGAGTGTGTTGCCTGTGGACCGGCAACCTGTCCAGGGTGTTTCTCTGTCTTTCACCCTATGTATGCTGGGAAAGACTCCAACACCACCATTTGGGATAAGTGGTGATAATGGTGGATGATCTGATTGGCTGACCTTGAAGAAGTCTAGACTGAAACCATTCTTAAACACATGAAAAGGCAGGGCTACCTAGCTATCTATAATATATATATATATATATATATATATATATATATATATAGTGTGTGTGTGTGTGTGTGTACTTTCTCACATCAGCCTCTTCTCACCTCTAGTTTAATGAGTGATAATCTTTTTTTTTTTTTCTTGCAGCAAATTTGTAAAAATATGAACATTAAAGTAACATTAAAATTACATGTATAACATCCTATAATATATACTGGCATATGTTATAGAAATTACAGAAATACACAATAAGGCTGGAAAACCTCCTATTCTGAAAGCAATAAAACTCCAATTTTTTGTTTTACACTTTTGGCTGCTCTGTGTAAAAGATCCAACAGATTCTGCAAGTTTACTTGACATTTTATGATGTTTAAAGGGTGGACACCCCTGCAGTTTCTCAGGGATGATTGTTTAATCTTTTATATCGTGTTGCTTTGAAAAATGACAGCAGATTTCACTTCTTTCTTATTTGCATTGAGTCATGTCAGCTTTTAGGAACAGAAACAGGAACAATCTATAATCTGGTGGTGACATTTTCATAGTGTTTTTTTTTTTTTTGACATTTTGTTTGTTTGCTTGATTTTTCATGTTAACGCTTTGGAAGCAAGCACACATGCATTTGTGTCTGTGTGCAGCCTACTCAGTTTTTGTGTTATTATGTGGCCTTTGCCATTAAAAGAGACCTTCAGAAAAGACTCCTTTGTTGTGTTCCCAAAACAAATTAACCTAAAATTCACAGGGAATTACTGGACTGCCTTTCATTGTCCCGCAACTCAGCTGGTGTTTATGTGCTTTATTGTGTGAGATGTTCTGTCTGCCTTTGTGCTTGTTACAACTGCAAAAAAGAAAAATAATTGATAAAAAAGCTTCACTTTTATATAATAGCGCAACAAAGACATGCACTTTCATTTATTTTTTTTTTACTGATTTCATGTCTTATTCAACTATTTATATCTTGCAATGCCAGCAGCATTGAGAGGGTGAAGGCTTTCTTAGAGCTGCATAAAGCACCACTACAAATTTTCTCAGCCACAGACAGCAGTGACAGCACCAGTGATACAACTCACAACCTCTTGATGCTTGAGCAAATGCTAAATGCTTAGACACCTCCACCTCTCGTATTGTACCTTTGTTTGCCTTTAGTATCTAGGCTTGAAGTATTTCTGGAAGTTGAAAAATGAAAGTGACTTTCTGTCATTGTGAAACACAGCACAGCATACAGTGAACTACAATGAAATTCAACCTCTGCTTTTCACCCAGGGGAGCAGTGATGGGGACGGTACCCTGCATGGTGTGTATGGGTGAAAAGCAGTGGCTGAATTTCGCTCTGTCTCACTGTGTGCTGTATTTTAAAATTACAAAATAGTCACTTTCACTTTTTACTTTCATCATAATGAATATGATTTTTGCGCAACTTGGCACAAAGTGCTCTGTGCATCATTGTGAACAGGACAATGGCATAAGCACAACACAGCATCAGTAAAGTAATTGCCCCAGGTAGCCTGTGTTGGCAGTGTGATTGGCAGAAACATGTCCCAAGCTACAGACCTGTATACTTCACATTGTTGGTTGGGTACTATTTCAACATATTGTTAATGCAGTAAGATGCAGTTTGGGACTTGCTCCTTGACTTTTCAAACTGCCACTAATTCAACATTATCAGCCTGTACTGAAGAACAGATACACCGGAACACATGCTGTCATGCTGGCTGGGGGGTAGAATTGGGGCCACCCTGCCAACCCAAAGAGTCAGTTTTGCTCTCTAGAAGTTCTGGCTGCGGATACCAGTGATCAAACTAGCGGTCTCCTGATGACGCCTAGACAGCTGAGATACTATTTATTTTCGTTTACAGTTTCATAATTTGCAGTAGCCATGCACTGTTTAAATTTATGCCACATTTTCCTTGCCATTTGCCAAACGCTTCCATCTACATCTGCTAATCTGGGAGCATGTGGCAGCTTGTGGTATCCAGAAGAAAATTATATGCAGAGTTGTAGATCAAAATTAAAGCCCAAAGCTGTTTTTTATTATTCTTTTTTTTTAATCAAACATAATAATGTAAGGCTTTTTAAACTTATCCATTCTCCATGGATATATAATCCATTGTTGGAAATGACCCATGCACCCATACAGTGGATCACAGAGTGCAATGTGCAGGAAAGATTGTCAATTGATCCACCATCAAATGTCCCAGTGTGTGACTGTGACATGGTCATTGTCATGATCACTATCAGTTATTTATAATATTTTAAACAAAAAAGCTAAATCTTACTTCGACAGTGCTCTCCTTAATGTTTGGGGCAATTTTTCCTTGGATTTTCCCATCGCACCTTCCCATTGCAAAGTCATTTGTGTACATGTCAGGTTCACCATGTAGAAATCTTGACACTTTTTATGCATAGTGGCTTCATTTCAGGACACTATAATGTTTGTGACACTCAGGTCTGTTCCATTGCTTCAGTAATGCAGGGATAAGATACCTAGGCTTCTACAATTTGGAGTCTGCGGTTGTTTGTGTTCATCATGAGGCGAAAAGCTTCTAGAGACATTGATCAAACCTCAGAATTACCAAAATCAACACTCTGGAATATCATTAAGAAGAAGGAATGCATGGCGAGCTCTGTAATAGCAAAAGGACTGGTAGGCCAAGGAAGACCCCCACTGTTGATGGCATAAGAATCCTCACTATGGTAAAGAATTATCCCCGAACACCAGTCCAACAGTCCAGTCCCTCAGGAGGCAGGTATGTCTTTTTCAGAGACGACTATCTGCAGAAGACTTCATGAACAAAGTAGGGGGCAACACTGTAAGATGCAACCACTACTTAGCTACAAAACAGGAAGCAAGCAGGAGTCTGCAAAAAAGTACTTTTCGCAGAATTCTGGAAAAAGGGTGTTATGAACAGACCAGAACAAGATAAACCCAAATAAGAGTGATGGCAAGAAAGTGTGAAGAGGAGAAAACAGCAACTGCCTAAGATCCAAAGCATACTAGCTCATCTATTAAACAAAGTGATGCGAAAGTTGGCTTTTACATTTACGGCATTAAGCAGACGCTCTTATCCAGAGCGAATTCCATTTCCTATTTACAGGGACAGTCCCCCCTGGAGCAACTCAGGGTTAAAGGTCTTGTTCAGGGACCAAGTGGTGGTAGTACCAGAGGTGGGATTCAGACCTGGAACTTCATGAGAAAAAAAGGACCATATGCAAGTATCCTACCACTAAACCGCCACAAGCTTTTCTGCTCAGGTTCCAGTAAAAACCTACACAATTATTGGACAATGCTTGACCCTACATCAAAGAAATGATCCCAAATATACTACTCAGGCAACACGAGACTTTCTCAAAGCCAAAAAGTGAATAAGGGACGAAGCTAACAGCTAACAAAAATCCTACAAAGGCATTGTTAAAGGTTAATTCTATCAAACATCACAACAAGCTTATGTTGATGCCATGTGGCCTTGTGCATGCTACCCTAAAGTAAAGTTGTGCCCAGCTGTAACTTTAACAAGGTAGGCTGGCTGTAACATTATGTATGAGCATATGCCCACCTTTGCAGGCCAGAGCTTAGTTTTCAGTCAAATTGATTGGAAGTTGGCCTACAATCTTTTCCAAGAGATTCATTCATGGAAGCTATGAAGACTGAAAGCAAAATCTGCTTGATAATAGTTTGCAGTGCAATAGAGGAAAGGCCATAGATGACAACAGTACCCTGAAAATGGTAACTTTCAGTTATTGCCATAGTAATGTGATGGATGAGGTGCAGCAAACACATCAGAGTGAATTTAATGCTTCGCAGTTATGGTACCCTTCTGTCTATGTGTTCACAGAAGCACTTCATTTTTGAGCTAAAGCCATTTCATTGTGTGGAGAGGTGGGGCCCATTTATCTTTTATTTTTGTACTGCATTAATGTGTAATATCTGGGATTGTATTGTAAAAGTGCAATCAATTATTTTTAGTTAACCATGAAATAAACAGTTCCCCAATGACTTAACTTTTATTTATCAAAATAAATTCTTGTTCTGTTTTTCTGACAGCAGTACACTGTTTGGAACTAAAGTTGCATCTCAACTTGAACTTCAACTTTATCTCCATTTGTGCACTTTTGTGTGCCTACAGACCAGTAGATTTCCACTACTTCTCTAGAGACAACCAGGGGAATAATAGAAATTGATACTGAATTATATTCACTGGACACACAGGATTAGAGTGAAAATTTTATGACAAAGCTGGTCCCTCCCTTTACGAATCAAAATATGATCAATATCGTTTGATTCCACGGTCAATTCCACTAGTACAATACGGATGCTTTAAAGGCAATACCGAATACAAATGTTATAGCACAATGTTTTACACTCATTGAAATTAGTAAAACAGTAGGGCAGTTGTATGTCAGTCCTTCAGGTAGTACCATAACCATGAAGAAAGAGAGAAGATTGGATGATGTGAGGATAGTGAACAAGGAAGTGCAGCAAATAAGCAAGCTAGAAGTAAGGGCAACGATGAAGAGAACAAAGAATGAAAAGGCTGTAGGTCCAGATGACATACCGATGGAAGCATGGAAGGTGTTTAGGAGAGATAGCAGTGGAGTTTCTGTCCAGATTGTTTATCACAATCTTGGCAAGTGAGAAGATGCATGAGGAGTGGAGACAAAGTATACTAGTACTAATTTTCAGGAATAAGGGTGATGTACAGAGCTGTAGTAACTATAGGGTGGATAAAGTTGATCAGCTACAGCTTGAAGTTGTTGAAAGCATGAAAGGTTGCCTAGAGAGGAATTGTGGTTTTGTTTGAGGAAGTCAGGTGAGAGAAGTATGTGAGAGTAGTTCAGGATATGTATGAGGGCAGTGTGACAGTGGTGAGATCTGCATTAGGAGAGATGAATGCTTAAGGTAGAGATTGGATTACTTCAAGGATCAGTGCTGTGTCCATTCCTATTTGCAATGGCAATAGACAGGTTGACAGACGAGGTTAGACAGAGCGCATGTGGATGATGATGTCAGTTGATGATATTGTGATCTGTAGCAAGAGCAGCTTGAGGAAAACCTGGAGAGATGGAGATATGCTCTAGAGAGGAGAGGAATGAAAGTAAGTAGTACAAAGACAAGATACATGAGTCTAAATGGGAGGAAAGTGGATTGGTAAGGATGCAGGGAGTAGAGATGACAAAGGTGGAGGAATTTAAATACTTGTGATCAGCAGTTCAGAGTAACAGCGAGTGTGGAAGAGAAGTGAAGAAATGTGTGCAGACAAGTTGGAATGGGTGGAGAAGAGTGGCTGTAGTGATTTGTGACAGACGGGTACCAGGGAAGGTTTACAGGACAGTAGTGAGACCAGCTATGCTGTACAGGTTGGAGACGGTGGCAGTGATGAAAAGACAGAAGGTAGAGCTGGAGGTGTCAGAGTTGAAGGTGCTGAGATTTTCATTGGGTGTGACGAGGATGAACAGGATTAGAAATTAGCATATTAGAGGGACAGCTCAGGTAAGAAGTTTTGGAGACAAAATTAGAGAATCAAGGTTGCATTGATTTGGACATTTGCAGTGGAGAGACCAGGATAATATTGGGAGGAAGATGTTGAAGATGGAGCTGCCAGGAAAGAGCAAAAGATGAAGACCATAGAGGAGGTTTACGGGCATGGTGAGAAAGAACATGCGATTGGATTGAAAGAGGAAGATGCAGAGGACAAGAAGAAATGGAAATGGATGATCCACTGTGGCGACCCCTGAACGGTAACAGTCAAAAGAAGAAGAAGTGGAGCCATGCATCCCTGTTCATTTTTTTATTAATGTGTGTCGTTATTTAGAAAGCCTTGCTAGGTTGTACTGTATATATGAAGGTGAAACTTTAATTTGTATCCTATTGTATGGAACTAAAATTTTCCATTGACTCTTACTATGCTTGCAGTCTTTAAATGATGCTTCTAATGAATAAAAAATGAAGGTGAGGCCATCAGGTTTCCTCTCTGGTTAAGCCTGACTATTGAACGGTTTTATTTGATGCACATATTTATGAGGGTTGCCCTTTAAATAGAAAAATATTACTTAAAAAGCTGACATTGCTTTATCCAAGCCTGCCCAAGATCAGGTGTTTCCACTAATGACTGTGTCCACTCTTTAACTTTAGCGGTTCCTGTTTGATGGAAATATCAAAACAACAAATTTAAATGAGAGACAAAGTAAATCCCTTTGGGACGCCAGCACAGCAATATATTAATAACTAACTAACAGAAGGGGGTAAAAATAAAAGAGTAAAGAAGTCCTCTGGGATGGAAATTGGATTTGCTTAATAGCCTAATTATATATCTAAAGGCATATTTCCAAACAAACATAAACAAGCCTATCCCACTGGGTTAGTCTCTGTGATACTAGAGCTAGTGTGAAGAAATAAATCTAGAGCCTCAGCAGAAAAAGCAACACAAAAGAGAATAATTCACATTTGTAGCCTATTCTTCCTCCTACGGTGTTGTAAAGGGGTCAAATGGATGTACAACCAATGTGTATTTGATCCCTCAAGCCAAAAAAGTATGTACCAAAAAAGCCTAACACGAGTTCTACTGATGAATGAATTCTACAAAAAAAAAGAATAATACATTTTACATTTGATGTAAGGAGTTTTTTTCAGAAAGGATGGCACATATGCCTCTGGACATTCCTGAACAGATATGTTCATTTCAATCAATTTCAAACTGCAGCTGCTCTCATAAAACACTATACGATCAAATTGTTGGCCATCGGACAGCCTGGTTAGTAACACCAGTGGAGATGTTTCATTCTCATTTCACAAATTCCATTTATTTAACAAAACATTGCATAATAAAGCATTACTGATGGAAAATCATCAATTATAAGTACCGGCTATGGTTCTGTGGCAAACTTTCTTGTTTTTATTTCACCCTCTTTGGTCTTCTTCTGTTCCTCTTGCCAGGCAGCCTCCATCCTCAGCATCCTTCTTCCAATATAATCCTGGTCTCTCCTCTGGACATGTCCAAACCAATGCAACCGTGTTTCTCAAACTTGGTCTCCAAAACTTCTAACCTGAGCTGTCCCTCTAATATACTCATTTTTAATCCTGTCCATCCTCGTCACACCAAACAAAAGTCTCAGCATCTTTAACTCTGACACCTCCAGCTAAGCCTCCTGTCTTTTGTCAGTGCCACCGACTCTAAACCGTATAGTATACATAGTCTCACTACCGTCCTGTAAACCTTCCCTTTCACTCCATCTGGTACCCGTCTGTCACAGATCAATCCTGTTACTCTTCTCCACCCTTTCCAACCTGGCTGAACTCTCTTCTTCACTTCTCTTCCACATTCACCATTACTCTGAACTGTTGAACCCAAGTATTTAAATTCCGCCACCTCTGCTCCCTGTAGCCTAAGCACTCCACTTTCTCTACTTTTTCAGAATAACACCTACTCCATCCCTGCGATGGGCTGGCAACCTGTCCAGGGTGCGTCCCCCGTCCTCGCCCTGTGTGCGCTGGGTTGGACACCAGCACTCCCCCGTGACCCCGTTTGGGAGAAGCGGCAGAAAATGGATGGATGGAACACCTACACCATTCTTTCTTCCATCCACACCATGGTAAAACAATTTAAACCCACCTCCAATACAAATGGTCTTACTACCCTTCCATCTAGCCTCTTGCACATGCAAAATATTAACTTTCTTTCTCTCCATCATAACAGCTAATTTTCTACATTTACCACTCATGCTGCCAACATTCAAAATTCCTACTCTCACTTCCTCTCTCCTCCACTTCCTTCTCTCCTCCTGCCTCTCGACATGCCTTCCTCTGTTTCTTCTTCTTCTTCTTCTTCGAATGTCATTCCTGACATGACCCTCCCCATTTATCCGGGCTTGAGACCCGTAAAAAGAAACACACTGGCTTGTGCCTATAAATAAATAATTTTATACTTAAATTTAACTGTTAATATTGGAATCAGAGAAAGGGCTCTCAGGTATTTTAAAAATCATCACGACAGAAGAATTCCAAATGAAAAGAGAAACAGTTTACATCAAATTTCACTGAAAATATTTACCTTCATTTCAGCTTCTCACTTCATTACCCACCTTGTTTCTACTCTCTGTTCACATTATCTCATCGTTTTACCCTGTAGAAGGCATTGCAGTGTGCAGTTACAGACTTTTTTCCATCTTTTTCTTTGCATCACCATTTATTTAATCGTTAACTATGATCAGGACCCGGAGGACCTCCAGGGAGCATGGAACATTCTTATTAGCACAGTGACTTGGTGGTGTCATGTGAACATTTGGTCTGCCTTGAAGATGAATATCAACTGTGTTGGTCTGAACAGTTGTCATCCGCTAATTCTTTATCAGGGCCACTGCTAAAATGTTTTCGGCCACTGGACGGAATCTTTTTTTTTTTTCTTCCCATTTTTTCCATAGAAAAACTACTTAGACAAAGGGGAATATTGAAACAGAAATGGATCCAGGATGCCCTTTTTTTGGGAACTTAACCCAGAGCCTGGGCCACTAGACAGCTTGACTGATGTTTTGTAAATTTTTGCACGATATAATTATTTATCAAATTGAAATTATAATACTTGTGGTCAGATGTCTACACTGTAAAACAATTTTGTGATGAAGCCCTTTAGCGGTTTCACTGCTGCCTACTGGCTGAAGGTTAATAGTGTAACTTTAATTTCGACTTTTTATCAACCCCAACTATGTCAGATTTTCCAATTAATAAAACTTGTTTCTCTGAGTTTTTTTCAGTGCACGATGTCTTTATTTCTGCATGTGTTCAACCCTCTCCACATGGCACCAAAGGCCAGAGTGGGTGTACACATTGCTCATGCTGTGCCAACTGGGCTGAGGATCCTCAAGGGTTTAGTTAGAGTAAGATGGAATAATTATCCTGCATTAAATACACACAGCTCTGGTTGATGGGCTACTGATTAGTCCCATCTGCCAGCATTCCAGAGTTTGCCTATTCCTTGGCTTTTTCACAGTATTCCTTTAACTGCCTTTTACTTCAACCACCCAGACCTGTAACATTTCAGAACAAGAGACAAAAATCTCATTCCTTCTTGTCCTGTGGAGCCAATTAAGAATAGGTCATCACCCTCTTGCTCAAAAGAAGAAAATTATAACAAGAGCCTCATTATTACTTCTGTCTACACAGATGAGAGTGACTTCAGGGTTAACTGTGTCAGCTCAAGACTGTGCAATGGTGAAGAGAATGGGATTTTCTCCAAGAGATGAATGGAAGTCAGCTTTAAGATTATGGCTGTAATGATTGGGGAATGGTGAAATCCTAATTTTTTTTTGGATAATCACATTTTTTGGTCTTTAGCTCTGTCCCACTTACTGCATTTTAATCCATTGCTCGATAAAAAATACATTAGCATGTACATTTTCATTGGATCTTATTAAAGATTAATGCAGAATGATAAACAGGGTTATAGCAGGTCAGTTTATAGGTGTGCTCTGCAGCTTGAACATTCTCCAGAGAATGTTCTACAGGAATACACTGGTGTCTTTCACATTAGTAATGCACTTAGAGTGTTATATCAGTGTAGTTTTTGTGAAATTGCTGATCGTAGCTGGCAAAGCGACAGAGAGAAGATGAGCGTGAATGAGCATGCTTTCAAGAGAGACTATTTGTGGGAGAGAGAATGCATGAAAATGTGCGAAATGCCGCCCTGTGCTCTGAATCAAGAGCTGTCAGATGTGGTGTTTTAGAGCTTGCACATTCAATGAGAATCAAATCAGTGGGGTTTTTGGGGGAGGATGGAATGGAAACAGAAAAGGAGGATTAGATAAACAAGTACTAACGCCATGAAATGTAATCATAGGCTTTGGTCAGTAGTTGAGTCTGCATGCCTAGCTTGGTGACTCTACCTAAATAACCAATGGTTCATCCAAATCAATTTGTTGGTTAGGGAGAAGGAAGCACAGTTGAAAAAGCGGAAATGGATCAAATTTGTTTCATTCTGAAATTGAATAAAAAGAATTCTATGCAAAGATGGAGGAACATTTTTGTGTAGGATAAATAACTTTGCCATTTTTAAGTTAGGACAACTCTTTTAAGCCAGTGAATCTAGCATGCAAAGCAAAACAAATTAAAGTCTGGGGGATTTTCTTTTGCCAGTCAAAGTGCAAGATTAGTGTGTTTGCTGTTAAAACTGGAGCTTTGTGGAAGGAAAGAAAATACAATAAGAAAAATAAAAGGTAATGAGGAACACAGGTGAGTCATCTTCCTAAAAAGCACAGGACAAAGTAGGCATAGGACAAAGGTTTCATGCGGGGTTCATGATCTCAGATGAACAGCAGTGAAAAAGCAGCATGGCAGCTTAATGAAGCCAGCTTAATAAAACAGCGGCAAATGGGTTTTGCAACTTAATGAGACAACATGATGCTGAAGGGCGGTGGTTGCTGGATGGGGCAAAAAAGCCGACTATCTTGCAGTAGAGATGATGGTTATGGTCAATCCAAGGTTGAATTTTTTTACAACACTGCTGCATTGGGTGTACTTTGAAATTTTAAACACATGGAGCTTATATGAAATATATCCAATGTAAAGCATGCTTAGCAGAGACTATTAGGTTCTGGGGAAGCCCATCCTGCAAGCATCCATATTGCAAGAACTGGCAACAAGAGGTTCCCATAATTCCGACTATAGCTGCATAAAAAAAAAAACTCATGTAAAATGTCAATTTTAATTCACTATTCAATGGGATTTGATTGAGTAGTTCTGCAGACTGTAGTAGGACTGAACTGCTTTGAACACAACCACGACGGGTGATAATAATAGGCACATGGCTGCTAGTGTGGGCATCTTTTTTAGTGAGAGTACAGCTAAATGAAGCACACTGGAGATCAGAAGCACTAACTACAAGAGGCCGACTGTGAGTGGCAAGCTAAACAATGGTGGAAGGAGTGCAAAGTCATTGTGCCAAAGCAACAGGCTTACTGTGAGCTGCAGGTCAATGAAGGCATATGGGATCTGATGCTCATTCCATGTGGCTTCTGATAAAAACAATTGAAACACATTTGTGCTATTGATATTTTATGATGTTTTGAGTAATTTAGAGCATGAGGTAGACTGGTATGGTACTATGTAGGGGTTTGGGAAATGAACATATCGGGGGAAAAAAAAAAAAAAAACTACTGAAGATACTGCTGAACTGATCGGAAAAATCTGGGTTAGTCTCCTATCAAACCTCAACATGAATTAGGGTTTTGTATTAACACATCTCACAGTTTCTCAGTCTGATTGCTCAATCCATTACTTCGAGGTCCAGTTCTGATATTCACATGCACATTGTAAGTCCTTTAGCAGTGGAGATTTGCTGCTCTGCTCTAAGACTTTTCCATCATGGCCAGCATAACAGTTTAATAAGACCAGAGGAGCTAGTCTTGCACATCATTCAGAATTAGACATCAAGTGATCCATCCATCACTGGATCACCACTTTCCCTTTCTTGAGACACTTTTAGTTGGTAATAACTCAGACATGCTGGGATCACCCCACCAAACCTGCTGTTTTTCCTGTTAGGAGACAATATATTTCTGTAGACTTATGAATGAATTCTGCTGCTACAGTAGTGTCAGTCAGTCATTTCCTGCTGCTTGTCCCAAGCAGGATCGCAGGGGAGTTCTGGAGTCTATTCCAGCTCAGGGTTGCAGGGAGGAGCACGACGGGGACGGCACCTTGCTCAAGGGTACTTCAGGGGAACCTATTGGGAAGGGGTTCGAATCCCCGATCCTCTGATCACCCAGCCAACGCCCTAACCACTAGGCCCCCGCTACCCCACTACAGTAGTGTGTGACATCATTTCTAAGAATTATAGCCTGGAGGCACCCAAGCAAGTCGACAACCGACACTACCTCCACCATGCATCACAGAGCTCATTACTTTGTGGCTCATCTGTGTAGTGTCTTGCTAATTCCAGTCTTGTTTTCGAATTCTGCTGATGAGTGGTTTGCATCCGGTTGGTCTTTTTTGAGCAGTGGCCCGTGGAACCTTTATCCCTGCCCTGTGGAGGTTGTCAAGGATTTATACATTTTACAGCTGTTATACATTATACAGCTGTCACAGCTTGTCTGAGATCAACAGTAGTTGTCAGTCCAGTTTACAGCCTGCTGGTCAGTTTACCAGCGGTTTCCTTCTTTCTCCATTACACAACCGCGATTCATTATCATAGCTCAAGGTTTAAGTCATAGATTAAAGTGCTTGTGTGTTAATCCTTGTCTAAGTCAAGGAGCACAACAAAATCTAGACGAACAAATCATGATTAGCACTAAAATCTGCTTATTTTCATTCTTGATGGCGCTTTATTTCCAAATACAATGAATGTAATACATATGTAAGCATGACACAAATGTCCAGATACTTTTTAGCCAATGTAAAAGTTAAAAAGTTTGAGGATCTAAAAGTCTTTTAAATGTAATTTAATGCTTACAGATTTTATTTATGTTTAGTTCAAATCTGTGTAGTGCTCATGCAAAAATAAATAAATAAATAAGTAAATAAATGAAAAAGCTTCTCATGCATTGTTATAAAAATACTCATTAATGATGGTTTAATTTAAAGCACACACTGCAAATGCACCCATTAAAAACAACTTCTACTATATCAAAAAACCATAGAGCAAAAAGCAAAGTTTCAAACCTCTGTAGTACAAGGGCCCAAATTGATCAGTTATTGCTTGACCATCCACATTATTCCTTTCTTAAGTTATATTTTTGTTCCACCTATTCCTCCCCATATTTCATTTCTAGTGCTTTTATCCCTAAAAGACTCAGAGTGCTTGGAAAGCTTTGGCATTACTGCATTAAGTCATTTTAAAAGGTTTTAGAAATGTAAAACAACACGTGTCTTTTTCTCAGCCCATTGTAAGAAACGTAAAAAAAAATTTGTGGCCATAAAAAAGCAATAAAAAATGACAGCTTTTTTTTGATAGTATTTTTTTTTCTTAACATTTTTTCTGGATTATCAGTATAAACGAATTGCTCAATTATAACTGTAGTAGCCATATTAACAAACATACAGCAAATTAATGAGCCAACCCCCCCCCCCAAAAAAAAACATGGTGATGAAAGAATAGAGCACGGTAGTGAGCAATGAGTGAGTAGGATAAGTAAGGTAACAGGTGGAAACCTTGGTAACCCAGATAAAAATCAGATTTCCTGGGTTACCAAGTAAAAAACCACCTGCCTACAAACAAAAATGCATATTCAAATAAAATCACAAAATAATTAAACTCAAGCAACTATGTGAGCTTACATTTGGTTGTGAAACAGGCTGCTGCCATGTACACAGTAATCCTTTGGCGACTGATCTAAAACAACCATGTCATATCATTAGGTGCTTAAAACAAAGCATCTATAGATAAAACACCACAGTGCGCTGAGCAATACTGGTGTATTAGCACACTACTGGCCTACTACTGAAGAATAACAGAAACAGACTGGATGTAGCTCATTAAGCTGTTACTTGATTAACCCCTGTTAACAGTGGTTATCCCTGGTCATTTTTTATTTAGTAGTTTTTTTGTATTTCCCTTTAAACTGCATGGTAGAACTGGCAAAGCTGGTATGCTAGCAACAGATGCCATCTGCCTGGTTATTAGATCTGCCTGATTATTAGAGATGTTGCTAAACCAAATTATGCAGTGTACCAAATTGCAGAATTAAAGTTACAAATTACAATTAAAGTTAATATCTGGTAAGCTGTGCTGCCACGGTGGTCTTTTCCCCTTAATGAACACAGTAGAGCGAACTGATAAATTATGCAACTAAATTCCTTTTAAGCTTACAATGTGCACTTTGTGGTAGATGATATTAAACTGGCTGGCTAAAAGGAAGCTTTATCTAATAAACTGCAAACTTCTGATATCTTTCCCATTCTCCGAATACTCCAAGTAAAATCTTTATGCCTTTGAACATAAATGGCTGAGATGCAAGAGATCAGGGAAAGCACAGAAGAGCAAGCCTGCTGTAAATGGTTCAAAACACGCTGTTAAAAACAGATGCAATACCCTAGTTAATCCTTGGAAGCTTTATGTCAGACACTTGCTTTAAAGAAGAAGGAAAACTATCCTATTATCTGAAACCAATCGGGTCCCTATCCGATAGCAGATAAAGCATGGCCGGATGTGCACAAAAGCAGAGCATTTAGAGGTGTGAAGCCCTGCTCTGCAACTGCAGGTCCACCCAGAGCGAATCAAAGTGGAGTTCTGCATCGACCGGGTCGATCGAAAGACCCCCATTGTTCCTGCAAGTTCTTTCCTTCCAGGTATGTGATTTGGTAATGGCTGCATGGTAACACAGTAACATGCCATCAATCAGGAAGGTTGAGCCCAAAGGAAGAGGACTGCTGTGCCTTGAAGTTCCTAATTTGGGGAATTATGGAGAAAACATGAAAAATATTAACTTTCCAAAATGATATCCACACAGCAAGTCTCCAGATTGACGTTTACATGCTTTAGAGCACACGAATGGCAGTACAGCTCACTGAGAATGAATGAATGTGGTAATGTGGTTGACAAATTCTCCAGGAACCAAAATCTGGGATTGTTTTCTAATGAGGTTATTGCTGGTCTGAATGATCAATCTTTTGATCTCATTTCTTTGAATATACATTGAGTATGTCTAGTCTTAAGCAAAGCTTGCATGCACCTTAATCTGAATCAGATGTATAGGTCAAATGTATATGGTGCCTTTCATAATCTCAATGTCGCTTGACAAAGGGTATAAAAATAAATATGAGGATTAACAAAAGGAGAGAAATACGGATTAAAGATAAATTGTAAATTTTAAATCTATAGGAGCTGCAATCAGTGAAGGATAGAGGGAGAGAGGTCCAGGGTTTAGGAGCAGCAGCAATGAAGGACTATCTTACAATATTGGAAAGTCTAGTACGAGGGACTGAAAGTAAGTTGATGGTGGATGACCTGAGAGACTCGAATGGACAGTACAGAAAAAATCAGTTGAGAGAGGTCCAGGAGTTCAAAGCCATGAAGTGCCTTATATGTTAGATGTAAGATTTTAAGCTTAATTTGGGTTGAAGCTGGCAATCAGGGTTTCTGAGAAAGAATGGAGGTGATGTGAGCTGAGCGTCTGGTGTGGGAGAGTCATTAGTAAGAAAATGGAGAAGGCAGGCAACATAACAAAGTTGGAAAAAGCATTGTGTATAATGCTAGCTCTGTTTGGCTCTGTAACTCTTTTTGGCAGGTATAACTTTGTTTGGAACTTTGGGCAGAGTGATAACAATCAAGCATGTCAAGCTAAGGAACAAAACGGAGAAATGGAGCATTCTAACCATTTCATAACCATACATTTGTGGTTTGTTCGGCCAATCGATAAGCATTTCACTGGCGATCATTGGCAGTGGTGGTCTAGTGTTTAGGGCGTTGGCCACATGATCGGAGGATCGGGGGTTCGAACCCTTTCCCAATAGGTTGCCCTGAGGTACCCTTGAGCAAGGTGCCGTCCCCGTCACTGCTCCCCGGGCACTTTCAATAGCTGCCCACTGCTGCACGGTGTTTGAGTGTGCATGGGTTAAATGCAGAGGTCAAATTTCCTTGTGGTTCACTGTCTGCTGTGCTGTGACCTTGCAATTACAAGGGTTGTCACTTTCACTTTTTTCATGAAGGTGTGTTTGTAATATGTTAATTTCTGACAAAATCTAGTTTGCTTAACATTTTAATAATTGTTCCAAAAGTACGGGGAGGGGGGTTATTGCTTATTTCATTTTTATTAAGGAAAGTAGAACATTACTAACAGTTGCAGTATAAAGCCAGCTCTTATTTAGCAGCCGGTGCTCAGTGGAATGCAAAGTTCCTGTGAAAAAGGAAAAAAAAAAAAAGTTGGCGAGCATTCTATGCATGCTGTTATTTGTGATAACTGTGATATAAATGACATTGTCAGAAAAAACTGATACAACAACAAAAAAAACCTTTTCATTTTCTAATCACACCATCTATCATACCATAAATCTCAGATATCCTTTTTCGTCAGGTTGTCAATGTCAGTTCCCACATCAACAAGAATGCCAATTCCATCAGCTTGATGTCTAAGCACCGAACTGATTTTTTTCTTAAATTAAAACTTATAAAAATCATTGCGTATACTGTAGTGCTTAAAACACGAATGTATGTTTAACCTTGTATTTGCTTTGTTGTATCTACATGGACACCTCAAAAAAAGTTTTTTTGAGGGTTCAGTGCAGCTCCATAACCAATTGGAGGGCTTATTTGGTTATATCTACCTAAAAACTATATGAAGAAAAAATCAGTTTGTTCCCAACCAAAACTTTACACTGAATTAGAAGCCACTCAACAACACAACTACCATCACATTTCTCTCGCTCACTCATTTTCTTAGCCACTGATTCTGAGAAAGGTCATTGATGGTGACCATAGGGGTGGTGCTGGTCTAGTGTTGGGTACTTGTCTGTGGACCTATGGCTCAAGAGGTCCCAGGTTCGAATCCCACCTCTGGCACTACCCCCACTGGATCCCTGAGCAAGACCGTTAACCCTGAGTGTCTCCAGGGGGACTGTTCCTGTAATCAGGACATGGAAGTCGCTGTGGATAAGAGCGTCTGCTGAATGCCGTAAGTGTAAATGTAAATGATGGCTGGAGTCTTTCCCGTCTCTCACAGAATGAAAGGCAGGGAAACATTGCCAGTCCATTGCAGGACAGACAAATAAAACACTCACGCACACATCTAGGGGGCGATTTAGCATCTCTAATCCACCTGACGTGATTATGTTTCAGCTGCAACAAGTTATTTAACCCTAACTGATGCAGTGAGAAGCTTCGCATTACTTAAACAACCATGTCGGAAGACACATCCCGTGGTCGTGAAAAAGACTTTAATCTCAATTTCAGAAGGGTCAAATTATTGGCATGCATCAAGCAAAGAAAACTTCTAATGAGAAGCAAAAACTACGAAAATTGGGTTAAGAACTGTCTAATGCATTACTGAAAACTGGAAGGATGGTGGGGAACCATCATCTCCGTGGAAGAAATGTGGTCGGAAAAACATCTTGAATGACTGTGATTGCTGATCACTTAAACATTTGGTGAAATCAAATCATAAAAAAACAACAGCAGAACTCACGGCTGTTTTTAATAAAAGGTAAGAGCATTTCCACACGCATGATGCGAAGGGAACTCCAGGGATTGGGACTAAACAGCTGTGTAGCCTGAAGAAAACCACTGATCAGTGAGGTTAATCGCAAAAAAAGCTTCAATTTGCTCGGGAGCATAAAGATTGGACTCTGGAGCGATGGAAGAGGGTCATGTGATCTGATGAGTCCAGGTTTACCCTGTTCCAGAGTGATGGGCACATCAGGGTAAGAAGAGAGATGCATGAAGTGATGCTCCCATCATGCTTAGTGCCTACCATACAAGCCTGTGGGGGCAGTGCTGTGATCTGGGGTTGCTGCAGCTGGTCAGGTCAAGGTTCAGCAACGTTATGTGACCAAAGAATGAGATCAGGTGATTATCTGAACATACTGCATGACCAGGTTATTCCAGCAGTGAACTTCTTCTTCCCTGATGGCACTGGCAGATTCCAAGATGACAATGCCAGGATTCACCAGCTCAAATTGTGAGAGAGTGTTTCAAGGAGCATGGGAGCCTTAGCCACCACAGAGTCCAGATCTTAACCCCTACTGAGAATCTTTGGGATGTGCTGGAGAAGAATCTGCGCAGCGGTCTGACTCTCCCATCATCTCTACAAAATCTCGCCAGAAAGTAAATGCAACTCCGGATGAAAATAAATGTTGTGACATTGCAGAAGCTTATTGAAATGATGCCACAGCGAATACGTGCCGTTATAAAAGCTAAAGGCGGACCAACGAAATATTAGAGTGTGTGACTTTTTTTTGGATGGGCAGTGTATACGCATTATTTTTAGCAGGGCTGGCACAATACCAAGTGAGAGGCTGCTACCTAGCTACCCAGAGGAGTCGCACATTTCATTAAGCTGTAGTTGGCAATCAGACTCATTTTGATGAGTAATATTCAGTGTTTTTGACCAGCTTCAAACTTTTTATTAAACTGGTCATTTCAACTTTTGCATTTTTTTTTTTGTACCAGGAAATAAGAATCTATTCTGGCAGGACCCCAAGATCTAGCAAACATGTTCCAAATTAGGCTGATCAGAACTTTGACATTTGAGATTTGACAAAAAAAAAAGTTCTAAAGACTCATTTTGTCCATCTGTCAAATTTATATGAAGCGAATCACTAAACATCTCAATAAAAATGATGGGAATGTGCTTCAGTCAGAGAATAGAGGAATACAACTCTGTCATGTTCCCAGAAACACTTCTGAGAAATGTGTGTGTAGCGAGGAATCTATAAAGCTGTGCAAGTTCTTGGGGCTGTTTTGTTTAATCTCACGGCTATACTGTACATCACAAGAGAGACAGAACTGACAAATATCACAGCTCAGGAAATGTCCCTTAATCTGCTGCAGGCACTTAATATCTGATTTCTGTCTAATAGCATCATTATGTGTTTTTCTTTTAACAGTCCACCGGGACCTGCTGCCTTCTCTTGTTTTGTGGCCTTGCTTAGACAAAAACAAAAATCTGTGGCTCTATTCAATTTATATGCATTGTAATACCGCATGTGGTGTGTGATGCAAAAAAAAACTACAGACTGTTATAAAGGAGTAGATCTAATGGACAGCAAACAGTCTTCTCACTGTGGTTAGTGGTTAGGGAGTTGCCCCCGCATCGGAAGATTGTGGGTTTGATTCCCTCACTAGTAGGTTGCCCTGAGGTACCCATGAGCAAGGTACCGTCCCTGTCACTGCTCCCCAGCGCTTTCAATAGCTCCCCACTGCTTCATGGTGTTTGTGTGCATGGGTTAAATGCAGAGGTCCAATTACGTTGTGGTTCACTGTGTGCTGTGCTATGACCTCGCAATGACGAGGGTTGTCACTTTCATTTTCACTTTTTCACTTTTTCTTCTATTAGCTGCACTTGTTTAGGAGCCACCACAGTGAATCATCCATTTTTTTTTCTTCCTGTCCACTGCATCTTCTTCTTTCAAACCCATCTCCTGCATGTCCTCTCTCACCATTTCCATACACCTCCTCTTTGTCCTTCCTCTTTTCCTCGGTCCAGGCAGCTCCATCCTCAACATTCTTCATCCAATATAATCTTCGCCTCTCTTCTGGACATGTCCAAACCAACTTCTTCTCTAACATTGTCTCTAAAATATATAACATGAGCTGTTCCTCTAATATACTCATTTCTAATATACAAATTTTTTTTCAAAAATGAACATTCACACTCCACTCCCCTGGCTGAACCTAGTCGAACAGCATGAACCACTGCACCACCATTCTCACACGGCATCATCCTCATACGGGACAATTGTTCTGGGGCAGCGGTGGCCTAGTGGTTAGGGCGTTGCCCCTGCATCGGAAGATTGTGGGTTCGATTCCCTCACCAGTAGGTTGCCCTGAGGTACACTTGAGCAAGGTACCGTCCCTGTCACTGCTCCCTGGGTGCTTTCAAAAGCTGCACAGTGTTTGCATGGGTTAAATGCAGAGGTCCAATTTCGTTGTGGTTCACTATGTGCTGTGCTGTGACCTTGCAATTACAAGGGTTGTCACTTTCACCATCATATTCAGCATACGTATCTACTACTATTGGATACAGAGAGGTTGATATTGATCATATGAAAATGATTTCTGACTGCTATCAGTTATAAGTGGACCACAGAGGACAATACCGAAGATGGACCCTTTAGAACTAGAACATATTTAAAGTTAGTTTTGGAGACCCAGGTGCTAAAACACTCACCGTATTCACTGTCGTAGAACATTATGAATTTGTGCCATCGCAGCTCCGAGACAAGTGTCAGCATCACGTCGTTGAGTCGCACTGGAGGCCGGGCAGCTAAAGTATACCTCTCTCCATCAGGACTGGGGTTGAGCTGACATTCTGCTCGGGGTGTGCCGTCTCCATTTCTCTGGATGAACAAGTGCGGAATATGCATGGCATCTGTCAGGGACTGCAGAGCGTTCGCCGCTGCACAACCAGTAGACGACACCAGTGCCAGAATGCCTTGGTTCATTAGTTCGCAGGCTAGAAAGAGAGAAAGAGGGGGAAGTTTAGACAAAAGAGGGGCGAGAGATGATTCAGGAAAAGTAATTTAACAGTGAAAAAAATCTAAAAACCATAAGTCAGAGCAAATGAGAAATGTAAATTACAAAAAAGTGCTGCTGCACGCAACTTTAACATGTGGGCCTACATACTATATGTGATAGACTGTATTACAGTACAGTCTATCGCAGAATATATAATACCATAAATTAAATACCATAAATTACAATATAATATAATAGAATATAATACCCTAAATAAAATATACCGCAGCTTAAATAAAAGCGTTCGTAGACAGCCCAGCTCATTTCTACTGATGGAAGAGGACCAAAAATATCCAAAAATAACCAAAACAGTTATCTTTTTAGATGAACAGCAGCAATCCAGAATCAATTAACCCCAGAACTGCTGGAAAATAAACTAAAATCAATATATTAACTAACCCTCACGCGCAATTAGTGAAATCCCATGCTTATAAATATGGCTAAATGCTTTAAATTTGCAACCAATAAAAATATATATATTAAAACTGACATTATTATTTGCTAAGGCTTTTTTAAGGTAAATAGCGGCATAAAGCCAATTTCTGCACTGCTTAACCAGACTAGAGAGCACTTGGGGTCTTCAATTTCTACTAAAGTACTAAGCATTTTGGTACAAATCAGAGGCATTCACTCCATGTTGTGTACATGAAAATGGCCCAAACATTGGGAGAATTACATGAAATGGTAGTTGGGTATATAACACTTATTCTTTAAGCAGCCTGTGGTACCAAATGTTCTGTGATGCTGCCATAAAATGTGTGGACAGTCTGCAGCATCATTACACAAGCGCTTTCCCTTTTCTCAGAGCTTTCTTTTGTCTTAAGCTTGATGAGGATGCTTTCCCCAGCTGTGCCCTTTAAACACTTTGGAGTCTGGTGTTTTTATTTTGCTGAAAGGTCCACCCATAGGCAGACTTTGGACTAAAGCCACATGGCTTTCTTTATATGCAAACCAGTTTTTCAGCAAGTGGACAAAGTGCATGGCCAACATTTTTTGTGCCATTTGACCACTTTACTCCTGGTCTGTTGTCCTTTTGCAAAGTTCAGCTGCAGCATTATGTGGCTTGCTCTTAGATAGGGCCTCTTAGGTGGAACTTCTTCCCACCTAAAAAGGCTTTTATTTATTTATTTATTTATTTTACCCATACTTATGAACTAAGGGACTTTACATTTGTAGAAACTAACCTTTACACCTCAGAAAAACTAAAAAGAGTGCTCGTCATTGTGAAACACAGCACAGCACACAGTGAGACACAATGAAATTCAACCTCTGATTTTTACTTTACTACTGGTCTGGGATTCAAACCCACAGCCATACAATCCTGCGGCCAACTCGCAACCACTAGATCACCGCTGCCCTCTATAATACAATTACACAATGAAAGTTCCTCCTGCCTAGGAGAAATAATAAAAATTAAAAAGAACATAAAAATCGATGCGTCTTTTAAATTTTTTGCACTTTTCTTAAAAAATATAATGCACAAATTATGTCCCCTACAAAAACCGGCAGCGATTTCCTTTCTGAGGGATGTTTGAGTGATTATTTGTATCATTAATATCTTTGTTTTGGGCCAGTAATCTGCATACTGCAAAAATAGTTTGTTAATGAGTCGTTAGTCAGGAGCATTTCAGAAAGATATTTGAAGGAGAAAACATACATTTAAACGACTTGTACCTGCAGTCATAAAACAGCCAATGCTGTTAGATGAATTATGAAGCTCACCAATCTTAAACGCATGGATTGAACTCCAGCAGGATTAGCTAAAGAATACAAAACAGAATTCTGGGTGAAAAATGTATCCCTAGAGTGAGTAGAGCTATTGCTTTTTCAATTTCAGTTCAGTTGAGATGTTAATAGAACCCATAAAAAAAAAAAAAAAAAAAAAAAACACCTAAAGATACCAGGTAGAGAAGTAGGTAGGTCGATGTATTACAATACACCCCCCCCCCCCCCCCCCCTCGCAAAACAAGACGGCAAAGGAAATTGAATTCATCACTTGTGACAGGCCAGTGGAACGCTTTATATAGAGAGAGAGTAAAAGGATAATGTGCTGAGGCGCAGTGCTAAATCATGCAGGGTCAGACGGGGCGCGGATATTAAACATTTGCCAAAGAAATTATGTATTAGATCATCAATCTTCATTTATCCACTTTACAGTCCACTTATTCACTCATGTGCACCGATACTAGCACTTCTTTTTATTTTCTGTTTAATGTGTTGCCCCGTTTTGTGCCTTGTCTTAGTTTCTGCCCTGATCTGATTCCTTCATCACGTGCCTTCTGTTATTAATATGATCTCACCCCGTAGCTCTGGTCTATCATCAGCATGTTTGCCTGTGGATAGTTTGTAACCCCTCCCAGTATTTTTGACCTATGCATTTTGGTCATTTGTTCTCAGAAGGAACATCCATGCTCCCCAGGTGCTTTAAATAGTTGCTCCCTTCTGCATGGTGTGTGGGTGAAAATAGAGGTTTTGTCTCAGAATGACAATAGTCACTTTCACTTTCAAAGAGTCAATTTCACTTATTCTGATTGCTTAGGGGAAAACAAAACCTATCCCAGCCTACATAAGGTGAAAGATAATGAAACATCCCAAATAGGTTGCCAGTTTATCCCAGGGTAGGCATATGGACACACACACACACACACAGTTACTTGGAGCACCTCCAAATGCAGCACCTCCAGTTCACCTGACATACATACAGACAGGTCCCGGACCATCCCGGCTGGTAATCAATCCCAGAACCTTCTTGCTTTAAGGTGACAATGCACAGTACTTGAATTAAGACTTACTAGAAACAGTTGGGCTTAATAGTGAAGCATGATAAATATAGTGGCTTTTAGGACTTTGAATGTATTTATGGACGAATTAGAAACTCTTCACAACTTTTGTTTTTTTGGTTTTATTTAATCAACTTAATTATTAAATGAACTTACTTTTAATGCACACAAAAAAAAAACAAAAAACATTGGCTGGGCCAAAAAGTCATTTAATTCTTTCTAAATATTTATTTATATGTCAAATTTAGCAAAAAAAAAAAAATATATATATATATATATGGTGTGTCATTAGTAGAGAATGTAAACATATCACTAAGGAAAGCAACAAAACATGCATTTGACCAACTTCTGCATGTAGAAATCCTACAGCAAAGATGATAAAATGAGGAAAATGAAAAGAAATGACATTTGATGGAAACATTCTAATCTATGATAGTCGAAGCCAAAACTGTGACGCACATTTATTTATCGCTCCTCACAGTTTTGACAAGGTCTACAAATTGAAGAAGCTTGCAAATGATGAGTTTGTGTTTGAATAGACTGGACGGTGAGGAGACTATTAATGTGGCAAATTTTAAATCTGTCTTCAGACACAAAGCACAGAACTGCATTACAGCTCAATAAATCTGAATCAGTGTCCAAGTCTCAAACTGTGAACTCAACAAATTGTGGAAATGACTTTTGGCTTGCAATCCACTGCTCTCCATTACCACACTGGGGGACTACGACTGTTATGCAGAGATGATGGAGCTGATGGCACTGATCAGTCAACGTGGCAACATCTCGAAAGGATACTACTAAAGCCAGCAGGATCCTACAACAACGTCTAGTCATGTCAAATCAGTCAAGTGATTTTTGTAGCTGTTGTTGTCACAAAACAGCTTTACAGAATTCGAGTCTGAGCCAGAAGTGAGAAAGCCAAGGGCATCAGAGGCAAAATTCCCTAAAACTGGAGAAAGAAACCTTAGGAGGAACCAAGACTCAAAAAGGGAACCCATCCTCTTCTGGTCAACAGCGTATAATAAAGATAGAAAAGAAAGAGAAAGTGCATTTCATAAATTATTCGTTTTAGCGAAGAATTCCGGTGAAGTGTGAGTTACTATGAAAGAGTCCATCAAAGTGTGTAATTGGAAGTTCAATGAGCCAATAGTGGTAGTTCTGTTTGAGTGGGTGAAGCGTTTGTCAATCTTAGTTAGTTGCAGCAGCTCATGCAGATGATCCAGTATGATGTAATTTTATTTTTATTTTATAGGGGTGTTGATGGTCTAGTGGTAGGATACTTGCCTATGAATCTATGGACCAAGCAGTCACAATCCCACCTCTAGCACTGCCACCATTGGGTTCCTGAGCAAGACCCTTAACCCTGAGTTGCTCCAGGGGGGACTGTCCCTGTAATTAGGACGTGGAAGTCACTCTGGATAAGGGCGTCTGCTAAATCCCGTAAATGTAAATGTAATCTGCTCCATCCATGTTACACAATTGAGGATTAAAGTTAAAGCTTCAATACAAAACCGCTTGATTCAAAGCAACACTAAGACTACTGATACATTTTGCCAGCTAATATCAATGGCTAACATTTTGTGAACGTTCTAATCATTATAAATTATAATAGTTTTCTAGTTTATAGAGTTCAAACAAGTTCTAGAGAGGGAAGAATCTTATTAATTATTAATGATGACCAATTTTCCTAAATCTTTGGCCTAACCCCAACCTTAGGGCCTAAGCCTAACCCATTACTATTGTGTCACCCGTTGCAAAACACATTAATGTAGTTAAACTTTTGCTGTTTGTTTCCGAAATTCAGAACTGAAAATGCAAGTTGTACAGTGAGATTTTAAAGTTTTTTTTAAAATGGCAGTGGTGGAATAGTGGTTAGGGACTAGGCCCCAGAATTGGAAGCTCATGGGTTTGAATCCCAGACCAGTAGGTTGCCCTGAGGTACCCTTGTGCAAGGTATCATCCCCATCACTGCTCCCTGGATGCTTTAATTAGCTGCTGCACGTATTTGTATGGGTTAAATTCAGAGGCTACATTTGATTATGGTTCACTGTGTGTTGTGGCGTGTTTCACAATGACAAGTTGTCACTTTCACTTTTATGGGCTTTGGGGATGGATGGACGTAATTTAGGGCAGATTTGGTAAAATTTTATGATTTTCCTCAGAAGCCTAAATAATTTTGTACAGTCTAAGATACCTAGTTCACCTAAAAAGACCCTACATCTAAGGGCAAAACATGATCAGATCTATAAGTTTCGAACATTTGAGGCATCAGATAAAGCTACAGATTTAGTCAAAATTGAATTTGGAGTTCCCTGCGATGGGCTGGCGACCTGTCCAGGGTGTTTCCCCCGTCCTCGCCCTGTTTGCGCTGGGTTGGACACCTGCACTCCCCCGCGACCCCATTTGGGACAAGCGGCAGAAAATGGAATGGATGATTTTGGAGTTTTATTTTATTTTATTTAGAGTCCATAATTCATCTGCTTGAAATTCCCTTTGACTCGAATGGCATCTATGACACTTGCTGTACAATACCTCCTCTGAGACAGAGAAAAGGCTAAAGAAAGGAAGAAAGTGTAATGCTCTTAAGACAAACTGCATTAGCCATGCCGTCAGGCAGGCTTCACACTCACAAACTGATGATTTCATTTGCTGTCAGAGAACCTCTGAAAGGCTCATGAATGCTAAATCCGCAATGTAGAATGCTGTGTTTTAGAAGAAAATGGCACTTATTGGTGCAGTAACATGTTCTGTCAAGTTTCTACTCTCAGGAATGAAAGGTCAAAGATCAGATGTGTGGAGAAAGGATATAATATATATACATTTTACGTAACACAAAAAAGCAATAAAAGTGTGGGCGGAGGGATAAAAAGGAATTTAAAATATAACTCACAGAACCATGAACCTAATATAACAGTGTAAGGAAGAGTTATCGCCAGAGGATTTCCTTTTGTAGACATATTATAGACATATTGTGAAAATTCAAATTCCCCTGGTCTGCATAATGAAAAAGAGAAATAGGCTACATAAGCCAAATCCCTACAGTTGCAAGTTCCAGCTGAAGGCAAGTTAGACTGAATGCCTTAATTAATTGGAAATAAATTGGATTAATTTTACTTTTAACTAATTGAATTTCAATTAGGGGCAGCAGTGGCCTAGTGGTTAGGGTGTTGGCTGCATGATTGGAGGATCGGGGGTTCAATCCCCTTCCCAATGGGTTGCCCTGAGGTACCCTTGAGCAAGGTGCCATCCCCGTCACGCTCCTCCCTGCGATGGGCTGGCGATCTGTCCAGGGTGTGTGTCCCGCCCTTTGCCCTGTGTGAGCTGGGATGGACTCCAGCGCGACCCCGCTTGGGACAAGTGGCAGAAAATGATTGACTGACTGACTGAATTTCAATTAATATATTGGATTTCATGCATGTAATAAGTTACAGATATACAAACTCTTCAAAGGTCTTGAGCGACTGCTCATTTCTTTCTATTTAGCGCCAAAGAAATAAAACTTTATAGCATTTTTTAATGCATTGTTGTAGAATATTAATTTTCCTTGAATAAATTAACCACCAGAAACATCAGTTATCAGTTCTCATATCTTTTTAACCTTTACACACAGAATTACAGAGAGTGCATCTACATCCCGAACGCAAAATATATATATAAAGATTGGTGTAATGTTAGTGCAAAAGGCATTTACTTTAAAATAAAAGATGTTAGTAATTGTAATGATGGGGGTGTCGTGGGCTGGACATCAATGCAGAGCCGAGAGCTTCGTACTGAACTTTAATAACTGATAGCGTGCACAGAACTCATAAACTAAACATACTGAAAATAACGTGGGTAAAACATAGCATAATTAAACACAAAAGTGCGCACAGAGAATGACCAGCGCCCCACTCTGATTCATTGGGGCTTATAATGCCAGCCGCCGAGGAGGCACACCTGTCACCCAATGCCCATGTGCGCACAATCAGGGCGTCCTCTACCGTCACTGAACCATCACAGTAATTATTCTAAGATTGGAAATTATTTATAATTCTACTTCCCTTTTTTATTTCTTAAAAAGCAGTTCTAAAGGCTTTTAAAAGACTTTAACACCAGCATTTTAGCACCAGTTTAAACTTTAATTTGCAAAAGAAAATATTACATTTTTATTATGAGAAGACACCATGACTGTAGAAGTCTGAAAAATTGGGCGGCCGTTTTGGTCAGCAAAAATCTAGAAGTAGAAGGTCGGTTCCGTCTCGTGATAGGGGTGGGAGTGTGAAGCATGAAAGGAATTAAGGGACATGCATTTTTGTAGCAGTAGAGAAAATCAAAATCAAAATCAAGATCTTCAAGCAAAGTCCACCTCCCAAACTTTCAAATGAGTAATTTTTACATTTACATTTTACAAGAGTCATCATTTGAATGAATAAAACACAAGCAGCAAAATACAGCATAAACCTTACGGCCTCAACCTGTATTACAACTGATGGTTTGAAGGATGAAAGTAGGCAAATGTGTTACTGGTGTTAATAGTTTAGCGTCTTAACTCATTACCTTTGGCAGCCATTATTTTTAGCACGTCAGCCTTGTCGGATTTAGTTTGCTTCTTCTTGCAGGGTTTATTGCCCTTAATGACTCAAAGCTGAGGGACCTATGTTCAGAACAAGGCTTTGGACATTTTCTCTTGGAGCTGATCTCACCTTCCTTTTGTAAAAAAGTCAAACAGCTATGAAAAACAGTTCTAAACTCAAACTGTACCTTTTTTTGTGTGTGTATTAGTCTAAAAATTTCTAGCCATGGTATGCAATTTGTCCTTGTAAAATAAGTAAACTATTAAACGATTAGTAAACTGGCCAAGTGGAGGAAAAGAGAAGAAGTGGCAGGCCATAAAACTCTTAAAGTCATGTGCTTCTTAAGGAATGTAAACAGGCCGAAAAGGCTGATATATTCCAAATTACACAAGAACTGGACTGAAAATCAGGGAGCAATGGCTCCAGATTCAGTTTAAATCATCATCATCACTATGCATGGAGGTTAGGAGAGCTACAACATTGTGTTTAAACAGCCTATAAAGCATGGTGGAGCTTCATGTCAGCCAGTGGTATTGGGGATTTCATCAACAATGATGGAGAGAAGATTCTGATCCACTGTGCACTGCTATTTTAAAAGCATCTGATTTGCAATGGCTTCAGTTTGTTTTCTGCATGACAATGATCTCAAGCGACAGTCAGAAATAATTTCAGTGAAATATACAGTAAAAAATAAAAAATAAATAAAAACTCAATGGAACACTATCGGTCATGAACTGGCCTCCCCAAAGCCAGGACCTTAAAATGACTGAAGCAGTGTGGGATCGTTTTGACAGGGAATGGAACAAAAGGCAGCCGACATACAAAGGAGTGCTTTGGAATGTCATTCAGGAAGCCTGGAGAACTATTCCTTAAGATGACTTTAAAAATGTACAAGAACTAAAAACTGACATCAAAGGAGATCAAAATTATACAAACTCTCTTTGTGCTTTATTTACTGTATTTACATGCTGGTGCATGTTGAAAAAAAAAGAAAGAAGAAAGAATGAAAGCAGTCAGCATTAAGCGCTTTAAGTAATGTTAAAATAAACAAACACATGCATGTTATTTGCAGCTGTGTACAATTTCTGAAACTATTAGGCAATTTTTATTGGTCTTAGTGGAAGAACTACTGATAGAGGTAGGTCACTTTCACGTACCTAGAAAGATAGTGAACCAAAAAGAAGCATTAAAATTCAATAGTTTGCAACCAACTTATTGTTAGTAGTATAAAGCCATTTCGGTTAAAGACACATTTCTAAATTAATGCAAATTTGCCAGTCCTTAAGAATATGTCTAGCTTCAAATGAATTAGCAAGCTGTGAATGCAAAAAAAAAAACAACAAATGCAAAAAAAAAAAAACAAATGCAAAAATCTCTATTCTGAAAATTGGAGACGCATTCTCAGAGCAGAAAACTTGGCAAAAATAAGAAAAACACTTAATCATGGTATATTATTTTTTTACTTCAAAAGTAATATTTAAAGAAACAAAATGATTTTTATCATTGCATACACGCTAACAAAAGAGTCTGGCAAGTAGGTACAAACATCTGAGTGTTAATAGAATCCAATTCATTCTTAATCAAGTGCAAACCCGGAATGAAGTGAAAGCGAAAGCGACTACTTGCCTTTGTGAAACACAGCACAGCACACAGTGAGACACAATGAAATACAACCTCTGCTTTTCCCCCAGACACACGTGCAACATTGGGCAGCCATATCCAGCGCCTGGGGAGCAGTGGTGGGGACGATACCTTGCTCAAGAGTACTTCAGAGAAAACAGCTGATGTGGGATTCGAAACCATGACTTTCCAATCCTGGGGCTTAGTCCCTCATGACTATGCACGACCATAGTTGTAATGATGTTTATGTTTTCACATTAGGATGAGAGTGTGATATTTAGTCCAGAAGCTTGCTCACAGTTTGAATTTAGTAGGTTAGCATGCATACGAAATGGCACAATGCTACGAAATGGTAATTTTACATAGCATTAAGTGCTGTCTAATCAGTTGCTATTAAATCAAATTAAGGGGATTATTTCTCTTGAATATCCTTGGTAATAGCCTTTTGACATCTTGTTGCTGGGCAGCTTCCTCTTTTACCTCAAGCTGGCTGAAGCATTAAAATAGTTTCTTCTTCAAAAATGTCCTGAGGCTTTATTTGGGTCAAGGATCCATTTCTTTCTTTTCTCAGCTGCCAAAGAAACTCTCAAAAGTCTCCATCAGTACCAAAGTTCAAAGACTTCAATATTTTTTCTTGTGGCATTTTTTGTTGTCCAGCTTTTACACGAAGAGCCACTAAAAAGACCATAGCCTAGACCATTCAGATGTATTTTTTAGTGACATCATTATATTTGAAGCGTTTTTCCATCTTTTTCATCCCTGTTCTGCTGAGTGCCAACCTGTGTCACTATTCTTGCCTGCTGGATCCTTTGTTGTTAGCAGTTGCTCCAAGTAGAATAAAGCTTCTATATTTTCAGTATCATTGGTGAAGTCGCATCCTTCCCTACTCTCAAAACCTTGGTTTTCTTCATGCTAAGATATAGTCTTATCTTTTCACTTCTTTTCATCTTCATTTTCTTGAATTGCAGTATTTATAAGTTTATTCTTCTGTCAATTTCCTCCATATTTTGCTAGTACTACTCATCCTATTATTTGCTCAGTATGTCTCAGTATGGTATAAGACGCAGTCTTATTTAACTAATTTGCCAAATAAGGCCAGTCTTCATTTTCTTTCATGACTTGGTTATCGAAATAGAAGTTAGAGTAAATTAAATGTCCCGGTACACCTACTTTTTTGAAGAACGTCCATCTTTTCCCCCCTACCATGATACCATAAATCACTGAAACGCACCGTGCAGCAGGGGGCAGCTATTTAAAGTGCCCAGGAAGCGGTGATGGGGACGGTACCTTGCTCAAGGGTAACTGTTTTTTGTAAAAATGCATTAGTTGTGTCACTTTTAGAGATGACGGTACACTTATTATTGTAAATCCTCATTAAAAGGGTGGGTCTTTACTTTGAAGACAGCTAAGGTCTCAGCAGTTCTGATGGTCAGGGAAAGTCTTTCATTAAATATGATCAGAAAGTCAAGAATTATATTGGAATCTAATGAAGTGCAAGTCAAAGCCTATTGAGTTTCCAACAAGGCACTTTTACTTTCTCAGATTCCAATTCACAGCACACTCTATTTGCACAATATACGCACACCATGTTCTTCTTGAGGTGTACTGACATAAGATTTACAAGGTATTAGCTCCCCATGCTCTTGCTGCTTATGCTTCTTATGATTTGTTTTTCTTTTCTTTTACGAACATGGAACCAGCGCTATCAGAGTAGATGATGTCTCAAACAGACAACGCGATTTGAAGTTCTTGTACCCAGAATAACACTGCAAACTTGAGGTTTGTCCTCTTTTTCAAGCGTTATCAGATAATTCTTTATTTCCTTATCCCAGCCTGTACCATATTCATGTGAGACTGGAGATTAAGCAAGTCCATACTTTCTCTTTCACGCTTCTTCTTTACATTTTTTGAGATACCGGCACTGTTCCAATTCAGAACATTGTGTTATATATCAGAGCTCTCGAGACTGAATGCATCATTCAGCATTTTGTAAATTCAGCAATTTTTTTTTTCTCCCAGTGGCAGGAAATGGCTATTACAGACTTGCCAATTCTGTGAGCTAGATGATGGCCATTAAGATGATTAGTCAGAATAAAATATTTTCATTTTAACCTTCACAAATAACAGTAACAAAGTTGCTTCTGATCCCAGATGTTGCACAAAACCTGATGTTATGTCACTTAAAATCGGCATCGTAAGAAACATAAGAAACAGCTTCTCATATATAGTGGACTTTGAAAGTGCTAGGTAGAGCAAAGAAGAACATGAACAGAAGAAGGAACGTTCATTTAAGTGATGATTGAAAAGCAAAGAGAATAAATGCTTGATTGGTATTCATTACAGCATGTTGCATGTTTTTTAAAATTGCCCGCAAGTGCAAGTTCACAAACCCTGCAAAAAGGAACCGATTGCTTATTTCTTTTTTCTCCTTTTCCAGCCCAAATAAATTGCTTCCATGCGCTAAATGCTGTAATAAATTTGACCTGTAGGGGTCAGTTTTTCTGATAAACAAGGTGCCAGCATGTTTTCTTAAGCAAGTGAACAGCTTTTAAATGTGGTAGGATGTCGAAACTCCTGCCAATTCTTTAAACATCATATTTCACATTAAAAACCACTGGGATGTATTTAATTAATACCATATATATCATCTTAACCAAGGTCTCTTCTGAAATGAAGGGTATTTGTAAGGTGTTTGTCCCTCTTTGCTGCAGTAAGAAGCAGCTATTCATCTGGGAACTAGATGTTGGAACATTGTTATGAGGCTTTAATAACCTTCCGGCACAAGTGCACCAGTGAGATAATAATTTTGGATTAAAAAAAAAAAACACCATTCTAATTTATCCTGAAGATACTGAATGGTGCTACATTTTCCAGAGATCAATCTTCAATTGCTCCGAAGCCCAATGCTGGGTAAAGGCACTTTTACTCTAATTTAACTTTAATTTCAACAATCATTGCGTCTGTTCATTTAGGGAAGCATCTTGAATGAACCCCCTGTATGAAAGGTGGTGTATAAATAAACTTGGCGTGGCTGAAGTGTGGAGCAGCTCATGTAAAACTGTTCTATTGGCAGTGTTTTTATGGAGAATTCAAAAGCTATGTTTTCCAGCATTGAACTGAACATCTGTGTCACCACTGGGTGCACATTAAACTAGCCGAAAGCCTAACTTTTGGACATTGTGCCCATAAGCTTTTGAATGTATTAGATAAATTAGTGGGGATTTTTTGATATTCATTTCTGTGTAGAGTTTTCTGGCACTGAAGGGAATTCTGCAGCCATTCATAACCTTTCACAGATGGTAAACACCATGTTGGGCCTGCTGTTCTTGTGATCATTTGGTACTGCTTTACTGCTTTCCAAGGATCTTGATCCATCGGTCTGTAAAAAGTGAAAGTGAAAACCTTTGTCATTGTGAAACGCAGCACAGCTATTGAAAGCATGTGGGGAGCAGTGACGGGGACAGTACCTTGCTCAAGACTACCTCAGGCCAACATACTGGTCAGGAAATCAAACCCTCAAATCTTCCGATCCGGGGCGAACTCCCTAACCACTAAGCCGTTGCTGCCCCGTCACCAAAGGGATTAGGGATTAGGCCCCAGGATCGTGAGGTCTTGGGTTTGAACCCCAGACCAGTAGGCTGCCCTGAGGTAAGGTGCCTATCACTGCTCCCCACATGCTTTAAATAGCTGCCCCCTGCTTTCTAACAATCTAAACTCTATACCAGCTGTAGAGGAACTCAACATGAAACACAACTGAAAGAGAATTTCTTTCCAAGTTAATTAATTGGGTTTTGCACTGAACTGTACTTTTTCTCAATATGACCACAGCTTTAAAAAGCGTTATAAATATGCATTGGCTGCAAGGGATCCGGTGTTGGTAATTTCCAATGCTGGTAACTGTAGATGATAAGCATTGCATTTTTAAATGCCAATGTCCATCAAAGGCATCATATAGTAATAAAGTTGCTTTAAAGTCTTGCAACTTTGAGTATCCATCTTTTATTTCTGTCAACCTGTAATAATGTTGTGCAAGCGTTCAACGTGATGTCATCTTGAGTAATTCAATCAAGTCACCTATGGAGAAAATAGGGGCACCTAAAAAGCCTAATGTGTCCTAAAAGTACTGTGCAGACCTCTTATGTAGTCAAGCACACTTTATAGTATCGATTGCCCTTGCAGAAATAGTGTATGCTGTCCTACAGAAACAGCACTGTTGTCTTTAAGGTTTGCCCCCATTAACAATACAATGAGTCCTTCAGAGGACACGCTGACCTGAATCACGGATGCTTGGACCAGGGTTTGTATTCATCTGTTGATAATAACAAGCCATCCTTACCAGTACATTCTGGACTTCTGAACAACTTCCTGAAATTCCATAAAACTTTTTAATTCTGAACAATTAACAGATCAGGTCCAAACAAGATTTAACAATCTCTGTGGTTGTTTTTTATGTTATTTATTTATTTACTTTGGGTTAGTAAATAAGAAGAAAAACCTCTCTGTGGTGTTTTGTTTACACTCGTTGCAAACATTGTTATACATTCACAAACCGGAGTACAAGAGAATGCGATGAATGATGGCGCTGCATCTTAACAAACTTCTAACTTTATAGAAAAGACATCAGTTGTTTGCAATAATATAAACAACAAAACGAGAGAGAGAGAGAGTGAGAGAAAGAGTAGAAGAATGGAATTACAGAGTAATTCGATGGACCCTAAAAATTCCAGCAACGTGCTCATTATTTTCAGGAAACCTAGGTCCACAGTATCCAAAATGCATCTACACTGAAATCAAAATCCATAATCCTCTGTCTTTTGTGGTTGGTAAGTTGTTGCTAAGTGGTTGTTATGGTGTTCTGTGTGGTTGCTAGGGTGTTGCTTAAGATGGCAATGCTCATAAGTGCTGGGTATTGGTAGCCTGTTGATATAGTACATCTGATGCTCGCTATGGCTATAATGATGTGGTTAAGGGTGTTCTTAGAGTATTTGTATGATGCTTTTGTACACAGTTTATGGTTTATTCATATGGTAAAGAAAATAAAGACAAAAGGGTTTCAGACCCCCCCCCCAACAAAATTCTTCTGGCTGAACCCATGGGGCTAATATAGCAACGTGGTTATAACACTGGGTTGTATAAAGTGTATATATATATATATATATATATATATATATATATATATATATATATATATATATATATATATATATAAACTGCTTAAATGTAAAAAATGTATATGCTCACAAAATGATTAATGAATAAACCCCATGTAGGCCTCTTAGATAAGCAGGCGTTGGTCAGATGGTTGCCCAGGGCTGAATCTAAACTAGGTTTAATGGCATTAAGTCATTAAGCTGCTCTTTGCTGGAACCAACTCCTCATGCAGATCAGATCTGCCCAAAACCATTACCAGTTTAAAAAAAGCTAGAAAAAAAAGAGCCCTGTTTTCTGCTGCTCTCAGTCGATCTGTGCACAGTATCATTGCGCAATAATCATGCACTTTAATCTGTATTTTTTTTATAATGCTATATAAATAAACTGGCCTTTTTTCATATTGTGTTATTGAGTAAGTAATTTGTAGTAAAGACGGAAACAGATAATCCTTCTGAAAGAAGCCAATTTCCCTTTGCTTCAAGGAATAATTCATTAAAAGAACTATATAAGGTTTCAGCTGAATTAAATGCGAACCCGTGCATTTGCTGTCATGAGATCCTGTTGACGTCCCACTATGCCTTTGGGCTGACGTTTTAGTCTTCCACATTGCACGCATTACCATGCGTTCTCAAAGAAATGTGACCTAAATCTGAGAATGCTTAAATATTCTCTCTGATACAAAGATCTACACCTGGAGGCCCTGTATGCAAAAACCTCTCTGTGGATTTTTTATCTATTTTTAACAGATGGTCAGAGCTCACCTTCTAATGAATGATAGATGACCATCATTTGTGCAGTTTCACTCCTGGTAAGTAAAAGATATTTTTTCTCTATTTTCTATTGTTATCTTCTATGAGGCTGCAATGGTAGCATATACAAGAACAGATAATTGAGAATATACATGCTAATGCACGCTCTACACTGAGAATCATCATCCTGACTAATATCCTATGCCTTCCTCTACACTGTGTGAGAAAAAAGGAGGTACAGAAGTTGATCAAGGCTTTAAGATTTACATTTCATCAAAGTGATCTCCATTTGCAAGCTGCAGTTAGTTTGAGGTCCTGTCATAAAATGTTCATTAAGTAGTTGTGCAGTGAAATCATGCTGTACCTAAATGGTGCATGGAAAGCATAAGAACACTGCAAAATTCAAGGGGAAATATCTTAATAATCTAAATACCATCTTGTGTAGGTTCCCTTATTTGGCTGTAAAGTAAAGTGAAAGTGAATGTCATTGTTAAACATGGCACAGAACAAAATGCATTCTTTGAGTTTAACCCTTAGCCATTCCCAGCAGTTGGGAAGCAGTGATGGGGACAGTACCTTGCTGAAGGGTACCTTAGGGAAACCTACCCACAAACCCACAACTATCCAATCCTGGGGTATATTCCCTAGCAATTTAGCCATCACTGCCCTAAGCTTACAGTATATGGAACTCCGTGGCACTCTCCCATCCATGCCTGACCCTGATTAGCTCCTGAGATCATGTGAGGCCGGACATTCTCAGGATGGTACGGCCATAAGAAAAGGCATCACCCAATGTGATGAAGTTACATGACCCTCAGGTTAAGAGTCTCATGCTCTACTGACTGAGCCAGATGGGTTGGAGAGTAGACACTTGAAACCAGAGGTCAACTTATAATGATAATGTCTTTTGAAGAATTTAGGATAAATATGAGCGGAAACAAGCTGACGGGAATTTCTAAACAAATCTAACACCCTGTGAAGGTAAAGCTCAGTGTAGGGTGCGATGGCGCAATTCCCAACATCGTCTGTCGGAGAACCTGCCTGATGCTATTTTGTGAATGTAATGCTGGCTTGAATGAAAAATCTATTTAAGCATGTGGATGTGTATTGTGTGTATGGAGAACTCAATACATATGGTAATACTACATTATCTATTCTACGGTAGAACAGTTCTCTTAAACTAAAATTGACTTCAGCTTTAAAAGAAACCATCCGGCTAGTGATAAGTCATTGGGTTACCAGTGCCTCCATGGCACCTCTGCCTCCCACTGGTGCCACAATTCAGTTGGAGTCTTGATAAGAAAGTAATTGGCAGCTATGTTTGGAAAAAGGCATTAGCATTTAACCAAAGAAGTTACTGGGTGTGACAAGTGCAAACTGGAGAAATCTGGAGTGAGCATACACTTGAGAACCACAATCCAAAAACAAAATATTAAAAAAGTTTTCCTCTTCTCATAATGCTGTACAATGGTGTCAGGCTTTTTGTTCAGCCCACAAATTTTGCTTTTCATTTGCATAAAAGTTTAGAAATTATTTATTTTTCACCTACTCCAATCATACACCGTAAAAGCCATTTAGAAGCAAGCTACAGCAAAAATGGCAGGGAACCTTACTCAGGGGTATCACAGGACAACCCAGTGGTTCAGGACTCGAACCCATGACCTTCTGATTATAAAACCTAGTCCACTAAGCCACCACTGCCCGATTACATGAAATCAAATGTTCAATTTCAATCATAAAACAATTAATCTTGGAGAAAAAAAAGGAAATCTGTAAATATTGCATAATTAGTTTTTTATTCCATTCCTTTCAGTGTAAAGCTACGACTTGATTTTTTTTTTCTCATGTAAATGTGCATAAAGTGACCAATAGGACCAGGATTTATACCAAATGATCACCAGTATAAATTATTTGATTTGATTTGAAATAATATTTTTATAATATTTTTGATTTCACTTCAATAATAAATTCCTCTTAAAAACACTTCTAAAATTCCAAACGTTCTGCTCTAAAGCTGATATTTGGAAATTAGTTTTCCATGTAAACTAGGCATGGAGTGACCTTTTGGATTTTTTACCAGTTTCCTACACTTTTTGGGTAATAACCTGGCATAAGAGTACATGGCTCCCTCAGACTCCCTGTGGGAGATTTACATCCTAATGCAGGATCAGAAGGGAATTTGTGGTGAATGACAGGAAACCAAGCCTGGGGAGTTAAAGCTCAAGGAGATGTCTGTGCCCTCTGTAGTCACCCACAGTCACTCATTTTCCATAGTGATGGGAAGGCTGAAGTGGCTCTTTGGTGCTCATCTACATCCTGAGCCAAACAGATGGGTGCTCCATGAGCCGAAGTCATGTTATGTCTGCAATCTGCTGACTTATGCCGTAGGCAACGCAGTCCAGCTTGCAGTCCACTGCATACAGGAGAAGTACGGCGCACCATGCGTCATAGTCTCTGAGGGGGTCTTCACATATTACCACCTCAATTCACATGAGAACTGGAACATAAGTGCAACACAAAAGTTTGGAGCCTTGCTTTTCTATTTTTTTTAAGAAGTCCTTTCATCATACTTCAGGCCATCGAGCATCCCAACATGCTGCCATAGCCTGGTCTCTGTCGGCTGGATTAACTAGCACAGACATCCTCCGAGGGCTGCTCTTAAATACGCCACCATTTCTTTAAGTTCACTCCAATCTGCTACATTTGTAGAATACAATCAATTACCACAGAAAAAATTTAACTCACTTCCATGTGAACAGAAAAACTGCAGGCTTTAGACACACTTGAAGTCACTGGCAGCTGCAGATAACCGGGCAGCTGCAGAAAATTTTTTTTTTTTTTTTCCTTTGCTTCATCACAACTAAAACAGAATTTCAGAATTTTACTTTCTACTCTGTTTAAATGTGAATCTGAGAATCTGTGACGGAATATTAACAAAGCAAACTGCTGAAAGTGCCACGTTTCATGAGGATGTGGATAGCTGAACAGTTATATATTTGAATGCTTTAACAATAGTGTCTCATATCCTTTTTAAGAACAATAAAAAAGTGTGATTTTAAAAACATATTTCAAATAACAAATTATATCAAAGTAACTGAAGTTACCAATATTCATTTTGATTATTTTTATACATATAATATATACACCTGTTTGACAGCTTTACGTACCTTTTATTTTATTTTACTTCTGATGCCATTTTAAAATCATGCAACTAATTTAGATATTTTAAAATCAATATTAACTTTACGTGCCGTATTATTCACATGATGTAGCAACGCCAACATCAGTTAGCCTACACTAATTATTGATTTATCTTCCTAATTCTTTTCCATTATATGTGTTTTTCTTTGGATTAAAAAATTGCTTTGGGACGCAACAGAAATGAAGGTTCTAAAAGGGTCGAGAATCCTGCATGTTCTCTTATTCTGTTGGGTTGTAAAGCAGAGATTACTTGCCAACCTGCAAAGGCTTTTAACATCAGCTATAAACAGAATTAAAACCTTAAGTTTTAACAGTTTAAATCTTGAATGCACAAATCTAAAATTTTAAAAAGTTAAGTTAAAGGTTTTCTGAGGTAAGGAAAAAGTACTCTTTATCTTGCTGAGAATAAGCTACATACACACAGACACTCAACACAGATGGACCTGAGGACTGTGTCGAAAGCAATGCCAGAAAGCACCAGGGTTAAAAATGTTTGCAGATCTAATAGAGGATAATGTGTTCAAGTCATTATTTTTGCTAAATTCCTCAACTATCAAGTAAAGGACCCTAATTAGTGACATTAGTTAAAGTAAAAATAACTGAAAGTATATTGAACAGAATAATATATTATTCATGTAAGCAAACAGAGAATGAAAAAGAGAGAGAAAGGAATGGTACAACAGATGGTTGGTGAACATTTCCAGCCAAATGCTAAGCAAAACATGGCTCATGGCCCACTGTAACTTAAAATGATGTAGCCCTAAGAGCAGAGATAAAATATATTATTTACAATTATCTAGTGTGAAGCGATACCTTGTTACTTTTTTCATTGATGTTTTTTTTATTCAACGCTATGATGCAGAAAGAACAGAGATTTTCACTTTTCTACTGAAAAGAATCCCCTAATTTAAAATCTGAAATGCCCCTCTACTAAAGTTTTACCATATACAAATGCAAATTGAGTATTTGGTCCCTCCACAAAAACGCCGGCATTAACACTAACAAGTGAAAGTGACTATTTTGTCGTTGTGAAACTCAACTAAATTCACAATTCAACCTCTGCTTTTCACCCATACACGCCGTGCATCAGGGGGCATATCAAAAGCGTCCCTGGGGAGCAGTGATGGGGATGGTAACTCGCTCAAGGGTACGTCCGATTTATTTGACTGATTTATGTAATAAAGCTCTCATCAAACCATCTAATAACTGAATTTAACTGGTTCCTAGTTGTTTCTTTAGCAGAAGTTCAAGTTCAACTTTTCTTTTTCTTCATGACATAGAGATTGCCAAGCTAACTTCTAGATACTGGCACAATTTTGCCAAATGAGAAAACTACAAATGTCCTACAAAAGGCTTAAATGGCCCTAGGTATTGCTTAAGATTTTTACTTTTTTTTTTAATGTGCAGACATGATATCAACATTATGATTAAATCTCTATCATGATCCAGTCAGTCAGTCATTTTCTGGGCCGCTTGTCCTAATTAGGGTCACGGGGGGTGCTGGAGTCCATCCCAGCTCACACAGGGCGAAGGACGGGGACACAGCCTGGAGCCTATCACAGGGAGTATCATGATCCAGTGTCACTTAAATACTTCTAGGTAAATAGGCACACTTCCCAAACAGAGATGAGGTTTAAAATGGTATAAAATAGAAATGTCGGAGTAATGCCAAAAATGTTTGAACATTTCAAAAATTTGAAGCATTATTTTTCCCAGAGTGTATTTTTTTACACAACCATCTGTACTTAGGTAAACAATGTATGCACTTTTTCCACCTCTGTTGCCATCCTTACGTACGTCCTTACTGAGCAGCCCTCTTCGCATCATCTGAAGTGAACTTTAGCTCATTTTCTCAATTCAGCACATCAGAATGAATGCTTGGCAAGCTCAGAGCTGTATGTCCCGCGATAAAATCACTGGCCGCTGCAAGAAACTTAAAGAACAAATAACCGCTGTCACACTGTAATCTATTTGCTGTCTCTGGACATCACTCAGTTATAATACCAACAGAAAGCACTTCATGAATAAAGGTCTGAGATCCAAGTTAAATGAGGCGGCAAGAGACAATGCAAGCAGACAGGGAATTCAGTACAGAGCATTAAGAATAACCTTCAAAGACATGATGGATTTATGGAAAATCTGTAAAGCTAAATATCTGCTATGGATGGGGTGGATGATCTATGAAGGTTCCTCCACCAATAACAAAAAAGGCACATTAATAAAAAAATAAAATAAATAAAACTGAACTAATGCCTTACATCAACCCTACTACATAAAAACACAAGCAAAACATGCACATCTCATGTGCTGTTCACCTGTTTTTAATATATTAAAACGCATAAATGAGATTGAGAGTTGAAAAGGAGTTATGCAATAAAATGCCATTAGATTAAACAAAAAAAAATAAATGAAAGCGGCCCATTAAAACCTTGTTGCAGCTGTGGAAATGCAAATATTTACTACTTATTTCTGTCTATCAAAAGTCACGCATTACAGTTGAAGCTAACTATTGTAGACTCTTAATTTTTTTTTATTCTTATCCAATCAAAATTCTGAGGAAGATGCCCCCACCCCCCTAAGCCACTCCTACATCATAGATATCAGACGAAACGAGATGTCCTGGGATTTAGTGGTAAAATCGTTGCCATGGGGAGAAATATCAGCCAGCGTTCATTGTTTGACTTTGCGAGCAAAACACATTAGTATCACTGAGATGAACAAGAGAGCACATAACAGCACTGTCGAATTTTTCTATCCCATTTGTCCCTGTTACTCTGGGCAACGACTGTGGAAAAGTCTCAACTCGAAGAGGCATTCTTAATGTTCAACATCAGCAAAAAGATCTCTTAGAAAGATCTTGTTAGAAATACCTTTGGGCTTCCGTCCTTGACAAGTAAGAAAGTGACTGCGCTTATAACAGCAGCACAGCTTGGCTCCCCAAAGACCAATTGGCACCTAAAGTGTTTTTGAAGCCTTTTTTAATCGACTATCTGACAGAACAGAGCCCTTCCGTCATAAGTAGTGCCTCAACTGCACCATTTCACTAGGCCAGTGTTCTCCAAAGCAGCTCTTTGACCAACACAGATACACATGCTTCTGTTCCAGCCTAACCCACAATCTACACGATGGTGAAATATGGATCATCTAGATGGCCCTGAAGAACACTTAGAAGACCACTGGCCCTCATGTCAAAGCCTATCCTGATGTTTTATTTTATTATGCTTCAAGTCTGTTTTTTCTTTATACCTTGTATGCTGTAGAGAAAATAGACCTTTATTTAAATTAGGCAGTTTCTAGACATTGGTTTAAAATACAGCACTTCAGAATACATCTGCATTTAAATCAACTTCTCTTGCAATACATTACATTGTATAATAATAATTATTTTTAAGGATTTTAAGGTTTTAGTTAATTTGGCCGTCAGGGCACATATAATCAGCAGTTGGCTGTCTATTCTCAAAAAGGCTGCCTGTGTCTAATCAGATGTCTGTGTTTTTCAAAGGAAGGCTTCCTCCATGTCAATATAATCTCATTATTTGTTTAAGATACATGACATGAAACTGATTGAGTTCAAGACTTTGGCAGCTAGACTTTGATGTTTGCTAACATACCCACATGCTACACATTATGTTTGATTTTCTCATGTTTAAGTAGTAATAATAACTGCACTGTAAAAGGTCAACATTTTTTTCACTTCAGTATTTTAGGAAATACATGTTATTATTTCCCACATTCTGAGCTGTAGCACAAGCACCTTTCAGATGTCTTCAAATGTTGTTGGGGCAGGTTTCATAAAGGATGGGGTAGCGTTGCAGGATGGACTCACAGAGTGGTTGATAAAATGACATTCTATTATAGGCAAGAATGATTTGGTACATTTTGACATTTTGTCACAAAGAAACTCCCGAGCTGACCAATATAGGTGCCGTGTGGCCTAGTGTTTAGGGACTAGGCCCCAGGTTTGGAAGGTCATGTGTTTGAACGCTAGACCAGTAGGTTGCCCTTGGCACAAGGTACTTTTATTCTAAACTTGACTAACAAGCAAGGAACAACATTCAAGCTACAGTTTAACAAATGTACTACATGTTGAGCAATATAGTAAGTAGAATGAACAGTGAAACAGTGAAAGTTAGCTATGCTAGAATGCTAGTGATGTTAGCAAAGAGGTTGTTGAAAATGATTCTTTGCCATTGTGAAACAGTACACAGCACACAGTAGACCACCACTAGATCTATTCTAGATGGACCTACTCAAGAGGTCCCAGGTTCAAATCCCACCTCTAGCACTACCATCACTGGGTCCCTGAGCAAGACCCTTAACCCTGAGTTGCTCCAGGGGGACTGTCCCTGTAATTAGGACATGGAAGTCGCTCTGGATAGGATCGTCTGCTAAATGCCACAAATGTAAATGTGCCACCATTGGGGTACCAAGAATAAGAAAAGCCTGGGCTGAGATTACCCAGTATGACTGGATGGTGATGGTATGCTATGTAGCATAATACAAGGTACTGGCCCTAGCCAAGCCAGACAGACATGATATAAGTAAAAGTGAACCATGATGTATGGGATTATTACCATCACAGGGCCTCCTTAATTAAAGTTTTGCAATAAGAGTGCTAAAATAACATAATAGCAAATGTTGTAAGGCTATTACACACTAATACCTTTTCAAGTTATTATGCACATTTCACTGCAGCTTCTTTGAACTGTGTGTTTTATTATCTTCTCTGAATAGCGTAATTACTGTGCAGATGTAATAGAATTAATAAGAGTCTTCATTCCTTGTGGTAATTGAGTGCAGTTGCACTTAATTGTTGTTGGGGAAAAAGCATGCTATCATCACACAACATCAAGGTAAACAATGGCTCCTTAATTAGTATTACAACTGTGTGGATATGGTTTGTGCACACTGGGTGTGCCATGTATTTCTCTAAAGTATTGAACTCCAGTCCCTTTAGTAAGCTTAAGATGCTAGAGACAGTTCTTCGCTGATCCAAGGCCACTGATTTTATGCTGCTGTGTTGATAATTGGCAGCTTGGATAAATTCCGTATCCAGAATAAACTGTAGCTTGATTTTACTTGAGTCCCACCAAACCTGCCTGCTAGGGGTGTTATTTGTTTTATTAATTTACATTTCAGTTAATTTAATGAGAAATTTTAGGCAATTAAAACTGCTTGCCATGTCTTCTGGTCTGTTTATGATTATAAATGTTATGTTTCTTAATATTGAAATAAATAAAAAAATGAATGTAAAATGATTAAGCCTCCACATGTTTGCCTCATAGTCAGAGTTTCCATGATCACAGTTAAAACCCTGGTCATTAGTGATATATAGCAATATTTCTACTGGCTTGCATAGCTTGCTGTATAATATGAAAATGAAAGTGACTATTTGTCATTGTGAACAGCACAGCACACAGTGTTCACAGAGAAATTCAACCTCTGCTGGTAACCCATACACATCATGCAGCAATGGACAGCCATTGTTTGTTTTGAAGGGATTTAACAAAACCAACATATTTACATATATTTAACATATTTACTAGGGTTAAGATTAGCCTCCAGCAGTTTAGCCCCACCCATTCAATTAGTGTTCCAGCTTTTTGACTGAGGCACAATACAAAGCATCAAATCAGATCTAATTTGCATATTAGTTGCTAGGTCTTTTTTTTTTGAGAGAAAAATGGAGAGACACTAACCAAAAAAAAGTGCCCAGTCTGCTCAGAAGCAGGAACTGTTGAGTAGTTTCAGTGATTGATAATATTTGACATCCTTATCTTTTTCTCTCTGTCCTTTTTCCTTTCTTACTCTTTATAATAAGCACCGACAAGGAGGTTGTTTGGGCCTGGGGTGGCTGCCATGTCCAGTGGGAATAGTTGTGTTTTTTATAAAAAGAAAGTACTAGAATTCTTAAACTGATTGGAGTACCTTTCTTTGCTATTTTCTCTATTTTTGCTATTTTCTGCTATTTTTCTAAGTTTCCTCTTTAAAACATCCTTCAGTTGAGAGTTATTTCCATTTATTGTTAAGACTACATCACAAAAAATTCAGGTGTTATGGCTGTCATTTGGCACGACGTTAGCAATCATGTAGTAATTAAGACTTATACTTGCCCATATATATATATATATATATATATATATTACTGTATAAAAGTTTTAGGCAGGTGTGAAAAAATGCTGTAAACAAAGAATGCTTTCAGAAATGGAAGTGTTAATCATTTATTTTCATCAATCAACAAAATGCAGTGAATGAACAAAAGAGAACTCTAAATCAAATCAATATTTGGTGTGACCACCCTTTGCCTTCAAAACAGCATCAATTCTTCTAGGTACACTCGCACACAGTTTTTGAAGGAACTCGGCTGGTCAATTGTTCCAAACATGACTGTGATTCAACCTCTGTGTGACGTTGATGATCATCAGCACCTGTTTGGTGAAACTGATTGATCATACACCGACTATAATCCTAAAAAATCCCTAACTTTGTGCAAGTGTACCTAGAAGAACTGATGCTGGTTTGAAGGCTAAAGGTAGTAAACACCAAATATTGCTGATTTTAAGTGGATTAAATGATCAACACTTCCATTTTTGAAAGCATTTCACATAGAATCTACACCTGCCTAAAACTTTTGCACAGTACATAACACACACATATATATGTTATATATATATATAGTCAGTCAGTCAGTCATTGTATTCTGCCGCTGTCCCAAGCAGGGCACGGGGGAGTGCTGGAGTCCATCCTAGCTCACACAGGGCGAAGGATAGGGGACACACCCTGTACAGGTCACCAGCCCATCACAGGGAGGAGCGTGACGGGGATGGCACCTTGCCTGGCGGCACCCCAGGGCAACCTATTGGGAAGGGGCTCAACCCCAATCTTCCGATTACGTAACTAACGTTCAATCCATTTTAGGTTGACGCCTGCGCCCCACATATATAACCGCGGGGCAGCGGTGGCCTAGTGGTTAGGTGTTGGCCGCGATGAGGTACCTTTGGAGCGTTGTGCCGCCTCTGCCTTCGCTTCTTGGGATGGTTGCAACATGTCCAGTGTCTCGTCTTTCAATTCGTGTGAGCTGAGATGATGGATGCACAAGCCAGTGTATTTTCTTCGCAAGCGGTCCCAAGCCCGGTAAATGGAAGGGTTACGCTAGAAGGGCATCCGTAAAAATTTACCAAATAAATATGATAAATAAAACAGAATTTCCATACTGATCGTCAGGTTCGGTTATCAACAAATCCACCCACCAGTGCTGTTAGCCCAGAGGGTACTGGTGGAAAGTGGACTACTGTTGGCCAAAGGAGAAGAAGAAGAAGAGGAGGAAGGCATGTCCAGAGGGAGGAGGAGAGAAAGAAGGAGAGGAGAGTGGAAGTGAGGGTAGGGACTTTGAATGTTGGCAGCATGACTGGAAAAGGTAGAGAATTAGCTGATATGATGGAGAGAAGGAAGGTTGACATTTTGTGTGTGAGAGATTAGATGGAAGGGTAGTAAGGCCAGGTGTACTGGAGGAGGGTTTAAATTGTTTTACCATGGTGTGGATAGAAGGAGGAATGGGGTAGGTGTTATCCTGAAGGAAGAGTATGTGAAGAGAGTTTTGGAGGTGAAGAGGGTGTCAGGGAGGGTGATGAGTTTGAAGCTGGAAGTTGAAGGTGTGATAATGAATGTTTTTAGTGCTTATGTCCCACAAGTTGATTGTAAGATGAAAGAGGAAGAAGAATTCTTGAGTGAATTAGATAAAGTGATAGAGACCCAGGGAAGAGAGAGATTTTAATGCAGATGCAGGTTTTAATGGTCATGTTAGTGAAGGGAACAGAGGTGATGAGGAGGTGATGGGTAGATATGGTATGGTGGAGGAATGCTGAAGGTCAGTTGGTTGTTGATTTTGCAAAACAGATGGAAAAGGCTGTAGTTAGTACTTATTTTAAGAAGAGGGAGGAGCACAGGGTGAGTGGAGGTCGGATATAAGAGTGGAGGAAGATGCTCATAGGTGGATCATATCCTTTGAGGTGATGTGAAAGTGACTACCCTTGTCATTGCAGCACAACAAAATTCATCCTCTGTGTTTCACCCATACACACACGTGCAGCAGGGGGCAGCTATTAAAAGTGCCCAGGAAGCAGTGATGGGGACGGTACCTTGCTAAAGGGTACCTCATGGCAACCTACTGGTTGAAGGAATTCCAATCCAGGGCCAACTCCCTACCACTAGGCCACCGCCTCCCCCTATGCAGGAGAGTCAGTCTGAAAAAGATTGGAAACTGCAGAGTAGTAACAGGGGAGAGTGTAGCTAAACAGCATAGGATGGTGGTCTGTAGGGTGACCTTGGAGGTCAAGAAGAGGAGGAAAGTGAGAACAGAGTTGAAGATCAAGTAGTGGAAGCTAAAGAAGGAGGACTGCAAGGTGGAATTCAGGCAGGAGTTTACAAGGGCAATGGGAGGTGCTGAAGAGCTGGGAAACTACTGTATAAGGCAGACAGCTAGAAATGTTCTTGGTGTGAAGGAAGAAGGAGGATAAGGAAACCTGGTGGTGGAACCGAGACATACAGAAGTGTATAGAGAAGAAGAGGGAAGTAATGTGGGACAGTGAGAGAGATAAAGAAAGTAGACAGGTGTACAAGGAGATGAACAGCAGTGCAAAGAAAGCAGTGACAAAGGCAAAAAATAAGGTGTTTGATGAATTGTATGAGAGGTTGGAGAGTAAGGAGGGGAAAAAAGGACCTTTACCAGTTGGCTGGAAAGAGAGACAGAGCTGGGAAGGATGTGCAGCAGGTCAGAGTGATTAGAGTTGACAAAGGTGGAGGAGTTGTGGGGGGGGGGTGGCATGGCGGCGTGGCGGTGGTCCATTGGTAGGGTACTTGCCTAGGGACCTCTGGATCAAGAGGTTCGAATCCCACCTCTGGTACTACCACCACTGGGTCCCTGAGTAAGACCCTTAACCCTGAATTGCTCCAGGGGCTGTCCCTGTTTAGGACATGTAATTCGCTCTGGATAAGAGCGTCTGCTAAATGCCATAAATGTAAATGTAAATGTAAATGAGTTTAAATACTTGGGATCGACAGCGCAGTGTAACAGCGAGTGTGGAAGAGAGGAGAAGAAAAGAGTGTAGACAGGTTGGAATGGGTGGAGAAAAGGGACTGGAGTGATTTGTGACAGATGGGTACCAGCTGGAGAAAAAGGGAAGGTTAATAGGACAGTAGCAAGACCAGCTATGTTGCATGGCTTGGAGACAGTGGCACAGATGAAAAGAAAGGAGGCAGAGCTGGAGGTGTCAGAGTTAAAGATGCTGAGCTCAGTTCTCAGGCAGGGCAGTTTGGGTCCTTCTGGGTGGAGTTTGTATGTTCTCCCCATGTGTGCTTGGGTTTCTTCCGGGAGCTCTGGTTTCCTCTCACCATCCAAAAACTTCACGCTAGGTGGACTGGAGATGTTAAATAGGTGTGAGTGTGCCCTGCGATGCACTGGCGACCTGTCCAGGGTGTTTCCCTGCCTTTCGCCCTGTGAGAGTTGGGATAGGTCCAGGCCTAATTGGGACAAGTGGCTATGAAAATGAGCGAAAGTGAAGAATACGTTAAAAGATGAAATATGTTCAGATTTATGGTTTAAGGAATTATTTTGCTTATGCAAGTGACCGCATTTCTGCTTTATGGACTAATGTTTCCTTCTCCTTTGTCTGGACTAACTATAAAAATGTAATGGTCTGCAAACATTAAGACCAGTAAGGAACTTTTCTGCTGCTGAATGTGATACAGTGGATTTAAGTCTTAAGCAATATTTCACTTCATGCTGCTGATGTAGACGTGTTTTTGGACAATTTAACTTACCGCTGTTTGACACTGTAAGCAAAAATGATTTTGCTGGCATCCACAATTTAAACTATAATTGCAGACATTCAAGAAATAAAACAATGGAAATTTGTCAATGCTGAGTAACAGAAAATGATAGAAAATTGGTGGGATGATTGAATATCTATCAAAAGAAATAATCTTAATAGCCTCAATCTAATATTTGTCTGAGTACAATCCTCCACTAACTTAATTTTGCTTGGAGATGAAGAGATAAATGACTGTATACAATACAAGTGGATTCATGTGGTCATCTGTATATGCACTGCTCAGAAATATTTTTGAAAAAAACTTTGAAAACACATCAGATCTCAGTTGGAAAAAAAAATCATGCTGGATATTCATACTGATATGGAATGGGTAATGTGTTAGGAACAAAAGGATGCCACATCATTTGATGAAAATAAAAGTTATCAACCTTCAGAGGGCTTAATTCGAAGTCACCCAAAACATTTAAGCTGAAAAACTGATGCAGCAGGCTAGTCCAATTTGCTGAAATGTCATTGGGGCTCCTCATGAGGAGTCAGATGGTGTTCTGGGATATCTCCTCCCAGATCCTGGCCAGGGCATCATTGAGCTCCTGGACAGTCTGAGGTGCAACCTGGCGGCGTCGCATGCTGAGGCCGGGCATTCATGTGGCAAGAGCATGCAGGCGGTTCCTGGAGGACTAAGGAATTGATACCATTGACTTGCCTGACCTAAATCCAATAGAACATTTCTGGGACATCATTTTTAGGTCCATGCAACACCTCCAGGTTGCACCTCAGAGTGTCCAGGAGCTCAGATGAAATGCGTTCAGATTTATGGTTTAAGGGATTATTTTGCTTATGCATGTGACCACATTTCTGCTTTAAGGACTAATGTTTCCATCACCTTTGTCTGGACTAACTATAAAAACATAATGATCTGCAGACAGTAAGACCAGTAAGGAACCTTTTATGCATCAGTAGGAACCCAGGACCAACTGCATCAGCGAAGGGTCTAACAATGGGTCTAAGGATTTCATCCCAATACCTAATGGCAGTCAGGGTGCCATAGTTTATCTTGTACAGGTCTGTGCGTCCCTCCATGGATGTGCCTCCCCAGATGAACACTGACCCACCACCAAACAGATCACGCTGAACAATGTTCCAGCTTCGATGGCCCTGTCCAGCTCTCGAGTATCTGCCTGTCTCCTGGAATCTCCTCCATGCTCTTGATACTGTGCGGGCAGAAACAGCAAACCTTCTGGTAATGGTACATATTGATGTGCCATCCTGGTGGAGTTGGACTGCCTGTGCAACCTCTGTAGGGTCCAGGTATCGCCTCATGCTACCAGTAGTGACACTGACCCTAGTCAAATGAAAAACTGCTGAAAAGCAGTCAATAAAAGATCAGGAGGAATAAAACAAAAAACGTCTGTGGCCTCCACCTGCAAAAACATTCCTCTTTTTGGGGTCGTCTCATTTTTGCCTCCCTTTAGTGTATCTGTTGTTAATTTCATTAACACCAAAACAGCTGACACTGATTAACAACCATCTCTGCTACTGAACTGACCAGATCAATATACTAGAAGTTTAGTCTTGACACTATACTCTGATTTAAAAATGTTCCTTTCATTTTTTTGAGCAGTGTATTTAAAAGGATCTGCCTAATATGGTGTAGGTCCCCATTGTGCCTCCAAAGCAGCTCTGAGACATGGTGTTCTGTCTTACACCTCATTGGTGGGGCTTACAGGGGTTGGACATGCATTGCATATGCCACAGATGTTTGATGTGTGGAAATAAGTGCACATCCTCTTCAGAGCACACACGTCTGCACAATACACAAATTCACTTACTGGTGAAAAACCAGTTTCAAACTATTTTTGCGGAACTTCACACTGTACTATATTTCACCAGAACTTGTCTATTTTCTTCTTAATTTTGAGTAAAGCTTAACTTTTCCACATGGCTGATGCTGCTCTTCACTCCCACATGCCTTTTATCAAAACTATGCTTGAATGATCTTGCTGGCAAGAAAAAGAAAAGAAAGATTTTTCTTACCCCTTGAAATATTCTATTGGATTGTGAGTTCTGAATAAAGTGTTGATGTTCAGGCAGATGTCCAGAAAGTTCAGGCACATGACAGAGATTTACATTTTTGCATAAATGGTTGTAAGTGTTAACCTTTCTGAGGTTTCCATTTTATTAACTCCAGTCTTTAGATCGTCTTTGGATAGTCCTCCTGTTTTTCAAGAGAATGGTGGTCTATATTGTCATAAGACATGAATATCTGTCAGTGTGAAGACGCAGCACAGCAGACACTGAATAACAACACAATGTGTTCTCTGCATGTAACCCATAAACCGACAGTGGGCAGCCATATCCAGTGACCAGTGATGGTGACAATCCCTAGGCAACCATCTGATACAGGATTCAAACCCATGTCCTTCAGATTATTCCGTTCCAGTGGAACTTGGAAGATGGAATTTCTAAGTTCCCAGCTGAATTTGCATTCAGATAAAAACCTCCCCAACCTTAAGCTCAGATTCAAAGATGGATGCCCTGTGCATCAACAATAGTGAAATACAGTAAACACTCTGGTCTACTGGCTCTCCACTTCTCTGACTTCTGTCTACAAGTCTTTGTACTGCAAAGTTTTAATGGAGGCAGGGTAAGCGATAGTGGATTCTGGTCAAAGAGAAGGCATTCAAGCATTCCTATTATGTATTTCAGAACAATTCAAAGTTTCCAGAAATGTAACCTTCTGAGCTGTAAGCACATTTTTTATTAACTATCATTTCAGATGCTGCCCTAATATTGATTAATAGACAAGAGGATGAGGTCACTCTCATGTTATTGCAATGCTCTAAGGTCAGAGATCAGAGCTGCCAAACACACGTACAGTCAGAAACACAGGCTTTGTTTGGCCAGCAGACCCAACCAAATGTGTCAAGATTACTACCGGTGGTTAACCACCATACAAACAACAATAACTGCTTAAAGCATAAAGAAGTGGATTAATAATGTCAGAAGGTAATCCATGTTGGATTTATCATTAAGTTTTATTTTGCAAAGTCTTCAAAATGGACTGTGAAATGGACACCAGAACACTCTTGGTTGTGAAATGGACCTTACTGTGCAAGAAAAGGTTATGTAGGTTGGGAAGGTTACTTTACCTTTGGAACCTTCAACTTCCAACATGTTAACCATGTAAGAAATGGCTTTTTGTGGAATAAAAAAGAAAAAAGTTTGGTATCATAATTTAATATTATATACTGTTTCCTTGATGATCATTTTTAAAGATACAGATTTAAGATTACTCCTTTTGAAGTGTTTGGACGCTTTCAACTGAAGGCCAACTTGTGACCTTGTCATTTTTAAACAATTAAAGCTTTCAAATTCCAGCTATTTTACCCGCTTAAAATGAGACGCTTGAAAAACATTTCTTGCTTGAGAGGCTAAAGGTTTACATTGCTTTGACAGTTTGTCAGGATTAAATCAGAGCAAGCTCATAACAAACATTCAATGGCAGAAAATGGCTGAATAGATTTTCAGAACACTCAGTTCTCAGAAGTGGTCTGCCTTAGAAGGGACTTAAATGTGCACGAAAATGAGTACAAAGTGTTTTTCTGCATATTAATCGAAGGCACAAGTACATTGATTGTCGGGGTATGAAACTGCAACCTCTGTAATAAAAAAAAAAAACGTGCATTTTTGTCTTTACTTTTAGCTGAATGAAAAATAGACATTGTATATACAGTACTGTGCAAAAGTTTTAGGCAGGTGTGAAAAAATGCTGTAAGCAAAGAATGCTTTCAGAAATATAAATAATGATTGTTTATTTTGATCAATTTATAAAATGCAAAGTGAGCGAACAAAAGAACAATCTAAATCAAATCAATATTTGGTGTTACTACCTTTTGCCTTCAAACCAGCATCAGTTCTTCTAGGTACACTTGCACAAAGTCAGGGATTCTGTAGGATTATAGTCGGTGTATGATCAACCAGTTTTACCAAACAGGTGCTGATGATCATCAATGTCACACGGAGGTTGAAACACAGTCATGTTTGGAACAACCGACCAGCTGAGTTCCTTCAAAAACTGTGTGCGAGTGTACCTAGAAGAATTGATGCTGTTTTGAAGGCAAAGGGTGGTCACACCAAATATTGATTTGATTTAGATTTCTCTTTTGTTCATTCACTGCATTTTGTTGATTGATGAAAATAAATGATTAACACTTCCATTTCTGAAAGCGTTCTTTGTTTACAGCATTTTTCACACCTGTCTAAAATCTTTGCACAGTACTGTATATATATAATTGAATTATAATATAATATATTAATATTCTATAGTCTATAAATTAACATATATGATTCAATGTTTAATTGTATACTGGTACTGTTAATCAGATCATTTCAGTTTGATAAAATGCTGAGATTTTCGTTGGGTGTGACGAGGATGGACAGGATTAGAAATGAGAATATTAGAGGGACAGATCAGGTTAGACGTTTTGGAAAGAAAGTTAGAGAAGCAATGTTGCATTGGTTTGGACATGTCCAGAGGAGAGACGAAGATTATATTGGGAGAAGGATGTTGAAAGTGACTATTATTGGGGGACGCTACCTTGCTTAAGGGTACCTCAGGGCAACCTACTGGTGAGGGAATCGAACCCACAATCTTCTGAGCCAGGGGCAACTCCCTAACCACTAGGCCACCGCTGATGAAGATGGAGCTGCCAGGAAAAGGAAAAGAGGAAGACCAAAGAGGCGGCTTAATGGACGTGGTGAGAGAGGACATGCAGGTGATCGGTTTGAGTGAGCAAAATGCAGAGGACAGGAAGACATGGAAACGGATGAACCGCTGTGGTAACCCCTAAACCGAAGCAGCCGAAAGAAGAAGAAGAACAAATTTCAGTTTGACAGGCATAAAATACTCAGCTCATTGATGTATTCATTCATTTTCTCAACCACTTACCCTGACTAGGGTCACGAGTGGTGCTGGAGCCTATCCTATTGAAGGGCAAAAAGAAAGAAACACTCGTCCCTTTATGTACTGAGTTGGCAGGTCAACACAGGGCAGCTGCACAGACTCACATGCTCACACCTAGAGGGCAGTTTAGCATCTCCAATCCAACAGATGTCCATGTCCACACAGAAAACACCCAGGCCGTCCCATCTGGGAATGGAACCCAGCTCTACCCACCATGCCGCATGTTTCCCATCAGCAAAAAACAACTTGGAAAATAATATAACTAACATCCAAATTACTTCTGATATTTTAGTAATAATTCACACAGCAGTTGTTTACATTTACGTTACATTTAGAACACATTTTAAAGCAGCAGCATATTCAGGTGCCTCGTTTTACTTCTGCTAACTGACAAGCCCAGGGCTGCCTTTTCATCAGCGGCTGATTGACTCATCATTAGCTCGGGTTTTCAGATGAACAACCCGGTACACGATGGCCTCTGCATGCGCGTCACAAGAAGTGGAACGTGAATTGCCCTAATAAACCGCTCAACACAACGCATCCATTTGCCTGCTGGCTTCCAGGAAATTTATTACGAACCTGCATTAGCATAATATGTGAACACTGTTAAAAATACAAGAGCATTTATAAGGCCCCATGTCTCTGCAGAGCACATCACGAGGCCTGCAGATGGACATGCTGTGGCTGATTGGACCGATCTCACCTTTCCATGTACAAGCTAAATCATGCATGCAAGTACAGTTGTAACATTATCAAAACACCATGAGATTTATAGGAGAGGGATTTCAATTAGAGCCCATGTGACTAATGCCTGTGTTCCTGGCAACACTTCTCTGCCCTTGTGTTAGGAAGGAGACTCCGAGTCATGTAAGACATTTAAGCGTCTGGCACAAGATCGCAGGCATATGCTGCAAAACCAGAGCAAAGCTGATTCCGCAGGGAAATGAGAGAGTGAGCGGCAGGGATGTGAACTTATTTTCAGGGCTGCAACTGCTGATGAATTGAATTACTTATGTGCAGTTTGGAGCTAAGCACAAAAAAATGAATCAGGCATATATGTAGATAATAGTGTGGTTGCAAGTTGGTCTTATTTCTTTAGGAAGCACTTTATGGGGTTATACTAGAACATGATCCCTTTAATCAGGTTTACCTTTTGCCATTCAATTAATTATTTCATTAAACTGAGATGAATAGTTTTACAAATTAAATCTTAATATCCCAAATCAAACCTTGAATTTTTAATGAGCAAAAATTATTTAAAATTCTTAAATCATTTAGTTCACTATTATTAACTATAACATATTTTAATATTAGTTTAATATTTTAATAGTGACAATAAATAATATGCAGATAATCTGAAGAACCCTTACAATTATTTATAGATAATCTACAGACCACTCATACATAGCATGGGCATCAGTGGTCTAGTGGTTAGAGAGTTGCCCCTGATCGGAAGATTGTGGGTTTGAGTCCCTCACCAGTAGGTTGCCCTGAGGTACCTGTGAGCAAGGTACCGTCCCTGTCACTGCTTCCTGGGCACTTTCAATAGCTGCCCCCTGATGCACGTGTGTGTTTGGGTGAAACGCAGAGGTTGAATTTTGTTGTGTTGTGCTGTATTTCACAGTGACAAGGGTAGTCACTTTCACTTTCATAGGCACACTCAAAATAATCTACATTTAATACCTAGGCCACTCAAAATCCATAGATGATCTCTGGGCCAATTAAAAATAATCTGTTGGTAATCTGTAGACAATTTAAAATAATTTGTCCATAAAATGCACATAGTTAATTTGTTGGTCACTAAATGACCCATTAATGATATGAAGGCCATTCCATATAATTTGTCTATAATCCAAGGTCACTCTGAATAATCCATTCATAACCTGTGAACCAATAGAAAAAATTAGGATATAATCTGAAGGCCTATTGAAATAATCTGTACAAAATCTTCAGATCTCTTATTATAATTTGTAGATAATCTGTAGGCCACTCCAACTAATTTGCATAATCTGTACATAATCTGTAGGCACATATATATTATGAAGCATGTGACCCAATACAAAACTGTTTTGTCGAAGTATCTGTCTATACCTGGTCTAACAGGTGTCCACTTCATTGGCAGGATATTGAAAACACATGCCATGTACCTACAATCACTGGCAAAAAGTATACTTTGAGAGCATAGGGTCCATATTTTGCCCCTAGAGCTGCCCTGAATGATCAACAATTTCAGAAAACAACAAAATCTTCAGTAATGAATATTCACTGCTCCTCTCAGACATAAAAAGCCACCTTTAAAAAGCACATTAAAGTAACAGGAGTGTTGTGTCCCATTTCCCCCTCTTTCACCACCACAGATGGACGCACAATGTGACTTACCTTATAATAATCAAAGGGATTTTGATAAACCTGTTTACCCCCCTTGCCCTTAATGGACTTGATAATAACCATGGTTACCTTGATGGCCATTAGCGGATAGGCTTAATTTTAGTTCGTAGAAACGTGAGGATGCCATTTAAAAGAGAAGCAAGGTGAGAGCATTGGCAAAGCATTTATTTGCCTTACTCTGGGCACCTGGCATTTTAAGCTAATGAACACTTTCTGCTTTCTCTCCGTGCCACAGAGAGCGAACTGTCACCAAGTTCACCCAGCATATGTGGCTAATATGTTTTTCTGTGTCAGGCTCTATATGTGGCCATTAACGTGAGTCATTGCAAAGCAATAAATAATGCAAACAAATTGTTCACATTGAATACAGATGATGGAACACCACCAGAGGAAGATTTTCAGTTACTATAGAAAGTCATGGGCTCGACCACATGGCTTACAAAATCCGTCAAAGCATGTTTTCATAATCATTTCTGCCTCCAAGTGAGTCGTATATTCTTAAGGACTTTCGCAAGCCCAAAAAAAAAAATAAATACATATATATTTGCATATAATGCAACTACCTATCTGCATATTTTATATATATCTATCTGTATATTTTATTCATCAGAACATTCATCCCAGGACTGTTATTGTGCACCCATGTGCATTAACTGCCCAAACTATTACACAACTGCAGTGCTTCATAATAGCAAAAGGAGTCCAGTCCAGCCTGCCCCTTTAATTACCCTCAGTGGGCCTGAGCGCTGCAGGTTTACCTCCATAATGGACAAAAGTCAAATTTGGTGATTAACGCGGCGGCAAATAGCACTTAGGGGCGGCTTATTAAAAAGTTGGGCCCTGATGAGTTTAATTAGCTCATCCATTTTCCCCCAACAGATGCGCCGGGGACATTAACGCAGGGCAGAAATGTCCCTCAGACGCATCACCATCAGTCAACAACAGGGCCAACATCATTGTCTCCAATGAATGCTTTATCCGAACCCTCGTCTTTGTCATGCTTTAATATGCAGCCATAAACTCAAGAATGCCGGGAGAGAGATTTCAAAGAACAGAACACACACACACACACACACACACATACGTCCCTGTAGGTGAAGACATGTGAGGAGAACAATGTGAGTCATGTGAGGAGAAACAAACATGGCGTGTGTAGAATGGTAATTTTTTTCCCTTCGAACCGACAGCACAGCCGATGGTGTCTGTCGAATACGATTAGCATAAGCTTGCCGAGGCTGTACCCCCAGATGCCCCCGGTGTTTGATATTAGCATATTTGTGTTAAATCAAATTTCACAAGCATTCGTCCTCTTTGATCTCATCTAACGAGCATGCAATTTATAGCACGTAATCAAAGCGGGCTTAATGACCATATTAATTTCTTTCTTTCTTCTTTTTTTTTTTTTAAGCCCTAAACACTTTGGTATGTTGCTTCATTAGGGGAGATATCACAGACAGAGAGACACTTAGCCACTCAAAGAAAGAGAGAGTGAGGAAATTTATGTCCCAGAAGGCTCAGTGATTGACACTTCTCTCTAAGCTCTGGCATCAGACGGCGCACTCATATTGATCTTGGCTCAGCAATGCTGACGTAGCACCGATCACTAAATTTAGCCATGCTGCTGATGCATGCTGCTGTACTAGGCAGGGGCCTTTTCATTAAAGAGATGGGGAAAGCACTACAGGGGCAGCGGCAGCATGGCCAATCTCCAAAAGCCACAGAAAGAGCACATTCAATCCCTCTCACTCTCTCATCACTGGGAGGAAAACACCAACAAAAGCACCACTGCTGATTGGCTATGCTGGTATGTGTACACATTAGGTCTAACAGACGTGTAACTGTGTGGTCAACGCTTTGTTTTACAGGCCAGGTAGTCCTGATCTGATCTGCTCAGCATGGAATACATTCATCACTGTTCATCATCAGTGTTCTGATGTGAAATGCTCCACTCGTCACTGTCAGTAAGATACAGTGTACTTTCATGGTTGGTTCTCCAAGATGCAAAATGTGTAAATGCACCTTCAAAAGTCTAGCCTTGTCTTATTCTGTTTTGCATTTACATTCACATTTACACCATTTAGCAGACGCTCTTATCCAGAGCAGCTGCCAGTTTCTGATTACGGGGCAGTCCCCCTGGAGCAACCTGGAGTTAAGGGTTTTGCTTAAACCCTTAACCCAGTGGTGGTAGTGCTGGAGGTGAGATTTGGACCTGTGATCTCTTGGCCCATATGCGAGTATCCTACCACTAGATTACTACCATGATTTTGTTGTTTCTGTTGGTGCTCTTGTTGATTTTTGTCCTTATTTAGTTTGGTTTGTGTAGTGTTGTTAATAAAAGGATTATAAATATATATCTTATCATGTCAGTCAGTCAGTCATTTTCTGGGCTGCTTGTCCTAATTAGGGTCACGGGGGGTGCTGGAGTCCATCCCAGCTCACACAGGGCGAAGGACAGGGACACTCCCTGTACAGGTCACCAGCCTATTGCAGGGAGGAGCGAGCTGACAGGGACAGCACCTTGCTCAAGGGTACTTCAGGGCAACCCACCGGTAAGGGGTTTGAACCCACAATCTTCCGAGCCAAGGACAACGCCCCAACCACTAGGCCACCGCTGCCCCACTAATATATCTAATATATCTAGTATCCATATAGTCTAATATAAAAAAGCTTTCTCTGGATGGGACAAGACTGGACGTTTGAACTTTTTGATAATGCATGGTAATGCACTCCCTCATATTAATATATTTTAATACGATCTTGCTAAAGGTTCTTGAATTTCTGCTAGTATTCTGTACAGTAATTCATTTTTTAAAACTCCCTTTTACTTAACTAAGGTGAAATAATAAAATTATTATTGGATTAATTTCACTGATAAAGTGACAGCCTTAATGTAATTAGCCCTGCATGTGTAAAGAGGCATTGGGGAGTTATTAATGTGAAGTGGGAAAAGTTTGACCATTACAGTTTTTTTTCCTCATCTACAGTCACAGCAGCACTGACCAGATGCTGACAGCACACTGTGAAAAACACTGTGATTGCTTAGACGCCTCAACTGGATATCAGCATTACAAAAAAACAATATTGCGACAATACCACAGCCCTAATTCATACCCATGCCTGCAACCTTTACTGTAGGCCTGCAGGTAGTGGGATAAGCCTTCAGACTGCCATCCTTTCTGTACTAATAATCAAAGCCAGAAGCTCGTTCGCCACAGTATTGATTCATCCATTGTTCCCTTCAACGTATCTCACCATGAAGGGGAAAGAAAGACCCGCCAAGATGACTCATCCACTTTTATTGCCACGCCTGCTCATCTCTGGAATGTCAGCAGCTTATTTAAAATAGGTTGTGCTCTATTGCCAGGCGACAGGTAAAAGCTGGGTGAATAAGCACATCATTTACTCCAGTTATTTGCACGAAGCAAATTATTCCTATATGAAAAGTAATGTACATCCATGAGCACAGCTTCCCAAGACTCCTTCAGTGGGAGAAGCAGTTGCTTCCATTCAGTATATCAGATGACTTTTTGTAAAGTATCCATAGTCCAAAGTCTTTATACACTAGTACTTGGAAGAACTATTCATTTGCTGCAATGAAAGTTTTACATTTGCAATAGCAACTTTGAATATTTTTACATAATTATTGTCCAAGGAGTATTTTTGGAATTGTATCTACTATGCGAATAGATCAGATCTAAAGTTAGGAGAAATAGGTCTATCTGGTGTCACTATATTGTGCAGTGCATTTGACATCAGAGGTGGCACACACATCCCAGTCCAAGCGAATCACCTCTGACTGATGAATCAACTCAACCAAAGGTATCATTCGGTCGTCAGAGGATGTGTAACAGCCATAGATAAACGATCCCAAAAATCATTCCGTGTAGGATTTTTTTATTTGGGTTCATTTTACAATATCTCTAAAGACAGAAAAAGTCAGGGCTGGATTAGAAAACTGAACGAGATGCAATCAACCTGAGCACTTGTTGCAAATGCATTTTGGTCGTCATTTCCGCAGCTTTCCTTCAGATTCACAATTATGAACCGTGATACTCAGCTGAAAAGGGGTCTAGACAACAACAGAAAGCTGCATCCTCTCTTCATTAAGAAGGATTTTACTGGAGAGCATAACACTCGCTGTTAATCTACATATTTATTTTACATACCGGTGAAGTATGTGTCACCTACTCCCAACATATATGTGTTGAACATTTAATTATAGATATGAATCTTACATTCAAGTTTCTGTTTAGTTGTTTATGATTTTAAGCACCATTCCCAACACTGTTTAAATTAAAGTTGAATATGTGGTTTCAGTTCGTTTAAAAGTGAAAGTGACTATTTACCATTGTGAATATGCAGCACAGCATGCAGTTAGCAACTAGTCTGGGACTCAAGGCCAAGAGCTTCTGATTATAGGACTTAAATAGGATTATAGTCCCTAACAATTAGGCTGCCCTTTGCCCTGTACTGTGATGTACAAATTTAATACATTGGTTAATTATTCCATTTTTTGCTGAGGAATCATAATATCGGCCATGCAATATATCAGTCAGATCTCGATTCGTGTACGTGACCTCAGTGCCTCATGAGGCAAAAAGTCTTCATAAAAACATTGTGCATCCCGAGTGCATTAGCAGGGAGCAGACTGCATGAAAGGCAAATGTTTTCAGAAGCCATATGGCATCGGCTTGTCCCACTTTTCCCCCCCCAGCCTAACAGAGCATAGTGCGATCATCAACTGAAAAAAGATTCAGATCCTGATTCTCTTTCCTTTTTTTTTTTCTTTTTTCTTTATTTATCAGAACTCCTAGAAAACTAGAGGAGATTTAAACCGTTTCTGTGCTGCTTCTTCAAAGTAATCTGTCCTGGCATATAATAGGGAGGTGGGGAAGATAAAAGAAAGGTCATTTATACATGCCAGCAAAGGAGCAAAGAAAAGGAGAAAGAGACAGAAAGAGGGATGGAAAGGAGGGGTAGTGAGTGAACTGGCGAAATGAAATTACCGCAAAGGAACACATTATGAAATGGATGCATGAACTGCTTTCTAATTCCTGTGACGCTACGGAGGGCATCGTGAGCCGAAGGCTCAGCCCAGCGAGAAGAATCAGTTGTAATTACCCTCTGAGAACGGCATCCTTTCCTCCTCAATAACACTGTCGGAATCAATCACGGCAAAGCCTCAAACAGGTGTCGGAGAGAGCGACGCGTGCGGCGATCGGACACGCATTCCACAAAGCATTCACCTGAAAGGGCCTCGCCAAAGCAGCCTCCTCCCTCATTCCTAATTGCAACATGATTAATGAGGAGGTGCGAGGGTGACGACGATGATGGTGTCCTTGAGCATGGTGGATAGACACGGGAGCCGCAGCAACTTTTCCGTCTCAGTGGAAAAACCTGGAACTGGAATTCTAAATGCAAATTGTGTGTATGAATGAGAAATAAATTTGTTTAACTGGCCGCTTCCAAGGCCCAGAAGCCACAGATAGGCCTAGATTGATCAAGCCTGCCAGCGGAATCATTTTTTAAGAGAATTAACGATTGTCTGGGATTGCTCTCATTGTATTTGGGCCAATCAATATCCTGATGCTGTCTTGAACAGCCTCGTCATTGTTTAGCATCTGGTGCTCTTTGCTGTTACTCCAGATATGATTTAGGCATCCAGTGTGTGGAGTCATGTCTCATTGTTTGAAGTACAATTAACACACGCCATGTTAACATATCATCAAATGTTCACTTCCATGCGAAAGGTTATCAAAGGAAGAACAAGAGTCCAAAAGCAAATTTTTGGGGCTATTGTCGGATAAGTTCCACAACTGCATGAAACTATAATGCTTAGAAAGCACTGGCTTCCCCACAGGGGACAGATTTGTATTCCAGGACAGCACACCACACATTACTGCATTGCCAGGCTAATTTTCACACTGTCTGTGAAATGGGAAAATCCATTTCATATGAAAATGTCATACTGGATCTAGTTAGAGCTGCTGCAGTTCTCAATATGTGCCATACCCTCTCTAAGAAAGAAAGGTACTGGGGTCTCTCCCTGGTGCTACCCATGATGGTGTGCCCTCAGTACCTTGAGGTAGAAAACAAAGTGACTATTTGTCATTGTGAAAGACATTTGAAACACGTTGATCTATGAAGCAAAGGAGGTTCTTCTATTCTAACGCTTTATGGTATCTTTCTTTTAAAGTAGGATTATGTAACTGACCTTTATATAAATAAAAACATGGTGGCTCAAGACAGTTGAAAGCATTTGAAAGCATTTTACAAAGACATTGTAAAACACAGCGCAGTGAGCCACAATGAAATCTGCATTTCACCCATACAGCAGCTATTTAAAGCAACCGGGGAACAATGACAGGTACAGTACCTTGCTCAAGGGTACCTCAGGGCAACATACTTATCTGGGACTCAAACCCACAATCTTCCAATCCAGGGGCTAACTTCTTAACCACTAGCCTACCATTGTTGCTTCTGTTCTGTTCTGTACAATTTCAGGTATAAAAAAATAATGTGAACAGATACATCAGTGTTAAAATTACATCTACATTGTTTAGAAAGTATTGATCAGAGCTGTCCACTTTGCATTTTCCAGCCTGCCGAATAACACAAAATGCTCCTCCATTAATCTGCTACAAACATAGCTTATGGGCTGCATTTCTAATTTTGTCTAAGGCAGAAACTAGATACAGCTGTATTATATCACACATTGTTATTCAAGCCTCATAATGGCACTCTATTCTGGTTAGATTGCCTTTTCTCCATTTCAGAAACTCCCACATGTGAAATGATTCAACTGCATTTAGTAACATATGCAAAGTGTCAGCGAAGCATCCGCTTGGCTTGACCGCAGCTAAATTGTATCCTCAACCCAGCTGACCACATAAATCAATAAATATCGACCTTTAGAGCCATCGTCCACTAAGATATATTTATCAAAGGAGTAACCACAATGGCCTTTAAATCTAACCTTTCATCCTCAGGGATTTTCCTTAATTCCAGTATTTCTAGCATCTCAGTATCTTCTATTCCGCTGTTATTGATGGTAGGCTTTTGAGATCTTTGGGAATAAGGCATCACCTCAACCTGTCTGAATTCTGCCTGCTTTGCAGAAACTTGGAGGCTGTTGGTACGTTTTGCTATAGGTTTCATTAGTCACATACTAACAGCCTTTAAATTGCTTTTTGATCCTGATAATATAGGTTAGTGCTTACGAGCACTACGGCCCAGGATTCATTTGGATTCAAATATTGAAAAATGGACCCAGGACTCATCTGCATTCAGACGTCGAATTATAAAGTGATGACACATCCACAGATATCTGGGGAAGTGGAAGGAAGCTACAAATCTGCCAGAATATCTGCTGAGATCACCAAGTTCATGTTAACAGATAAGGTATAGATACAAAGCAGGCAAAATGAGCTGAAAATGTTGTGCGTCCTGGATGGAACAAGGGGGAGGGAGAGAAAAGCCCAGTTTATTTGTTCTCTGTATCTGTAATAAGATAATGAAAGTGTTAAGTGTGACCCTGCAGTGACCTGCTGACCTCTTTGCCCGTACATTATGCAGCTCACACACTAAGACGTCCATGATTAAACCTAAATGTAGCCACACTTTAAAGATAAGCTTCTCCATTAGTGTTTACAAACCACACACGAATGTGGCACATTAAAGGCCCAGGTGAGGTCTATGCCTTGCACAGAAACATGCTCTCACATTGCTCTACTCAACCCATTACTCCATAAGAAGTATACGATCCATTAACCTGTAGGCCAGCCAGCAGAAGCAATGGAAAGATACCAGGGAAGTAATAAAGGCCCGTTCGATAAATCAGCTAATATTAAAGGTTCCCCAGATGTATGGGTGTCAGCAAAAATCTCACAAAATGCACTGATCTCTTTAAGTAGGTTGTTTTATAATGCTGTAAACACACAGCTCTATTGTGGGCGTCATCACCCACCTCCTAGAGTTGGCAGTCCCCAGTTACTCACTTTTATTACAGCAGTTCCAGCTGGTAAGATTATGTACTATCATATGAACAACAATAATGACAAAAAATGGCATTCTTGAAGAGATATGAGGACAAATAACAGCTAATTCACAAAAACTTTTTCATTCAAATGATTTAGAGCCCCTGGTTTCAAGTGGATTAATTCAACATTTTAATGGACGATTACTTTAGCTGCTGAGTAGGAAACCTGTGCAATGGCATTTTTTTTATATTATATTGCTGTTTTATGCTTATTTGTAGTGTTAAAATCAAATATTTTTGTTGTAATTGTGAGGACACGGCACAAAATTACACCTCTGCATTTAACCCACACACAAACACGTGCAGCAGGGGGCAGCTATTGAAAGTGCCCGGGGAGCAGTGATGGGGATGGTACCTTGCTCAAGGGTACCTCAGGGCAACCTGTTGGCCTAGGATTCCAACTCACTCACTTTTCTCTGTAAAGTGCACTTATTTTCACTTAGAAAAATGAGTAGAGCTGTGAGGTTTGGATGAGGGTGACTGGATGTAGACACATGACTAAAGAAAAGTAAACGGCTTGGTTTCAGCAGACCCCTTGACATGCGTGACCCTGGGCACATGGGCGTGCTCACAGCATTCCCTTGAATCAATAGGCATGAGGTATGACCACCAATGGCAAAAGGGTTGTTCAAACATATATATGCAGCTGCTGGTGTATTAATTAAAACCCACGTTGCATGAACTGACTGCTGTGGTTTGACCTGAAAGAGAAATGTATCAAACTGTCTTTTCTATGTAGATGTCTACAATTCAAATATAGAAATGAATAATGCAGCCATCCATTTTCTGCCACTTGTCTCAAACGGGGTCACAGGGGAATGCTGGAGTCCATCCCAGGTCACACAGGGCGAAGGACGGGGGACACACCCTTGACAGGTCGCCAGCCCATCGCAGGGAGGAGCGAGACGGAGGCGGCACCTTGCTCAAGGGTACCTCAAGGCAACCCACTGGGAAGGGGTTCGAACCCCCGATCCTCGGCAATCCAACGCCCTAACCACTAGGCCACTGCTGCCCATGACTAATACCTTACTTTCCAAAACCATCTATTTTTCAGGCATCAGACAATGTCCTTGTGTCATTGAATAGGCTTAGCACTTCCGATCATGTGTCATGAATAATGCTCAACAAATTGCTAAGGAGAAAAAAAGTGGATTTCTTCTTTAAAATCAGTATCAAATAATGTCCAGTCTGACCCTAGCATTAAAGGATGTACCACATAGCTTTTGTCCCTTTTACAGCAACAGGGAACAAGTTCCACTTTGGTTCAGGGATCAAATTCTGAACTGAGTGGAGGGTTTCACCCAAAACCACATCAGTTCAGAACCTAATTGACAACTATATTGGATGTGCCTTCTGTGATTACCTGTAGCATGTCCTCTGTTCATGACACATCCTCGATAAGGGCAGTTTTAATCCAAATTCATGGACCAAGCACCAAGGTGGATAGAATCCTAAACAGCGACCTGTGAAGTGCATGAGGCTTAACAGGTCTTTCTGCAGCATATTAAATATGAGTCACTAATCATACATACTGTGAAACTGTCATGGATGAAAGAGCAACATACCATTATGGTAGTTATATAGACATTTCTGTTCATGTATTGATGTCCAACAAATTGCCCATGGTGTGAAGGTCTTTATTTGAAATGTTACATTGCAGGGCAGCATTCAAAAGGCTGCATGAGCCTTTCTAGATGTAAAATTTATTAAGAAATATATGAAGGATTTAATAAAAAACTGTTAACTGACAGAGGTAGCCTCTGTGACAGCTCACACTTGTTGTATTAAATCTTATCACAGTTTCCAAATTAACTTAGATTATCGTCTGCCCCGCTCTCATAATTTATCCTGTTTCTAACTGGTGGGTTAGTCCATGACAGCTAAAAAGAAAATGGATAACAAGAACAAAAGTGGAAGATAAACAAAATTGCAGCCCGTGATATACGACATTGTTTGTCCACCCGTTCTAATCCAGCTAACAGACCAAAGCAAATCTCTCATTATCGCAGACTAGTGTCGGCCTTAGGCTTCCTCTGCAGCCCATTCAGACTTTAGAGGACCATGGAAACCAAGGAAATATATTAAAGTGTGCTTGTTTGTTTGGGAACACAGCCTGGAGTGGCCTTCTATATTTGTTTGAGATCATCACTGTTGCTTTTTGTGAAGAAAAGGAGAGACGCTATCCAGCTCTGGGTATGAGTGGATTTAGGAGGGTTTGGGATGGTTTGTCCATGAGAGAGCCAATAAGAGCAAGCAGCCTGTGGAGGTTGAAGGTGGAAGAGAGACACTGGGACGTGAGCAAAATCTAAACCATCACCAACACACCAACAGCAATTCATCCTCATTAGGGACAGAATGAACACACACACACACACACACACACACACACACACACACACAGTTGCCTCATCAGCAGGGCGTTAACCAGGTTAAAGTAGAAAGTAGAAGTGATCCACTAACTCATCAATAAAGAGAGAGAGAGAGAGAGAGAGAGAGAGAGAGAGAGCACACGGTAATGGGATACTGTAGCTGATTTCAGCTGAATTCTCTGTGTCTTAATTGTATGGTCAATTACCACAAACAGTTATTTTAATACCTTTCTTTTCACTTAGTTAAAGAAGAGTAAACCTGTTGGCTGAAAATAAACTTATTATAAAAGTGCTTCTCAGGTAACCACCCACTGCTTTCTTTTATGAATTAGATTAAGCTTCTTCCTGTCCATTGTATAATTGAAGGAGGAAGATGTAGAAACAGATGACTGATCCGCTGTGGCGACCCCTAACAGGAGCAGCCACAAGAAGAGGACGGAGAAGATTTAGTTAGATCATTAGTTTAATTTAAAATGTAATTTTTTTTTTTATTTATTTATTTTTTTAAGCTAGGGGTATAATAACTTATTTTAAATGTTATTGTTTGCATCACCTTTGCATATTCAGGTTTTAATTGACATAAAAATAGGTTTAGTGTAGTGCAATGTATGATTCTTGAATTTATTTTTTTCTGATTTTTGAAAATCAGATGAATTTTCTGATATATTCTCAAAATACAATATGATACTGTGCAAAAATCTTGAGCCACCATTTTTTTTTTTTTTTTTTTTTTTTTTAAGCTAGGGGTATAATAACTTATTTTAAATGTTATTGTTTGCATCACCTTGCCTTTGCATGTTCAGGTTTGCAATTGACATAAAAATAGGTTTAGTGTAGTGCAATGTATGATTCTTGAATTTATTTTTTTCTGATTTTTGAAAATCAGATGAATTTTCTGATATATTCTCAAAATACAATATGATACTGTGCAAAAATCTTGAGCCACCATTTTTTTTTTTTTTTTCATCATATGAGCCAAACTTCCAGGTATTTTGATATATTTTCAGTTCTCCAGTCTTCCTGAAGGACAACGTTTTTGGCGCTCATTTTCAAGTTTTTAAGTCACCTACATATGAATCATCCAAACAAAGCAAAACCAGATTTGAAATGACCTTCAAGAAGCCTAGAGAACTATTCCCGAGGTCTACTTGAAGAAATTTTTAGAAAGTTTGCCTAAGAGAGTTCAAACTGTGTCTAAGAATAACGGTAGTCATAGAGTCTAGACTCCCTTTGTGTAATATACTGTATTAACATGTATGTTGTAATAAATCACTCCACCTATTGTCTCGTTTTCCTACAAAATGTGAAGAAATGAGGGATGGCCCAAGATCTTTGCACAGCACTGTATATTGACTGTAATAGTCCACTCTTCTTTCCCGTTTCTTTTTATATATGTGGCTTTCAAATACACTTTAACATACCCTCTTTCCCTCTTCTGCCTTCTGCAATAAAATTATCCTCACCTGATGGGTTGTTACTTCCTTGCACAGATATAACTGCCTTTTTGCTGTGCATTACATAAAGCATTGTGATGGCTTTAACTATGACAGTCTGAGCATGATCGTGTAAAACCTTCAGGATGTAAAAAATAGAAGCAGTTTATTCCCTCACAGCATTACTGCTACTGCCTGGAAAGTCAGGTCACAGCACTGCAGGTAATGACTTCTTGTCAATGACAGATGTACATTTATGTGCAGGCACAAACAGTGTGTCTAGAGGTCAGAGCAAGCAGTAACTGTATGCTGCATATTATCCGCCTTTTCAAATCCAGTATTACAAGTGTGCAATAATATAAATGACCTGTCAAATTAGTCACCAACCAATCGCTGCTGAATCCAATGCGTGTCTATGCAAATGTCTAAATGGGGTTCAGAACATGCTGAGGTGTGTTGGATTTTGATGCAATAATGCCCGATATCTCTCTTAGGACTGTTGCCTAGTTATTTCGATCAGTCACTGATTCTAAGTTATTTAGAATCTGCACTCTATAAATCCATAGTCTGCAAAATGTGAGTTCAAAACAGACCAATGTTTCTCTCACACTGCTTGAGATAGATGACTGTCCACCACCTGTACAGCGAACAGCTTATGATTTCCAGAGAGGAAAGGCTTCCCAGTCAAGTCAATTATCGTGAGGGTAATATCGTGAGAGTCCATCCAATCGATGAACCAACCATCATCGAGTTCCATTCCCCACCTGAACTTCAGATCAGCTACATCATTCTGGATCATCTGCATGAGCTACTGCCACTAACTAAGATCAACAAAAGCTCCACCCACTCAAACAGAACTACCACTATTGGCTCATTGAACTTCCAATTACAGACTCTGATGGACTCTTTTATAACTAACTCATCACCAGAACTCATTGCTAAATCGATTAATTTATAAAATGCACTTTCTCTTTCAGGGGCAGCAGTGGCCTAGTGGTTAGGCTGCATGATTGGAGGATCAGGGATTTGAACCCCTTCCCAATAGGTTGCCTTGAGGTAACCTTGAGCAAGGAACTACTTGAGTCGCGCTCCTCCCTGCGATAGACAGCGACCTGTCAGAGATTGTGTCCCGTCCTTCACCCTGTGTGAGCTGTTATGGACTCTAGCACCCCCCCGCGACCCCGTTTGGGACAAGCGGCAGAAAATGACTGCCTGACTTTCTCTTTCATTTCTTTCTTTGTTATATGGTGTCGAAGGCCACAGGAGGTTGGGGTCCCCTTGCAGGTCTTGGTTCTCGAAAGACTCCTCCTCCAGGTTTTAGAGAATATTGCCTCTGTTGCCCTCAGCTTACTTACTGGAGGCTAGGACCCGCATTTTATAAAGCTCCTTTGTGACAAGAACAGTTTATAAATAAAACTGACTTGATTTGACTTGAGGTGCATTTGTAAGTGGCTGTGAAATAATTGCATTAATGATGGTCATGGGTAGAGTGTCTGTATATATATATATATATATATATATATATATATATATATATATATATATACTGTATATAGACATATACAGTGCCTTCACTTGGCATTTTTGTTGTTTTGTAGCCTCACAACCTGGAATTTACATGGATTGTTTGAGAGTTTGCAGAATTTCATTTACAGAACATGCCTACATTTTTGAAGATGTATTTTTTTTGTTGTTGTTTGTGAAGCAAACAACAAATAGGACAAAATAACAGAACACTTCAGCATGTATAACTGTTCTAAAGTCAGTACTTTGTAGAGCCATCAATTACAGCTGCAAGTCGCCTTGGATAAGTCTCTATGAGCTTGCCAGATCTTGCCACTGGGATTTTTGCCCATTCCTCAAGGCAAAACTGCTCCAGCTCCTTCATATTGGTTGGTTTTTGCTTGTGAACAAAAATCTTCAAGTCTGACCACAGATTCTCAATTGGATTGAGGTCTGGACTTTGACAAGGCCATTCCAACACATTTAAATGTTTCCCCTTAAACCACTTGAGTGTTACTTTAGCAGTATGCTTCTGGTCATTGTCCTGCTGGAAGGTGAACCTCCGTCCCAGTCTCAAATCACAGGCAGACTGACACTGGTTTTGCTCAAGAATATCCCTGTTTTAAGCACCATCAATCTTTCCCCCGACTCTGAGCAGTTTCCCAGTCCCTGCTGCTGAAAAACAACTCCACAGCATGATGCTGCCACCACCACGTTTCACTGTGGCGATGGTGTTCTTGGGGTGATGGGATGTGTTGGGTTTGTGCCAGACATAGCATTTTCCTTGGTGGCCGAAAAGTTCAGTTTTAATCAGACCAGAGCACCTTCCTCCATACATTTGGGGAGTCGCCCACATGCCTTTTGGCAAACTCAAAACATGCCTTCTTCTTCTTCTGGTCACTCTTCCATATAGCCCAGCTTTATGGAGTGTACCGCTTATTGTAGTCCTATTTATTCTTTTTTATATATATTTTTCTCATTTCATTTTGCCAACGTAGACTATTTTGTGCAGATCCATCACATAAAATAAGATTAAGAAACATTTAAATTACCAAGACAAGCAAGGTGTCTAATAAAGGAGTTCCAGCCACTCAGTGTTCAGCAACAGCAGTAAGCTAATCACCTGAACATCTGGAATCATCTGCACCTGTTTCTTCACTGCTCCATGTCATAAATCAGATGGTTCTGTCCTGCTTGAATGATTTTAACATCCAAGTTCGACCAAATGCAAAAAAAAAAAAAAAAAAAAAAACAGTCCTCTGAAATCGGTCAGGTACAGGAAATGGACTGAAAGTGAGAGCCAAAAACGTCTCTCATGAATCCTGGAGAACTATTCCTCAACAGTACATTATAAAAAAATAAAAAATAAGTCTGTTTGGAAGCAAAAACACGAAAAACGAGGGGCGGCACAAGACTTTCGCAATGTAATGTATATCTTTCTATTATCTATTATTCAGATACTCTCTTCAACACAAAAAGCTTTAGAGTTTTTGTATCAATTGACTGGAAAAGGTATAATAATCCAGCTACTAGTCTAATGCCTTTGTTAATGCATGTGTGTGGGTATGTGTGTGTGCTTTAAAAAGAGCTGAAATCAAAAGTTCCACTAAGTGTCAGAGTCAGCGGGGTGTGATGGCACTCAAAGTGTTTTTTGTGAAGGTGGAGAGTTGAAGCTTTTGGTGTGCTGCAATTCTTTTGATCTCTCTCTCTCTCTCTCTCTCTCTCTCTCTCTCTCGCTCCCTCTTTTCCTCACCCCACTCTCTTGACTGTAGTAAAAATCAGCCACACATTTAGAATTGCACCTCAGACGAATCCCTGCTTTGCTTCAGTGACAGTGACAAGCTCCCTCGCACTCTCTCTCTCTTTACCATGCTTTCAAAACCAACTTTAATGTGTCTCACTTCTGCTGTCCCACCAAAGATTAGGGCTGTGAAAAGAGGCTTGAAAAAACAATAACAAAGCCAAGTTCACAATGTGCCTGTAAAAAAGAAAGAAAGAAAAACGAGCCCACATATTAACAAAGCTCATAAATTATGAATGGAAGAAAAGATCGCTATTGGAAGCAGGTGGTTTAAAGCTACATAAAAGCCAAACGTCTCCCCAGAACATAGCCAGATGGTGGGTAGAGTAGCCTAAAACCATACTTATTAAATTATTTATTTTTCCTTGCAGCGACAACTCTAGTTGAAGTCAAAAATCCATGATCAATGAAGGCCCACTATATAGAAAATATTAGCCTGTGCCATCCTTTTTCCACTATCCATAATGAGAATGCAAGCCAAAGGAACTGTTAAGGTCTTGAAGAAAAATAAAATATGGGATGTGAAGGCTCCATTGCATTAAAATCACTCACTCATTTTCTTTGCTTTTATTGATTACAGGAGTCTATCCCAGGGCAAAAGGCAGGGAAACACCCTGGACAGGTCATCTCAGGGCATAAACATATTCACACCTAGGGGACAGTTTAGCATATGCAATCCACCTGCTGTGCATGTCTTTGTATGGTGGAAGGAAATCGGAGCTCCTGGAGGAGAACGTACAAACTACACCCAGAAAGGACCCGGACTTTCCCGCCTTGGAATTAAACCCAGGACCTTCTCATTGACACTTAATAGTAATCTACAGGTGTGAATCACTATTGCTCATCCAAATAAAAAAATGTGCAGGCTCTTTCAAGAGGATGGAGCTTCAGACCAAAGACATGCCAGCAGGACTTTGTCTTCCCTGTGATGGACTCCCAACCTGTTCTCAGGGTGTTTTGCCATCTTTCACCCTATGTATTCCAGGCTAGGCTAATTGTCCTGATTGGATCAATGGCCCAGATGATGTGTGGATGATGGAGTAATTGAGTATGAGTACAAATATAATTCAGTATCAAAGCCTTGCAGTTCAAAGCTTAAGTGCCTTAAGGAAGAAAAATTTTACATTCATTTGTTACCCCAGAAAAATAGATACATATGTTCCAAATGAAATGTATAAAATCCATCTGCACTCTACTTTAAGCACCAATACCTGAGTAAATGGAATCAGTTACCGCTACCCATGAACACAGCACAGCTTTAAAAGGCTGAAATCAGTAAATTATTATCAAGTCGCATTTGATTGGCAGCTCATCTCTGTGATCAACCTGATCCCAGACAGCAACAAAATGGAAAAAGGGCAGTCCTTTATTGGATTTCCTGAACTCCATGGCCCTCCTGGAAACACTGTCCTAATTGCATTTGATCTCCTTGGCTTTTTTTCCTTTTTTTTTTTTCGTCCCAAAAAATGTCTTTTTTTTTTTTCTTGATATTGAGTGAAACCAGGCTAGTTTTCTAGAATGTGCCTGCTGCAATGAGGCATTTACCAGCACTTTGAAAGTCCCTTTGTGCTCATTACCCCCGCCGTGTGAACATTCATCTTTCATTCTTTGGGCATCTTCAAAGTGGCATGTGGCTTATAATAGGAAGACATCTTACTAACCCTGCTTCTTTCAAACTGAGCTGCAACAAATTCTCTGGCAATCCCAGCTCCCATTAAGAGAAAAATAATAGAAACAGTGGATTTGTTTGTTTGTGATCTGTCTAGATGTCTCCCACTTTGTTTGAAACACTTCAGCCAAAATATTTCACAAGAAGTTGAAGAAGTTTAGCACTATTTACTAAATTATATACAAAAAAAAGTGAAATGTGAAATGAAAAATGATTTTCTGCATGGATACATCATTCCACTTTCTATAATAACAATAATAATAATAATAATTCAAAAAGTAAGCCAGCAGTAATACTCACCATGGATAGTTGTGCTGACGAGAAATAATCTAGTTCACGTTTCTGTTCTCACACACTCACAAATTGCACAATAACACAAAATTGTTTAAGAACAGAGGGTATACTTTTCTCTCCCATGTGTGAAAAGAACATTTAAGTGTTAATTAATAAGAACTTAAGGGTCTGAAAAATAGCCCACAATTGTAAAGACCTTGTTCAACTGCCATAAACTTCAGCTGCAAGTGTGAAGTGCCATTAATTCCTGTTGGTACCAGTTTTGATGAGGATCCACAGACAGTAAATGTAACCACTATATGCAGTTTTATGGTGCCATTTTGTAGCTTTGTGCAGTGAAAAACCCTTCAGGAAGACAAAGCTGCAGGAGAAACCGCCAATGTCTTCACAGTAGGTATGCCAACAACACACAGTTGGTGTGGCAGAGTGGGTAATGCCACTGCCCTCCACCCAACAGATTGGTATCCCTGCCTTGGCAATCACAGCCTCAAAAAGAGTTTTTGGCCGAGCATAATTACTCTACATTCAGTGACAATGGTACTACGAATCAAATGTAGGAGTATACATGTATAGGTTGATTGGCCATTCATTGGCTTAAGGGAGTAAAAGGCTCAAAGACTTGGCAACCCACAAATGAGAGCTTGTAGCGGTGCATCCAGTCCCTCTCCACCCCTGCCTATCCACCCAAGTAATTGGTCAAACAGCAAGCATGTTAAAGATGTGAGACTCCTGATGGCTGTGAGACTTTAGGCTGCAGTCCATTTAGTCTACACAATTAAACACTCCATGCTAAGAAGCATGTTGATGGCATTTTGTTTGTTTGTTTGTTTGTTTGTTTGTTTTTTCCCTAAAAACTATCCCTACCCACTAGGTCCTTCTTTCTGTGAACATGCTGAGGTAAATCTTCTTTGTAGAATTACCACTGCTCCAGATTTGGCTCTCAGTTTCATTGCTATTTCGGTAGCTTAGTGAATGTCAGTGGATGCCCTCCAGCTGATGAAAGACATCAACACTCCTATCATGGGTTTCTAATGACTCTCTCGCTCTCCATCTAATGCAGAAAGGTCCTGGCCTCCAGACAGAAGCACACCATTCTCAGCACTCCGATGAGAACACGCCCCCCTCCCCCACCCCCATCTGCCCAATTACACTTCCCGGCCAGAGATCGATGCTGACCCAGTCCCACCTGGCTCAGTTACTCCAAAGTCTTCGCAGCAATGTTGAGCAATAAGCACCCACACACAAGAAAACCTAGCAGGCACATAGACTCCAATGCACCTTCATTACTGAGGTTACCATACTGACTATCAGGCCTTGGTGATGAAAATATGGAGCTGATGACAAAGAAAGAAAGAAAGAAAGAAAGAAAGAAAAAGTTAGTTAGTTAGTGGGCATGAAAGCAATCTTTCATTCAAGAGATTTGGATGAAAAGGGGCAGGACGAAATCACACTTTCTGTATAAAACAGAATGGTCATTATTAATGTTTAAGAATTCTATTCAGAATTATGTTAAAAGTATTCTTTTTGGTGGTGCCGGTACCAGAAAAGTTGCTGCAGCACAAATAAAAAAATTTAAAAAAACATAGTACATGCATAAAATATTTATAAAATATATATATGTATAATTAAACGCGGTATAATGCAATGTAATGTCTCGGTTTTCGTTTCGTTTAGTTTAGTTTTTTTTTGTTTTATCAGTTTACTGATCAGTTCACTAATCAGGCTAAAGGCTATGCAAGCAGAAGGAAGCCTTAGCTTTTGAAAGTTATCTTACAGGACGGTTAAGGCTAGGAAAAAATAAAACCAACATTAAACAGGTACATTTAATGAATATAGTGTGAAATTATTTTCTGTATTCATACTTTTCCTCAACAAGCAACGATCACAAAAATAAGTAAGCTAATTTCTTGCCAGTCCAATGGACAGCTTGATTTAATGGAGGGATTCTCCCTAAATAAGACAATGGGGCAATGGGTGGACAATAAGACTGACTTTTTCTAACTGTCCCACAACAGCACCCCAGCTGGATAAGGATATTGCCAGTAACTGGTAATCGAGTCGCTGTCACCTCACAGTGAGAAGGTTTGATTCCCACTTGGGGCAGTTCTGGGTTTGATTTCCAGTTGGGGCAGTTCTGGGTTTGATTCCCACTTGGAGCAGTTCTGGGTTTCATTCCCAGCTGGGGCAGTTCTGGGTTTGATTCCCAGTTGGGGCGGTCCAGGTTTCTTTATGTGTGGAGATTGCATGTTCTCCCCGTATCTGTGTGGGCTTCCTCCGGGAGCTCCTCTTTCCTCCCACCATCCAAAGGCATGCGTGTCAGGTGGACTGGAGATGTTAAATTGTCCCCCAGTCTGAATGTGTTTGTCTGGGTGTCTGCCCTGTGATGGACTGGCAATCTGTCCAGGGTGTTTCATCTCCTTTCACCCTGTGAGAGCTGGGACAGGCTCCAGCACCCCCAAAACCCTAATTAGGATAAGCGGCTATGAAAATGAGTGAGAGAGTGAGTGAGGGGCAATCGAGTAATGCCTCTATTAATTAGATTAGCTACACTGGCAATATACTTATTGCTCTTTGGTGCTGTAGTGTTATTGCAAATGTAACCAACCTGACTTGTTTGATGTCTATTGTCTGCCTCACTGTCAAATTGTCCAGTAATTTGCCAAATGAAGAAGAACTTTACCTTTAAATAAAGATAAATGTCTAAATGACATTTATAAATGTCTCTAGCTCCTGGTCATGTTGGGCTCCTAAACCTCAGCCTTTTTGAAATTTTCATTGACAATAAACAGGTTTAACTTTCGCTTTGTGCTGAGTCCCCCAATCGATGGGATTAATTATGAAGAAATAGTTACAGCTCAATCTCAATTATATTTGAGAATAACCAAGTCTAAAGCAAGCGTGTCCTGGATTATGCAAAGCAACAACAGGTTTATACCAGGCTCATGTTAGACATTAACTGCATGTAAGCTACATTACCCTCATAGCTCCATTGCAAAGCTAAAGAACTGAACCAAATAAGTCTTACCTGGCTGACTGCATTTGGGATAATGGTCGGGTTTTACACATTTTATTTATTTCTTATTCTTTAAGCTATCACTTTCAGCCCTGGCTGAAAATGAATTTTTTCTCCAAAACACTGTGATGTTAAGAGAAAGCCCAGAGTGACCTTATCTCTGTTACTTTGTTCCAGTGTTTGTGTTGCGACTCAAGCACAGCACTCTCACGACACTGCACTGGGACTTTTCCCACTGAGATACTGTTATACGACTAAAAGCTTATTTATCCACTGGCTAAATCCATCCTGCCATCCGTCTCTTGCAAAAAGACCGCCAATCCTCCAATCCTCAGCTGGCCGATTGCTTAGCGCCCAGAGATGTCAACTGTAACCTGCACTCCTCTTTTCTCTCTTCACCTCTTCCTCTTTACCTCTGTGATGGATTCTGCCTGGTCCGAGCCCCCCTGCCCTGTTCCCCATCACTCTAACCGTCAGACAGAACGTGGCAGTGGGACCTTATGTCAAGATGAATGGAGGGAAATGGCTTTCCCCTGGACCCAAATGGATTACGCGTCCCGAGTCTCTGCAGAAGCAATTCATCTCAAGGTTGGAGCAATGACTTATAACACTCAATCTCACAAGGAGGTGGGACAAGAGAACACGGGGGAGAGAGAAAAGGGAGCGTAAAGGCATAGTGTTGTTTTTTAAGAGTGCTCTTGCTTGACAAATGAATATTATGGGCTGTCACATCCGTCAGAGGTGTGTGGTCGTGACTGAGTGAGGACTGTTCTGTGCTTATGAAGAATCTGTGGAGTAAAAATTTGCCAGATGGCACACCGGATGATTCTCAAGCGGAAATAAAGTGACTGCATCTCTTTCTCACGTTCTTTCGCCACAGCCTGAGAAGTAACCAGTGATAACCACTGGGTTTTTCTTGACCTTTTTTTGGGGGGGTTGATGCCCCAATTTATAGGCATACACTGATCAGCCACAATATTAAAACCAAACCAGCTCTTACGCATCAAGGCATGAACATAAGATCTTTGAAGGTTTGCTGTGGTTTCTCACACCAAGCTCTTGAGTAGTTTGTCAAGCATGTCACAATTTGGAGACCAGGTCAACAAGAATTCTTTTTGGTGTTTCCAAACTAATTTTGCAATGGGTCAGGGCGTATTATCTGGATAAAAAAGTCCCATTAGGGAATGTTGTTGCCTTAAAGATGTAAAGATGTGTTAAGCTAGTGGTATGCATTAAATTATCATCCATATGAATGCCAGGCTGACCAGCAGATTATTGCTCAGAGCATCACGCTATGTCTGGCAGCAGGTCTTCCATCTGGGTTCATTTTCTAGTGATACATTTTTAAAATATACAGTACTGTGCAAAAGTTGTAGGCAGGTGTGAAAAAATGCTGTAAACAAAGAACGCTTTCAGAAAAGTGTTAATCATTTATTTTCATCAATCAACAAAATGCAGTGAATGAACAAAAGATTTCAATATTTGGTGTGACCACCCTTTGCCTAAACAAAACAGCATCAATTCTTCTAGGTACACTTGCACACAGTTTTTGAAGGAACTCGGCTGGTAGGTTGCTCCAAACATCTTGGAGAACTAACCACAGATCTTCTGTGGATGTAGCTTCCTCACATCCTGTCTCTTCATGTAATCCAGACACACTGGATGATGTTGAGATCAGGGCTCTGTGGGGGCCAGAAGAGCTGATGCTGGTTTGAAGGCAAAAGGTAGTAACACCAAATATTGATTTGATTTAGATTTTTCTTTTGTTCGCTCACTTTGCATTTTGTAACTTGATCAAAATAAACAATCATTATTTCTATTTCTGAAAGCATTCTTTGTTTACAGCATTTTTTCACACCTGCCTAAAACTTTTGCACAGTACTGTACATTGATTGTTTATAATGCACTGCATTCAGTTGTGTGTTCTATCTAAAGAACCAAGGCTCAGGATGACGGCCCAGCAGAAACATTCTATTTGCCAGCCCATGTTCATGATCCTTGTTTTCTAAGAACCCGATGAATTTCTACCCTTTAGATATGATGAGTCAGGTCGGAAACGAAACATGAGGCTATTGCTTACTGTGTGTGAAATTTGGATTGTGCTCCTTACTTCCACAGCTTTCTCTCGCTCTACTGCATGTATGTGTGTGTGTGTGTGTGTGTGTGTGTGTGTGTGTCCCCAAGCGGAACACAGATCAGTTAAACTGGCCACTCTGAAGCTGATTAAAGCAGAGCAAAAGGCTAGTTTGTCCTGATGAGGGAAGAGTAATGCGAAGAATGAACATGCAGATGGAGAACAAAACCACTACCAGGGGAGAAATAAATATACTTATAGACTAGCACAGATCCACGCACACACACCAACTAATGTGCATAGAATTAGCATATTATAGTAATTATAGTATAGTAATGTCAATTGTTTATGACTATTGTGATGTATGGCAAAAAGCTGCAATATGCAAATAAGCCCAGTCACAGGTTACTTTTTCTGCATGCTGACTGTTCCAGTCCATGCTTTGATGAAACATGGTATTCATGTAGCCCAACAAATGTCAATTATGATTATAATAATACTGGCAAATGCCTCATTCCCACATGTTTGAACATCTGCAAGGTGTATCACTATGGGTGATTTGTGAAAATGGGCTAACAGGGCTAAGCCCTCTTCTATATTTTAAAGAAAAATGTAACAATGTAAAATATAATCTTGTCTAATGTCACAAACGGCATTACATTTGTTGGTAAAACAAGACTTGGCTAAGATGGTGCTGATTTACATCTAGCCCAAGTCGGTGTATGTTGTAAGTTGGTGGCCTTCACAATGCAACCTAACGATAGGTGCCATTGCCTGATGTACGTTTTCTCTTATTTTCTTCCTTTCAAATTTCCTTTTAGGAAAGTTATACAAATCAAGCGGAAACAATAGAGCAAGTGCATGGAAACAAGAAACGTAAAAAGATGTAATGTTTTAATGTTAATAAGGAAAATAAGTTGATACATTTTAATAAAGTTTCTCACCTTTTCTTGCAAAAAAAAAAAAAAAAAGTACATTTTATAGCTTCTGGAGCCCACTGTCATCATCTGAAATGATTATTCTTCCCTGCTGCTTTCATGCTAGGGCTTAAAATATCTCCATTCCATATTAAAGAGTACATTGCAAGTATATTATAAAAATAAAAAACAATACATTGTTTTACAAAAGAATATAGTAAAGTTATCTTTACACATATGTTATTCACTTGTTCCCTCATTCGTCGTCATTCCCACATGAAAGCACCTTTTCCAAATTGACAAATGGCAGTGTCTAAGTCAGCACTGTCTACCTGCATATGGTTTAGTGTAGCAGTGGGGAGGATAAGAGGCTGCATCCTTCATTTAGTCCCACTGCATCTCATCAATTTTGTCTTTTTAATTTTTTTTTGTCTTCACTGTTCAAACTCTAAATTCAGTCAAAATGCACTTCCTCCACTTCACTTTACATCATCTACCTTAATCAAACACATTTTGCAGTAAATGGACAAGTCTGATGATTTAGATTAAGTCTAGATTAGGTCTAGATTAGCAGCCAGTTGTTTCTGGCTAGGGGCTCCCTGTTGCTAAGCAACAATTGAGCCATAATAATAAAACTGTGAATTACTGTGAAATAGATATGCTAGTTAGTCGCATTTAAGGAGATGATTTGCTGTACCAAGTGTAATGCTATGCTTGACTGGTCAGCGCACATGTTGGTTACAAAAAGCATGGAAACAAGACCTGCTTTAGATATTGCGAGGAGCTCTTCCTACCAAAGTCACATGTGTCCAGTGTGCAAAAATAGCAGGTAAAATGTGTCATTACTAATGAACGCATCCATCCATCCATTTTCTTGAGTGCTGGTGTACAACCCAGCGCACACAGGGCGAGGACAGGGGACACACCCTGGACAGGTCGCCAGCCCATCGCAGGGAGGAGCGTGACAGAGATGGCACCTTGCTCAAGGGTACCTCAGGGCAACCTATTGGGAAGGGGTTCAAACCCCCGATCCTCCGATCATGTGGCCGACGCCCTAACCACTAGGCCACCGCTGCCCCCTAATGAATGCAATTGGAAAAATTGTCTCAGCACACATAAAAGCAGGCACGATTTAACTCAACCCCACCCACTCCTACCCTCCTAGGACTAGCTATAAAATCTGTAGACATGGTGGACAGGTTCTAGCAACATTTATGGCATTTAGCAGACGCTCTTATCCAGAGCGACTTCCATGTCCTAATTACAGGGACAGTCCCCCTGGAGCAACTCAGGGTTAAGGGTCTTGCTCAGGGACCCAGTGGTGGTAGTGCCAGAGGTGGGATTCAAACCTGTGACCTCTTGAGCCATAGGTAAGTACCCTACCACTAGACCATCACCACACCGACATCATGACCCTGGAAAACCAGCTACAGAAGATAACCAGCTACAGAGAAAACGAATACATCCCATTTGAACATGCCAGGATAAGCAAGACCAGGATAAGCAAGATTACTCTGGTTTGATTACGTCCAATCAGATGGCAGTGACACTAACCAAGTATGGATGTATACAAATATCAATAGCAAGCAGAGCCACACCAGAGGGTGGTGTTTTGCCTCCTTACAATGAGAAAATGTCCCTTCCTGGTCACAGGTGCCCCATTAGATTGTCTTGAGCTGTCCTTTACTGGTTAGAGGTGAAATGTAGGACCGGGACTAACAATTTCTATGACACGTTTAACTGATGGTCTAAATTAGAGTAAGAGTATATTTGCCTCGGACATATGGCTCTAGGAACAATCTCGAATGGATATTTAAGACATCTTATTTAAGACAAAGATGTTCTTTGGGGGCTAAAAGAGTCTCAGCAATCCCACAGTCTGCCACCTGTTACCAAGAGACCAACTCACCTATATCAGCTGAATTTGATTCTACCATGTTCTCTATTTGATGCTTAGGTTAGTTAGGGAGGTTGTCTGCCTTCTTTTACTTACAGAGAAGGAAAAATAAGTATTGAACACATCAACGTTTTTTTTCTCAGTAAATATATTTCTAATATATTTCTCCCTGTGTTCAAAACTAACTCCCTGCGTCATTGTACTTTTCTACACATAACTTAATTTATGGACTAAATTGTTTAAACTTTTTTGTATGTGTGGATGTTCAGTGCTTACTTTCCCTGCTGTATGTAAAGGAAACCATTAGAGTAGACCGTTAAGTCCAATGGCTTTAAAGAGCGTTGTCATTTTTAACACATGATTAGGGTTAACTGGTCATTACAGAAATCACAACGCTGCATTGTCCAAAAATGTCATATTTATATAGCAGTGGTCATCAACTCTTTCAGGTGGGTGTCATCCAGGGTGGGGACAGGCTGCAGAGCTCAGCACCTTCACCTTGCAGGCAGGAAGAGGAGGTGCAAAGCCACAGCTGACAACAATCAGCAATCATGAACAGCTCTATAAAGCCAAAGCTCACCAACGGCTGGTGAGTCTGTGTGTAACACACACAAACTGTCATCTGAATATTTTGAGACTTTATTTTGAGTACTTGTGAATGGGGAGGTTGAAGTGCTTGATCTCGCATCTCAGGTTGATATTAATTAAATATCTTTAATATCTTTTCTGTTTCGTTTTTTTGAGCTGATCAACAAACTCTTCGTCCCCTGCTCTTTTGTTGAGGAAGCCATTTAGTTGTGTTAGGTTAAGAGTTGGCCAGCAGCTCCTCCTGACATTTTCAGTGAAAGTGAAAGTGAAAGTGACAACCCTTGTCATTGCGAGGTCACAGCACAGCAGACAGTGAACCACAACGAAATTGGACCTCTGCATTTAACCCATGCACACTCAAACACCATGCAGCAGGGGGCAGCTTTTGAAAGCGCCCGGGGAGCAGTGACAGGGACAGCACCTTGCTCAAGGGTACCTCAGGGCAACCTATTGGGAAGGGGTTCGAACTTGAGTTAATAGTCCACTGCTCTTACTTCCCACTCCTGATTTTCTCAGTGCTGTATTCACACCAGCACTTGGGTCCAGACTTCAATATACAGGTGTTTTGACTGTGTCCCCTGAAATCATCATTCTCCACAAATGTAACCAATAGTACCACAGGGGAGCTCTCCAGTTGCATTTTTACCTGAAAGAGCCCATTTTCTTCAAGCTTAACCACTGTGCACCTATTTCCCCCATGCATGTTAACTCAAAAGATACGGCTAAATTATTAATGCGCAAGCATTTGTCAAAAACAGGAGATTAATCTCTCATTTGAAATGTACCAACTTCATTTATACTTATGAAAATTTAAAGGTTGTTATGAAATATGCAGAAAGTGTTTGCTCAATTCAGAGCCCATGCTTACGAATGTTCAAAAATACCCCCCTTCATGATTAATACATCCACACATTTACTAGCTTTTAAACTGTTAGCACATCAAATTACATTGCCCGAGAACGCATATAGGACGTCAGGACAAAAATATATATTCTAATGTAGTTTGTAAAAGTTAAATCCGATTCTTCTCACAGTCCGTGCGGTCCGCACATGGCAACCAAGCTGCAACAACAGCGTGTCCTGAATAAATTACTCTTTGTAATGTCAAATACGCTGACCATATATAAATCAATTTTTTTTTACATGAAAGTCCAGAAGGACTTTTTACAGTTTAAAATATGTGACTGTAACTTTAAATAAAAGGTTTTTGTTTCAAAAAGAACATGTGTATGTGTACATGCATAGGGAAGAAGTAAATGCACAAAACATGGGTAAAGGCCCCTAAAAGCCAACTTCAGCTTTCTTTAATGGGTCTTAAGCACATGAATAAAAAAATGCATTTCTCCTGCAGTTCTCATGTCACGCACAAGTTTGTCTCATATTGCTTTTCATTCCGCAGACTAATTTGACTAGCTTTAACTTTGATTAACCTTACTTTTGTGCTTAGAAGCTCCGAACACCATGGAGAGTTCAAGTTACTGCATTTAGAAAACGTGTGCACTTTCACCACCTCTATTAAGCCACTTCATCGAAAATGTTCAGGCAGGCAAGGCTTGTAAAAGCACAAATATTCAATTGCATTCAAGTTGGATTATTGTTTGGTTATTCACTTTGTTTGTTTGTTTGTTTGTTTGTTCCTCAACTTTTTGATGCAATCTTAGACGTACTTTGCCTGCCAGAGGCTTCACAAAAGCCGGATGCTTAATGTCTTTGTTCATTTTCCATAAAGTCTAATTCTCTCTATATTTATTTAATTTATATAGAAATATACACAGTGCCTTGCAAAAGTATTCACCCCTCTTGGCTTTTTACCTATTTTTGTTACATTCCAACCTGTAATTTAAATGTTTCTTAATCTTATTTAATGTGATGGATCTGCACAAATAGTCTAAGTTGGTGAAGTGAAATGAGAAAAATATATATATGAAATAAAAAAACTGAAAATTGGCATGTGCATATGTTTTCACCCCATTGGTAACAAAGCCCCTAAAAAGTCCTGGTGCAACCAATTACATTCAAAAATCATAAAATCAGTGAAATGAAGTCCAGTCTAAGTGTCACATGATCTGTCAGTATAAACACACCTTTTCCGAAAGGCCCCAGAGGCTGCAACACCACTAAGCAAGAGGCATCACACCATGAAGACCAAGGAGCTCTCCAAACAAGTCTGTGACAAAGTTGTTGAGAAGTACACGTCAGGGTCGGGTTACAAAACAAATATCCAAATCTTTGATGATCCCCCAGAGCACCATCAAATCCATCATCTTCAAATGGAAAGAACATGGCACCACAACAAACCTGCCAAGAGAGGGCCACCCACCAAAACTCACAGACCGGGCATGGAGGGCATTAATCAGAGAGGCAGCACAGAGGCCGAAGGTAACCCTGAAGGAGTTGCAGAGTTCCACAGCAGAGACTGGAGTATCTGACCATAGGACCACAAGAATTGTTATGTATGCTGAAGTTTTCTTTTATTTTGTCCTATTTGTTGTTTGCTTCATAATGTAAAAAATAAATAAATAAATAAATAATGCATCTTCCAAGTTGTAGGCATGTTCTGTAAATGAAATGGCGCAAACTCTCAAACAATCCATTTTAATTCCAGGTTGTGAGGCAACAAAACATGAAAAATGCCAAGGGGGTGAATACTTTTGCGAGGCACTGTGTGTGTGTGTGTGTGTGTGTGTGTGTGTGTGTGTATATAATATACTACTATTGCCAGCATGTTGCAGTGAAGGGCAAAGCTGAAGTTGTTATCCAGAATGATAATTTAACTAGTCCAATTAGTCTTAAGCTATTTATCAACAGCAGAGGAATGTATTGCCCTGATAATGACGGTCAAGTGGAAAATCGGTGAAGATGCTAATTTCTCTTTGTTGGAAAAAACTCTTCTACAAACACATGCACACAGTCTTGTGCCAACAAATTGTAATTCAAAGGACAAGGTTTTAGTAATTTTCCAAGTGAAAATTTTAGAAAAAGAAAACTATTCTACACGCCATATTGTTTATTTCCCCCATAACCTGTGCGAAAACACAGTAAATGAATAACACCATGCAGAAGTATTAGTAACTCTGTGTCTAAATCTATAAAATGTATAATATGATTATACAAACTTTTACACACCCTCTGAAAAAATGTTTATCTGAACGCTCAATTTCTCATTATTTTTTGATGGGAACTTTTTTAATGCTTTTTTTTTTCTCTAAATATATATAATTCAGCAGTAACTGTGCATTTAAATGAGCAAAAATATGCAGAGAGTGTGTATCCAATCATTTTGGGTGCTCAAACGTTTGTCTCCATCAACTCCAGAACAAATTCCTTTTCCTAATTGGACAGTCCACCTGGGTCTAACTCTGAGTTAAGGGTTTTGCTCAGAAACCCAGTAGTGCCACTACTGGAGGTGGGATTCGAACCTGTGACCTGGACTTTTGGTCCAGAGGAGCTTTTGGTCCACATGCAAATATTCTGTAGTTTCTGCAACTTAAAAATGAAAGTTCAATAATGAAGAGGTCAATGTACTGGGGCAGCAGTGGTCCAGTGGTAAGGGACTAGTCTCCAAGAAAAGATCATGGGTTCATATCCCAGACCAGTAGGCTACGCTGAGATGCCCTTGAGCAAGGAACTGTCCCCAACACACATGGGTTGCCCCCTGCTGCACGTGTGCATGGGTTAAATGCAGATGTTGCATTTTGTTGTGGTTTAATGTTTCAGAGACAAATAGTCACTTTCACTTATAAAAAGAAAGTTCTTTCCCATCAAAATATGGTTGCTGCATCTACTTACATGTGTACTTTTGATCCCAGGACTTTTAGAATTATCCTAATGATAAACATTCAGCTTGCATTTGCGCCTCCACCTTGCTGCCATCCTGCTGCCATTTAGGACTACTGAGACAAAACCAGCCACCGAGAGCCGGTCAGATTAGTAAATGGAGCAGAACATGGAATTAGCCGCACTTATAATAATATCTCAGACCACTCTCGTGTTGCATGGCCTTGTCTCAAGCATGTGTGCGCTATACGATCCTTATATATGTATATGATCCTTAAGGTCCAGTTATATGCCTTAAATATGCTTTCGCAAGGAAAAGACGGCCAATTTGTGCCTTTCATAGCCTCATGTTTTAAAATGGAACAGGAGAATATGGTTATAAAAGTTCTGGAGGCATACCAGCCATGTGACATGAGAGGTTGCGCCTCGGTGACAGTTTCTGAGTGTGTAGGAAGAGACCCATAAAGGTTTAGGTCAGATTCCATCTGCAACCGACACAAAAAGCTTGTGCATTGCACACAGTCTCTAACCGGAGCCCTGTAGGGTTTCCTGATGAAGTGGTGAGTAAGTGACCGATGTGTTAAAGCCACAACACTACTGCTGTGTCTGATACAGTAATATTGCCTCCAGAGTGCTTCCTCACCCAAATACCTTGCAGTGGTTTTCCTTTCCAATGATGGTCAATAAACTGCAGCAAATGAACTGCAGTAAACCTTAAAAAGTGCACCTGTGTGGTAAATGTATACCTACATCTGTTACTAGAACGTTAGAACATGTCCCACACTATAGCCAACCACTTGCTCTGAATAATGAAGTTCCAAACTAATTTTTTTTTCTCTTGTGCACAGCCTGGTTCTGAATTAGATCCCAGCATTTATGAAGCAAAGAGTAAAAGAACTTGTCCTGAAGTATAACCTTATCACTGAGGTTCCTCCTAGAGGCCATCTCTTATGAATGGGATGGTGGGGGGATCACAACTTGATTTTAAGCTGCTAATGATGGAGGTCTCCAGACAACAGCGAGAGCTAACACGATTACTTCACCTCGTTCATATTTAATCAGATCCATAGGTTTCTGTAAGAGAGCTATCTCCTGCCTTCGCTTGCCATTTCCTCCCTCACGCAGGAGGCCTCTGGAATGAATCACATGTTTGGATTAAAGACGCTTTGCCGCAATGCTCTTTTAAAACTTACTACAAAAAGAAAATGATCATTACACCAAAAAAACACAAAAACATGGTTCTGCGTTAAGAAAGAACACAAAGGTTTGACTCAAAAAGAGGATTTTTAAAAAAATCTTTATTGAAATCTTTTTTTTTTTTTTTTTTATCCTGTAGATCCTTCTTGTGACTGCTTTGACTCTTTGTTGCAGGGACTCCATGTCTGAAGATGGATCTGGCATCAAGATCTGACAGCAGTTGAGGTGAGGTGGTGGCCTCCTTGGACTGAATATGTCCAACACACTCCACAAAACACTCAGTTTGATTGCGATCTGTGAAATCTGGAGGCCCAATCAACCCCTGATCTACCCCAAACCATTCATGGAAAGAAATGGCAGCGCACATTACCCGCAGCAGAACATTGGCCCTGATCCCAGGAGCGGTGTTTTAATGTGCAATTACTATTTACTGGCTGAATTGAACATATTGCTGGCATTGTATGCAAAATAATGCCTTCGTTTTTTGGGCATCATTTCTGTTACAAACTTCCTCCAAAACATTCTGGGTATTCCTCCTCCTGAGGTTTGTTGAGAATGGACATCAGGTTTGCTTTATACTTGCAACATAAGTGAGTCTTGATGATATTCCTGGTAGATTTACACTTTGTAAATCTACCAGCCTTGTCTACATGCAAAGTTTACAATTTATGAGATAAAGCCCAGTTCTGCTACATCTCCGAGTAGCTGTATGAGCAAGCAGGAAAGTGTGCTTCTTAAGGAGGAGAAACATTCTGGAATTTAAAGACAACAAGCAGACGAGCAATGAGTCACACCACATTGCCCACAAGTGTAATTACAGCTCTTGCTTACACACACTGAAGCTCTCTCCTTCTGTGAACATACACAAAAACAAGTGGCTATAACCCGACGTCTCAGTCATCCAGTTGCCTTTGCAACGTGATCAAAATGGTCACTTGAAGTAGCACTTCACTTTTTTTCAGCCTGATTCTGTATCAATACTGTGTGTTACTGCAGAATGATTTGGACTTGTTTCCCTGTACTTAGAAAAGATGATAATTTTACACATATGAAATGGAAGCCATTTGAATCATTAGTACCTTCAAAGCAAATCTGAGTTGTTTGGGAGCTTGAGGGACAGCAAAAGATTATGGAGGGGGTAAAATTGTAGGAGTTTTCAATGCATTTTTTCCCCTTTAAGCACTGCAGTTAAATAATACACTCCATTATGCACAAAATATCTGGTTTAAACCAAACAAATCCCCAAAAAGTGTTTGTTACTAAGGTACATCATTGTGGCACTTCCAGTTCCACAGTTTCAATTTATAAATGCATTTATGCATTTATGCCCATGGGGCAGTGGTGTCCTAGTGGTTGGGGACTTAAGCCCCTGGGTCAGAAGATTGTGGGTTTGAATCCCATGTTGATAGGCTACCCTGAGGTACCCTTGAGCAAGGTACCCCCCCCATACTGCTCCTCAGGTGCTTTAAATAGCTGTCCCCTGCTGTAATGGTGAAATGCAGAGGAAGCATTTGGTTGTGTCCCATTGTGTGCTGTCTCGCAATGGCAATTGGTCACTTTCACTTCACTTTCATGTTTATCGTCAGTGGTTCACATGGATCAATCTTGATATAAAACAAAAAATAAAAATCTAATATAGTGCATGGTTACCAAAACAGATCTGCAAGACTCCACCAAGCCTTTGAAGGTTCTGTGGTATCTGCACCTAGATACTTAAAGCACATCTTATATATCCCATAGGTTATGAGATGGAGCCTTAATGGATAGTTGTCGCAGTTTATCCAGCCCATCCCATAAACTGAGATCTGGGGAATTCATAGGTCATGTCAATTACTTGAACGTGTTCCTCAAACCATTCTTGCACAATTTTTGCATTGTGGCATGCATGGCTCTGCTAAAAAAGGGTCACTGGCATTAAGGAAAACTGTTACTATGACCTGGTGTACTTGGCCTGCAACAATGTTTCGGAATGTGTTATGTGTCAAAGTAACATCTACATGGAAGCAGCAAAGGATTCAGGTTTCCTAACAGAACATTGCCCAAAGCATCGCTGTTCCTGACAGACACACATTCAGAACCACATGCTGTAAAAGAAATTCGTGATTCAAAGAAAATCATGATTCATCAAATTAGGACACCTTACTTTGATCCATGATGTAGTCCTGAAGCTCACTTACCTATTGAAGGTGGTGGTCAGAGGTCAGTATGGGCTCCTCCACTGATTGGCCACATGTACAGTAAGTACTTTGTGCTGAGCTCTTCTGTTAGATCAGACCAAATGGGTCCATGTTTACTTCCTAGGTACAAAATTGATCCTCCTTTGAACCACTTTTTTTTTAGTACTACCAGTAACACCTCAAAAGATCTGTTGTGTTGGAGAAGCTCTGACCCAGTTATCTAGTAATCATAAATCGGCCCTCGAGTAGGTCTGATTGGTCATTGTTTTCACATCAGTTTAATGCATTTATCCTTTGTTTTTATTGCATCATAAAAGAAGAAGAAATTGATTGTTGCCAACAGGAGCACAATCCCAAAAATCACTTTCTTGATGAGAGAACTCTACTTTCAGGTGTCCCATTTCTCATTTTGACATTCTGAAGCAGCCTTAGCCAGACTACTGCATCGTGATTAAAAAGAATGCGGTCTGGGAGTGACGATGACTGTCTAAAAATGGCAGTGCTGTTGACAAGACCTTCTAGATGTGGCAAACCCCCCTGTCACCCAAAGTACAGATGAACCCATTTCTCAAACCCAGATTATTAATCCTTAAACAAGACAAATTCCCAGTGGTGATTGTGCCACTTATTCCATGTTCAGGATGTTGGCTCTATAATTACTCACAAAAGCTCACGATAGTGAATACTTTAAAGGTCAGGAATATGGTCTGGCTGCCCTTGGGTGTTAGAAATGTTTTCCTAATTGTGCATCTTTTATCCCTAACAGTCCAATTTTCCAGCCAGGGGTAAGCTATAGGTAGGAGTCTGTAAAGAAACATATCGGCTAAAGTTATTTACCTACTATATATGTCCACATTAAAACATACTTGACCTAAAGCAAATAGTATTAACAGAAATAATGTCATTTTCTGAAATTTTATTGACAATTACACTTTTTTACACAACTTTCACAACTTCCTCAATCTGATTGACAGATCTGTATAAATATTTTAGCAAAAAGCATCAGGATGTTGAAATATACTCAACCAAAAAAGCAAAGTTTATTAGCAGAAATAATGTCATGTGTTTCGGTGGTGGTCTAGTGACCTCTGGATCAAGAGGTCCTAGGTTCGAATCCCACCTCTAGCACTACCACCACTGGGTCCCTGAGCAAGACCCTTAACCCTGAATTGCTCCAGGGGGACTGTCCCTGTAATTAGGACATGGAAGTCACTCTGGATAAGAGCGTCTGCTAAATGCCGTAAATGTAAATGTAAATATTCAATTATACTGAGTTGCAATTCTTTTTTTTTTTTATCATGACACAGATATTCGTATTCTTATTTCATATCTGCATCAATATTTTAGCAAAAACATCCATTATGATGAGCGGAAAGTAGAAGCCTATAAGTCAGAGATTGTTCTTTATGCATGAATTCCATATATAAAAAAAGAAATGATAAAATTAAACAATACATTGTATATTTAAATTGCCACAATTATCTTTGATTGAATGATTTAATGATACCTGGCAGGTCTGGAATGAATCAGCTATTCTGAACAACGCAACCTGTTTGCTTTGTAAACTGAGCATCAACAGGCAGATATAATTCTCCAGTTGGGGAACTGAGCGGTCTCAAGCTTGCAGGAATCCTCCAGGAAAGCATGTAATGTTTTTGTACTGATGACATTACAACAACTTTTTTTTTTTTTTCCCCTCCTGATCCAATATGATCTATTGCTCCTTCAACTGAATCAGTTTTCACCATAACTGGGGCACGTTTCCATGGTTACATGAGCATAGAATAGCATCTCAAATGAAGGCTGCATATTACGCTTTCAATACTTAAGCTACAAAGAGAAACACTCATGTACAAAGTAAGTGGAGTTCAGGAAAGCATGTTGCCATCATGCAAGTGCCTCATTTTGTTTCGAGAAAGATCCTTGTCAACTAGGATATTCTTCTGTTCCTAATGTGGGCTCCAGAAGAGAAATTGCCATAGGCTATTATTCCTAAGACCTTGAGGCATCTATGTAAGCCTTTTATGACAACTGATATTAAACCTTAGAAGAATGTGTCACATTAATCCCCAAGTTATCATATAGTATATCCTTATATGGGAAATCTGATTTTGGGTGTTGCAAAAGAAAAGTCTTCAGACTGCACACTGAGCTTTGTCTGGTGGTTTTACACTATGTAGAATTCAATATATTGTGTTTAAAATGTAGACATTTTGCCATATTTTGTCCTCACACAAGTAACATTTTTAAAAGATCTGAAACAGTCAGTTTTGACATGGATTTTGGATTTGTATGGATTTTAAATGAAATTAAATACATTAATTGATTAAAAGTATACTATTTTCAAAACTGTCCAGAAAGAGACCCTTTGTACAAATGAGTATACTAGAGGGACAGCTCAGGTTGGCTGTTCTGGAGACAAAGTTAGAGAAGTAAGATTGCGCTGGTTTGGACATGTCCAGAGGCGAGACGAGGGTTATACTGGGAGGAGGATGTTGAAGATGGAGCTGCCAGAAAACAGGACGTAGTGAGAGAGGACATGCAGGAGGTGGGTTTGAAAGAGGAAGATGCAGAGGACCGCATGAAATGGAACCGGATGATCTGATGATCTGCTTCCCTAAACTGGAGCAGCCGAAAGAAGTCCTTTAAAAGACCCTTCATGTGACATATTCCTCAAGCTTTTTAAAAGTTATAAAACCGACTCCTATATGCAAGAAAACAGACAACATGCCCAGTATCTTAACCCCTAGATAGTCCTTTATATCCCTGCGATGGGCTGGCGACCTGTCCAGGGTGTGTCCCCTGTCCTTCGCCCTGTGTGCACGACCCCGTTTGGGACAAGCGGCAGAAAAAACCCCAAAAAGAGAGTTTTTACGTCTGATAACATTATGGATGGATGGATGGATAGTCCTTTATAAAAGCGTATTCATTTGTTGCTACATTTTGGGATGAAATTGAGGAAAGTAGCCTTTACAGCAAAAACTTGCATAAATAAACCTTTATTTATTTAAACCTTTAAATGTAGTTTATGGTTAGATGTAGCTTAATTGTCATTTTGTAGATGTCATGTAGCTTTTTGGCTAGTCAGTGATTTTTCTTTATTGACACTGTTTCCTCATGACAGGCAAACGTAGCCAGAAACCAATCAGCTGTGGTTTTGGCAGAAATGTCTCTTTTCTAATTGGTATTGATTTGGAAGTAAAGTTTTTAGTACGGTGACTGCCCTCGTTTTCATTCACGTTAGCCTCCTCTCATTCACTTCATCTCATCATTTCACTCACTCTCTCTCTCTCTCTCTCCCTCTCTCTCTCTCTCCCTCTCCCTCTCCTCAGGCTGTTCATGATGAGTGTGCTGGCCCTCCACTCGACTATGGGGGGAACACACTCGCGTCAGTCTTGGTGAAATGTTTACAACCAGACAGGAAATAAAGGCAACTCCACACGCCTGNCTCTCTCTCTCTCTCCCTCTCCCTCTCCTCAGGCTGTTCATGATGAGTGTGCTGGCCCTCCACTCGACTATGGGGGGAACACACTCGCGTCAGTCTTGGTGAAATGTTTACAACCAGACAGGAAATAAAGGCAACTCCACACGCCTGAAGGAAATGAAGCCTCTTATTATACATGAATAAAACAAAGCATTTAAATCAACTGACTGCACAGATACAGGTCTCTTAAGGGACCTGAGGGAGGCCTATTCATAAAAACAGTTCGGATGAGTTCCTCATCCACATTCAGTCTCATAGCTCTTTACTTTCAGGGGGAAAGAAGTAGAACCCGTTTTGGATGTTACATTCTAATGCCTGGCATCAAGTCTGGTTTATTGTAGGCTAGCACATCTGGCATTAGATCATTATTCTTACTGGATACTGGATAGAAAGGTAAAGAAAGGTAAAGAAAAACCACAGATTTTTCACAGCAAAAGAAAATCTGAGTAGAGGTCATTGGCATTGTGCTAATGGCAGAGAATACAGCAGAGCGGGATATATATGGGCACATTGAGCTCAATTTGAGAGTTAAATTTAGTAAAGTTCATTTGAAAGACTAAATTAAAATGAAGTATATTACCATTTACCCAAATTGTTGCTAATTGGCCAAGGTGTTTTTGCTCTTCTTCAGTTGTGCACCAGAACTATGAGGCTTATATAGGTAACAAGTAATAGAAGCAGATAGAAACCTGTTAAAATGTCCATCCTCTGTATCATACCTGGCAAAACAATGAACATAATACAAGAATTAGAAAACAAATGCTAAAATAAAATGAATAATACTGAAATATATAAGATGCAAGTCTATTTACATATATATATATGCTTGTTCAAATGTCACTGCTACTAATAACTGTATTACTGCTACTATTAATACTACTACCAATAATAATATCAATTATATTAATAATAATATTGAATATACTGTTCCCAATCAGAAGGGTTAAAAAAAGAAGCCTGAATATCATTGCAAAAATTATGGAATTACATTCCCTTGCTAAAGATACTGAAAATAGTTCAGATAGTGGGTTAGTGTATTCTGTCTACAAGCATGTAATAATATAAGTTCTCAAACTCCATTTTTTGGATGGAGTCCTGCTTTGGAGAATATGTCAACCTAGCCCAGCTGCTGATGCGGAGTCGTCCTCCATCAGCTATAGAAGAGGTTTCCTCCGCAGCTGCACGTCTCAGTGCCAGTGATGATTACACAGCAGTGACAGCAGTGAGTCTGTGATGAATCTTTGAATTTGGACACACGTGCTGCAAATCTGTGTATAATTACTCTTACCACAAGATTTGCAGCCCCGTTTTAGCAATAATTTTAAGTTTTCATGAAGAACAGGGGTGTTCGACTGCGGTCTTTTAGGGCCCATATCTAACATAATTGGATGATTCCCTTATTCAACATATCCACTAGAACCGGCAATTAGCAGACAAATCAGCTGGAAAGTAACTTAACTGTGCAGGACAGTGTCCATCCAGGGCCAGAATTCAAGAAACCTGAGCCTTCAGATGGCCAGATCATAACAATTGAAGCAGTAAGCAAATGTCGTTGAGTTGATTTATTAGTTTTTTAATTGGCCTGTCTTTGTAGCAGTGAAATCAAACTTTGGAGAAAAGTTTCAAGGTCATACCTTAGACGGAAAAAGACATGAAATGATGCAATGATATGAAGATATTATTGTGATAGAGACTGACAGACAGTAGGCTCTTCTTAAGGATCTCTGAGTTCTGCAAAGTCAAGCACTGCAAAAAGATGCTCAAAGCCACACTCACAAAATTCACAAGCAGCCAAGATGTAGAACCAGCAACATGATCAAAATGTTTTCTGAAGTTTTTTTTTTTTGCCTGACCAGAGATTCGAACTCTGTCAAAACATAGAAGGGGCGAACAGAAACACGAAAATATGCCTTGTCAAGTGAAACATGAACACTTCAGAAACACACACACAACATCAAACTCTCCCACATGCAGCTTCTGGGTTCACGCAGGGTGTATTTCACCTTCGTGTGTACACAGTTGAGATTCCTGTCTCATGTCGAAAGCATGGCATGTGGGTGGGTTTCAGAAAGCGTGTGGGATTTCAGGACAAACTGTACCAAATAAAAAAAATAAAACAGAAGTCCCATCTACATTTCCTCTGGTGTACACCTCTCCTCCTACACCTTTTCCAAATTACTGAAGAGAGGTATCAGAGAGGAACTGGGCAGTTTATTAACCACCAACCGGTATTATTAGTAATCCACTGAAAATAGAAACCATTAATCAAAGGCTGTAAGAAGATGTAGGGCTGCACCGAAGCACACTTACCTTATTTCAGTCTCAGTAAGAGTTGCTGAAAACTGTTTCTGAAGACTAGTTAAATTACACTATGAATCGTTTTTCCTGGATAGGGATTAAGCCTTTTTTCTTTTCACTGGAGAATCTCCATTTAAATTGCCGTGTGCTCAATGCTCATGCTGATGAGAAAAAATGTCTGGAAGTCAGTTCATATTTTGTCTGGCTCCATCAGGCTCAGGTCAAGTAGCAGATCTTGAGGGAATACAACTCTCACATGTTCCAATCCTGCATCTACAATTGTAGCAAATTAAAAAAAAAAAAAAAGTCTTACTAATTGGAAGGAATGTCTGAGTATTTTTGGACATACTAGGTATCTGTGTTGAAACCTTTCAATGAAGGCATCTTTTTCATGATCTTAGCCACTTAACCTAACGAGGGTGGTCTTAGATCTTAACACAGAGCTTAAAGGTCAAAAGGCAAAGAAGGGGGAAAGAATAAAATGGTAAGGTGGAGGACTTGAGCTCCCAGTGGAAACCCAGGCAAACATGTAGAGAACATACAAAGTTGATTTTGATTTCACATTTGCTTTAATTTTATCAATGTATACAGTACTGTGCAAAAGTTTTAGGCAGGTATGGAAAAAATGCAGTGAACAAAGAATGCTTTCAGAAATATAAATAATGATTGTTTTTTTTCATCAATTTACAAAATGCAAAGTGAGCGAACAAAAGAAAAATCTAAATCAAATCAATATTTGGTGTTACTACCTTTTATCTTCAAACCAGCATCAGTTCTTCTGGCCCCACAGAGCCCTGATCTCAACATCATCCAGTGTGTCTGGATCACATGAAGAGACAGAAGGATGTGAGGAAGCTACATCCACAGAAGATCTGTGGTCAGTTCTCCAAGATGTTTGGAACAACCTACCAGCTGAGTTCCTTCAAAAACTGTGTGCAAGTGTACCTAGAAGAACTGATGCTGTTTTGAAGGCAACAGGTGGTCCCACCAAATATTGATTTGATTTAGATTCTCTTTTGTTCATTCACTGCATTTTGTTGATTGATGAAAATAAATGATTAACACTTCCATTTCTGAAAGC
>CM029374.1:5882669-5935369 GCA_017165825.1 Hepsetus odoe | reverse complement strand
TAGATTTGATTTAGATTTCTCTTTTGTTCATTCACTGCATTTTGTTGATTGATGAAAATAAATGATTAACACTTCCATTTTTGAAAGCATTCTTTGCTTACAGCATTTTTTCCACACCTGCCTAAAACTTTTTATAAATATATATATATATATTTTATTATTATTTATTTATTTATTTAATATATAATATAATATTTGCTGAATTTGTAGTAATCATATATACCGACATTTAATTTTATTTCATATATATGAGATATGTCACTTCAAGCATATTGTTAGTTTAATTGTTGAATTGTAATTGTTGTTAGAATTGTTAGTTTCCTCCCTTTCGGTAATTACTTGAGTGCTGAAAACTCCCCCTTGTGGACGGTCTGCTAATCTCAGCTTTGATTCTTGGTTTAGCATTGGACACTTAAGAGCTCATTTTTTGATCACATATGTCAAAGTCATGAGTTCAAGTTACACCTGTCTATACCTAACACACCTGTGTAGACCAAGAGGTCGCAGGTTCGAATCGCACCTCCAGCACTACCACCTTTGGGATCCAAAGCAAGAGCAAGACCCTTAACCCCAAGTTGCTCCAGGGGGGACTGTCCCTGTAGTTAAGAAATGTAAGTCGCTCTGGATGAGAGCATCACCCAAATGCTGTAAATGCATTAAAAATGTAGACTAGACCTAAACACTCTTTAAGAATAGATAAATGGATGGGACAAAATTGCCGTAGACTGAATAAGCAAGTTATATAGTGTGTAAAAGTGCTGCTTATTATGAAAAGAATAGTCCTTAAGAGGTGCTGATAACCAGTTATTGTTCTAAGTAAGGCACTGTGGAAAACTAAAATAGAGTTGGAGAGTTCAGTGGGTCATGCTTCAGCCTTGTATGATGATGATGAGTTTCATCAGCTGTTTTGATGCCTTGAGAAAAAACTCAGCACTATATCTGGGAAGGATAATTAAGTTGTCCCTCTTGCTGAGAGTGTTCTGGAGTAGGTTTTATGTCACATTAATGTTGCTCCTTTCCCTCCTTGACACCCTCCTCGCTTAAATGTTTGGTGCTCCATTTCCATAGATATAGAGAAGAGGAGGGCTGTACTCCAGCACTGCAGACCTACAGATAACGCTTTGGTCACACACCATGATTTTAATGTTCAGATCTCTGTACTGGTCACACTAAACAGCACTCAGTTTTGTAGTCGGGGATCATGTAGACTTGTTTTGCATCAAGACAGGGGGTCCCACACTGCAAGATCTTTCAGCAGGAGGCGCCTCCCACCCTTCTGTCTGAATTCCAAATTTTGCTTAGTCGTGAAAACACATGCAGTTACATGGGGAATAATGGGCGACAGGGAGTGAGTCGAAGCTGCTTCATCAAAAACATTTACCCCTGCTTTTATCTCTTCTCCTGCACTTTCACTGCAGGCTCACAGCACCTCCCGCACTACAGGGTTTTGCTCCATTGACAGATCTTGATATTTAACCTGCTTGATATCTGCCGAGTGTCTACAAGTCTTCTGCGAGTCTCTCAGCTCGCACAGCAACCGAGAGCCAATTTGTGAGTGCTGAGTGAATGCCAATGTGCTTCTCATCTGTAAATTTACCCAAAAAATTCACAATATATGACGGCAAGTGGAAAATCTGAGCTAAAATTCTATAAAATGGATCTTGCCATTGTGCATTTTCCAAACATCTCTCTATGCTTAACAGGACAGTGCTCACATTATAATCAAATGGTTTACACACACTGACCAGGTCAACCATGCCCTCTTTAATAAATGTGAGTTACGAGCTGGGAGCTTTCACTGTAAATTAGTCTCACAATGATGAACGAATGCGGGTCACTCCCTTGTGTTTTGTCCTTTTATAAGTAAATGATAAGAGGGGAAGGTTAACACCATATATAACCGGACGGTGCTTTTTAACTCCAGCACTGAGTGAACTATTATGCATTACTAGATTTAAAGGGGAAATACCATCAAAAACTACTATCAAATAATGGCTTGTTTCCATACTGCTTCCTTCCATTTTTGAGCAAAAGAAATGGGACAGTGCACAGTGCTGTACAGATATGGGAACTTTATATGCTAGCAAAATGTGTTGATTTGAGGTGTTTTGCAGTCTCTAATCAGGAGTATCAAAAATGTATCAAAAAGTCAGATTAGCACTGTTGAGGTCAGTTGAGGTCAACAGACACCTAAATTCTTTCTCTTTCGTTTCAGACACGGTGAGGAGGAACGGTCTTGGACCCGGTTCCTCTGTGTTTTTGTTGGCCATTTAACGGGGCAGCTTTAAATAGGAGCTGCACTAGGTTTAAGTGGAGATTTGGGTGACTGTTGACTAGTGTATCATAGCAATGTACATCTAAAAGCACAATTTCCAAATGAAAGAAGTTATCTTTTCCTTTACGAACGGAATGGTACATGTTTTTAAGTGCACTTAAAAAAAATCCTATAGAGTTCTGAAGTCCTAAAGGCAGATTGTTACCTTTGAGACAACGACTCAAAAAAAATGTAATAAATAAAAAGAAAAAAATCTGTTCCATACTGTCAGTAACACTGTTGCTGCTCATGCATACATGACTGCACGTAAAATAAATATCTCATCACATGAAAGGAATACAGACAGTGATCTATTGCATTCATTAGTTAATGCAAGAGTGTTTAATGAATTCTGACGATTATCCCAACAAGGGTGATTATGTTTTTGTAGTATATTAATTAGGCTGTTACTAAATTCCCAGGCAAAAGAATCAATTATGACATACAGGATCAAATCTGAGTTAATTTGTAGTTTTCACTTACCTTTTACAAAATCTATATATCTATATTACCAAAGCAAATACTCCAAAATGGACTAACCGCTGAACTACAAGATAAAAATGAGCATATGCGAAGTGAAAGTGACTATTCATGTCATTGCGAGGTCACAGCACAGCATAGTGAACAAATAACAAGCACATTTTTTCAAATAATTTTTGAAGCTTCAGATTTCTGCTCAAAAATCCCATTGGAGATCCCTTCGCTATGAAGGTTTTGCTTCACGCTATGTGCTGTTTTGGGGCAGTGGTGACATAGTTAGAGACTAGTCCCCAGGATTGGAAGGTCATGGGTTTGAACCCCAGACCAGTAGGTCCCCCGTCCTGTAGGCTTTCACCTTTCACTTTTTGTACATGCTCTGCGTTTAGCCATTATAGTCTGGCCATTGCCAGTCCCTTAGATCCCAGCACTTGCCCATTTTTCCAACTTTTACTTCTTCCAGTACCAGCTACATACTAAATGTTTCTTTAGGCTACTTTCAGGTTATAGAAAATTAAAGTGAATATTGTCATTGTGACACACAGCAATGCACAATGAAATTATACCCGTGCACAGTGTGCAGGTATCTAAAGCAGCCCGGCAAGCAGTGATGGGAACGGTACCTTGCTCAAGGGTACCTCAGTGGCCCCTAACCACTAGGCCATCACTGCCCTTGTGTTAAAGCAAATCTATCAAGGCCAAAACCTGATTCTAGATCAGAACTCAGACTCCTGAGACCCTCTTGTCTAAAATCAGTGGCCACAATGTTTGTCTAGACAACTCAGTTTGGTGTATTTTACAGACGCCACATAAACAAATCTGACTATTGACCACTATCTGTTAGAAATTATCACCTCATTGCTTGAGGTCTTAAATAAAGAAGCAAAATTCAAAAATCCAAACATTGGTTCAAGCTAAAATGCAATACGATTTCATAAAATTATACCATCAATTAAAAGATCCCTCATAGAAAGACAGTCTCCATCCATTAGAACATGCTCACCTTAATATATTAATGCCTCACTTCTCAAGCTTGTTTTTCTGAAATTCACAAGCATTAATTTTAGACAAGACTCAAGGCAAACATCCAAAACAAGCTACAGGCCAGGCAGGGCATTCCTGAGTTGTTATTTCATTGACAATGAGGTAATTTACCCAATTATTTATATTCTCCTCCAATTGCATTATTAGAAAAGAGCCTTGGGACTGATATAGTTGATGGAAAGAATGGATGTAAATGGCATCAATTAAAGCTCACATTCTACATAATATATGTTTTTTTGGGGGTTTTTTTAACCACATTTGAACCAAATGTGCTGGCAAATTTCATACAGTTTGCAAAGTACCTTTCATTTCCAGTGCTATCTGCTAGCAGCCAGTCTCCTTTCCTGTCCTTAGAATGGATGATCGTGGGAGCGGAAAGTGACCATCCTCTACATCTTTAGTCAATAGCTGGCCCCATGCTTCCAAAGGCAGCAAGCTGCCCCTTTGTTCTTAAAGTCCAAGCAGGGCCAGATGCATGCTTTTTCTGAGCACCATCAAGCCATTAATTTGGAGGCAGTTGCTTGTTTCTGATGACCTTTTTCATCTCCGCTTCGAAAGAGCATTTGCATGGTTTCTACTAAAATGTGAAATTCACTATGGAGTCGAAGGTCAAAGCTCTGTAGGAGCTCTGTATTCATGGCCTGTCATAATTAGGGGGAAGAGCAAAGTAAAGAAGACCAGGGCTACACCATATATTACTGGTTTCAATAATGTCATAATGCTGAATTTCTGATATTAGTGAACCAACGTGCAATGACACATTTGCTCTATTTACTGCAGAGTGATATACAAACAGAGAGACATTTTATCAGCATTTATTGGATCGATAATTTAGCCAGCTATTGGCAGCTACATCTAAAACATTACGCAGATTTAAGTTCTGTTATAAAAGCATTCTGGGGGAAAAAAATAATCAGCATGGTTTTAGCACAGAAAAGTATGAATGTACAGTACTGGGTTAGATGCCCAGTAGAACATAAAACATGGGACTGATGTTTCTAGTCTTTTATTCCTGGCACATGAGGGTTTTTGTTTTTTTTTAAGCCATGAGCTTATTTCATGACCAAAACACATATCAACCATCAGCTTCAGTGTTTGAATTGGGTAGGGAGATGTTTGGGATGTAACAGAATACTTGGAAGACAATATTCTTATATTGTCTTACATTATTATTCAATATATTATACCGGTTATATCTATGTATGTCTGTGGCAATATTCAGAACAGTTACTTTATTTGGAGGAAGCTAGTTTTAGAATGACTCAACAAGGGTCTTTTTTTAAAAACTAGACTGATTATTCAGTGTGATTACTCACCTCGATGTTACTGAAGGGTTTTCTAATTTGGCTAAGATGTATTCCAAACTCTCATATTTTTTCCTTTTATGTTGTGGATGTTACTTTTATGTACTGTATTGGGATATCTCACTAAACATATTTAGGAGAGTGTTTTCTCAGAGAGGGCACCTGTAGTGGGTCAAACCTCACTGGCGCATCACTCTGCAGAGTATTAATGCAATAATGTTCTCCAAAGTCCATGTTCTCCACCTGTGCTAAAAGCCAGTAGCAGCCTTTACCTATTTAACACTTAAACTATCTTTTTTTTGTTGTTGTTGTTGCCTATTTCTGTCGCATATGTCCTAAACAAACTGGATTTTTGCACCCTTCCGGCTGCATTAAACCGTCTTTTCTAGCATCGATTGAATGGTTGGTTTCCCACACGTCTATCTGTTACATGCATGAGCCTCTTGGTGCCCAGTTCAGTTAGTATTTGCCTTCATCATGAGTAAAGGCACAATTTAAAGGCAGTGAAGCACTGAGGCAGAGTAAAATTTATGCAAAAAATAAAGGAGAAGGAAATACTGAGTTAAAAGGGAAAGGTGGGCTGTGAGAAGCTGATCCCCTACAGAGCTCAACACCAACTCCGGAACAGACATCTGACCGCAACCCAAACCAGAAGGAGCAGTCAGGTTATCCCGACGAGAACTAGTGAGCGTGTTTTCTTGTTCCCAGGTCAGGTCCAAAGCTAATAAGCTTGCAGGGCAGCTTTGCTCATGCAGTGGAAGCTCATTGAGGTGTGGGCAAGGTGACACACAAACACTTTGCTACAGGATATAAAGAGGGGGCAAAGCAGGCCTTGTAAAATACTGCTGTTCACCAAACTGCTGAAGGACAGTCCTCGGCCAGGCTTGACCTTCCTGGTCCAAACTGTTTGTCAGATTTAAGCAGATCTTAAAAAGTTATTGCTGTCTTGAGCGTTGTTCTTTCTTATCTCAACATTTCAAAAGAAAGACCCTCAACAGTGCTGATAAATGATAAATTTAACTCTCAGTCTGAGAGGAGGACAATGACACAAGCATCAGCGCGTCCATCCATCATATAGTCATGGCCTTTTGTCAGAGTTTAACTAGTGACATTGCGGAGAGAGCTGAAAAAAAAGACTTGCTGAAAGGAGGAATAAAACGCAATTTGAAATACAAACACCGCAGTGGTAAAATATGTTAAAATATGTTGTGTTTGCCGTGGGTAGCTCCTATACTTTAGGGATTGTGCCGAGACACATCTCAGCTCTTTGCCGCCAAGCCAGGAAACCTTTTTTTTATATATCATTTAAATGTTAGAATGATCTTATATTTGCCAACAACTGAATGTCAACGCGTTGCAATTTCTCTTTTCCTTCTTAAAACATAACAAAATCTTTATTCTCTTGAATCCTATCAACATATAAAATGCATATTATAAGATATTATTTTCAATAGCAGTGCTTTTATTGAGTTTGAGACTTTTGACGACCTTTACATTTTAATATATGTTGAACACACACACAAACGCATACAAAAGCACCCTGGTTAAAATGATGAAAAAAGAAAAAAATGATAAATTGTAACCAAACCCAACCTTTTGCATTAGCAAAGTGATGAAATGACACAATTGTACTTTTTTATCAATACCAATATTGATTAAGTATTGAGAGTCAATTATTTTTGTTCACTTTTTCCAATTTTCTCTACGATTTAAGTCACATCCAGTTTCATCACCTTGTTAGGATTCCCCCAATCGCAGGATACTACTAGCAATGGTAGGGTGTCAGCACCAACAGTCTTTCTCACCTGAAGGCCCAGTGCATCTCAACTCACTTTGAAGAAACCACCAGTTTTGTTACGCAACCTCAGAGACAGCCATGTCGGATAACGTCAGGCTAAATGAATATGGGATGGCGATTTCTTGATTATTCAGCCAAGGTTTAGATTTTATTTTTAAAAAGAGCCACTTTAATGGAGGCACTTCATCTAAAAGTAGTCCACTGTCCGCAAAAACACTCAAGAATAATTATTAATTGGGCATCACAACATCAGAAAACTTCATCAGAATATGTTCTATTACAAGAGTTGCCTGTAATAGAACAGTTGCCTGGATTAGACCCATTTATTATTCCTTCTAATATCTGATCCACCATTTTTTCTTCATAACGGATCTCTTAGGCCATTGGTCATTGGTTCTTGCCCCTCACTACCCTTCCCAGCTATTTAAGGCCATCGAGGAGGTTGGTGTAAGACTTGGCTTGGCTATGACTTGGCTAAGACTTGGCTTGGCTATAGACATTTCCATGAGTAGAATCAAAAACGTGGGTCCCCAACTCTCTTCCTATGGATGAGTTTAGTTTTGGCATTTTTCAGATGCTCTAATTCAGAGCTTCCATTCCCTAATTGCACATATAGCCTTCTTGGAAGGGTTTAGGAGTAAAGGGTAAAAAAAAAAAAAACCCATTAGTTAAAGTGCTGAAGCTCAGAGTTGAACCTATGCCCTCTTGGTTTCTAAGCAGGTGTCCTACCACCAAACCACCACATCTACTCAGAATCGGGACATCTCTTGAAATCTCTCCAGATCATCCCTAAAAATAATGCCAAAAAAAAAAAAAATACTTTAGGCTCTGCCATTTAACAACTAAACTCGTAAGAGCTTCAGCCTCTCAGTGAAGGCCATGGATCTAGCAGTCTAGCGCCCCAAGAGGAACATTCTTGCAGCATCAAAACACTGCGTGGCAAAACATTGCAGCAATGGCTTGAAAATATTTAAATCAGCTCTTGAAAGTACTTTCCCTCCCAGAGGAGAGCTGATTCATGTTGACAGTGGCTGTCTTGAAGAGTTAAAAAAAAAAAAAGAATTTTTATTTTTCTGACCTTTCCCTGAAGTAATGACCACAGACTTTATATATGCAAAAACAATCGCATTCAGGACATTACCTGAGCTACAAGCTGGCCCCGAAGGCATAAGGCATTTTGTTAGGAAAGTATGTTAAAGAAAACTTCAGCTGCGTGTTGTATTTACGGTGATAGTTCTGCCAAAAAATCTTTTTTTTTTTTTTTTTCCCCCATTTCTGCAACGGTAGACCACCAGCCATGATGCATTTGGTACTTATTTCTTATTGGCTTCAAGGCTTAAGCTCTGGAGAGTTAATTTACCTTGAGGTCTGAGTTGTGCATCCATTTTTGGTGATAGGTTTTAATGATAAACTCCTTTATAGCTCCATCAGTCTCAGATGCTACAGTGCAGAGTTAGACACCATGCATGATCGGAGGTGAGGAAGTTTGTGTACATTTTTAATTTTTCCTTTTTAGAAAAGAGCATGTGTATTTGTGTATTTGGGTGGTCTCCAGTCCAATATTTAAATGTCAGTAACCACTCATACCATGTTATCCAGAACATTATGAAATATACCGCCATACTGCAAAGCGACTACAGCATCCCTTCTACAGCATCCCTTCTACAGCATCCCTTCCCAAGGACATTAAACTCAGCCTGCAACGAAAGAATGACGCCTAGTTAAAAATAGACAAAACAGACAGACAGTAGAGAAAAGAAGGTCACAAGCACTTGAACAAGAAAAGGAAGGACAAACAGAGATAAGAGACAGAAACTCTCATTGACCAAACATACCACAGGGACAGACATCTATTCATCCCCTCCTTCCTCATAATATATCACATGCCTTAAAAATGCTTCCTTTATAGTAGCAGCTTTGAATTTGTGCAGTTATATTATACTGTCGTAGTCTGAACAAAATCTCCCTTTCTGACACATTTTACTTTTTGCAGCCTTTGAAGACACCAGCTGTCCTTTACTTGTATCAAAATGTTATGATGAATGGACCAGTACCAATGGTCCAAGATTATTTTATCCATACCTTCTCCGTCTTTTGGAATTTCCCATGATTTATTTTGGGTCCCCTTAAATTAAAACTGATTTGAACCTAAATAGAGAGTAAAATGCAGAAAATCTTGACCATGTATGGACAAATACAAATGGAATTATTGGCGGGGGGTTAACATTAACTCATGTTACATGCTAATAATATTATTGAAAAGTTTTGAAAATATGAGGTTTTGTTCCAAAAGACATTTTGCAGTTATGAAAATCTGATGCTAGAAAATGAAGTGACGTGCCTTGTGAGCATCAGTTTGTTTCAGACAGAGCAGCTAGAAAATGATACTGTCATTGATTTATTCATAGAAATTCATGTTCAGAGAGGGTGATGTTCATTTTCTTGCACCGAAGCCCTTAAGACCCCTGATATGACACCGTTCCTGACGGGCCCCGCGCAAGGCTTTCTCAACTCACTGACTGATCAGCAGCAATAGTAGGATTAGCATGTAGTTCAGATTAAAGAGCAGTGATAGATGGCAGTGGTGCGTTGAAAATGGCATCCTTGTTTACAGAGGAGGGAGGAGGACAGGAGGAAAGGGACGTGTGGGCCGTGGAAATGTGCCCAGAGGCTGCATTTACGCCAACTTTAAATTAGCTGGGCTTATGGTCCGTGTGGAGCTTCTCAAAGGCAAGACAAAGTTAAGTGCTGCATTTTTTTTCCCTTGTTCCTAAAACTGGTGCCATAAACTGACAATAGATAACTTTTAATACATTACCATTTTAATATCTCATGGATGTCGAGATGAAAAAATGAAAAAAAAAAATTTGATAGTCACGCTTATGTTTGATATGTTTGGTTCTTCATTTGGACTTCATACCCATTGTTTTTTTTCAAAATTTCAACATGGTTCAAATCATACAATAACACAATTTAAAGAACCAGAAATTTTAGGCAACCAACATTGTTCTTTCTCTTGAATTATTTCAGAAGACCCTAATTTTGAGCAAGGTACCATCCCCATCACTGCTCCATAGGCACTGGTTGTATGGCTACTCCCTGCTGCATGGTGTATATGGGTGAAAAGCAGAGAATGAAGGTTTACTGTGCATTCACAGTAAATTAGTCACTTTCACTTCACTCTCACATGTCACGGAACCAATTTTTAAAGACTAGTAGGTACTACATTGTGCTAAAATTGCACAGTATATGGCAAGCTTGCTGGAGTATCCATGCAAATGATAAAGTTTGGTGATATTTTTGTACTTTATAAAGTTGTTTTTCCCTTCAAAACAATATTTTTGCAAGGCATGAAAACAGAAAATTGATTGAAATTGTGTTGTAAAGGGTAATATTAAAGTCAATGAATCTGTCAGTACATTAGGACATATAATAATTATAATTTAGACCTATATTCATCATAAATATGATAAACTGACAGTAGCTAAACAATAACAACAATGTAAATGAACTGCAAAGTAACAAGCAGCTGGTTGGATGCTAGCCCAGTTTGTCATCTTCTAATTTTATTAATTTAATTTTTGTGAACTGCTGAATTTTTTTTACCTTCACTAACCTACCATTGCCCATTTCACTTCACAGACGTCAGGGAAACAAAATATCATGGTACATACCTTTAAATAAATGTTACAATTTTATTGCCCACCCTTACTGAACTGTGTTTTTGCTCAACTTGAAGGGCCAGTAGCCTGGGGTTAAGCCGGATTTACTAAAGAATTATGCGAAATCTGCAATAAAAAATGATATTTTTATATTCTGGAAGTCCCAACATGTACTTGTGAACTCAATGGCTTCATTTTCCAAACAGCCCAGCCCTTGTCATCAAGTACATTCACTAAAACCCAAGCTATTTGAGGGGTTTATATTTTTACACTCTTTTTATTATCCTTTTAAAGACCCACGTTTAGAAACCCTAATAAACTTGAAGAGGAAGTTAACATTTTGCACATTTAATATTTATGTGACTTTTTAAAGCGCAATGCCTAGAAGTGCCATCATTCTAAGTTCAAACAGCTTCACCACAACTCTCTAAACAGTTATCCAACAGTGCCAAGCATCCACAGAGACAAAAACCTCCTCATCGTCCTCAGAGAGGCTGGAAGAGAAACGATCAAAGCTGTAAACCTCACTAGAAGGCACATAAAACAGTGGCAGTGACAAAGAGGCTGATCGTGGTGTGGCGTTTATTAAATTTCACAGAGCTCGTGTCTGTCACAATGCCATGAAGGCAGGAATTTAGTGAAATTAGCCACCCTGCGATCTGCGCCTACACAATTGCTGCTGTTAATTAATTGCCTTCTTTTTTTTTCCTCCCAATGTGTTCAAAGCACAGGGGTGGGGAATATCAAATAATATGATCAGTTACATCACGAGCCTATCATGGTGTTACAAGTACATCAATTTTATAAATGCCAGTTACAGACCGTCTGTGCACAGTAACAATCAACAATCAGCTAATTGCCCATTATGACATCATCTTGTTTATTTTTTGTAAAGTGTTTCATTTTTTACTTTTATCCTGACGATTCAGACAGGTTGCCAGTCCAGAGGGCAGACACACACTTAGAACACACATATAGGAGGTAAATAAATCAATTCACCTCATTTACATGTTTTTGGACCATGAGTGAAAACCTGTGAAGCCAGCGGAAGCTCAAACAGAGAACATGCAAATACAGAAAGAACCCAGGCTGCCCCACCAAGGAATCAAACTCAGCACCTTATAGCTCTGAGATGACAGAACCAACCACTGCACTGCCCGGCCCTGAAACGGCATGCTTAATTTTAAGGGTTAGAAAAGGTGTTGATAAAAATCTAACATTTTGTAAGAACAAGCAATGGTGGCCTAGTTTTTAGGGACTTTGACCCAGGATCAGAAGGTTGTTGGTTTAAATTCTACTAACCTAACCTATCAAACCTACTGGTCCAGAATCACTGCACTCAATCACTGCTCCCCGGGTTCAGGATGTATGGGAGCTTCTTGCTGTACAGAGTCTTTGTGTCAAAAGCAGAGAAATAATTTTGTTGTTTCACTGTGTGCTGCGCTGTGAATTCACAATGACAAAAATAGTAAATTTCTCTTCATGAAGGCTCTTTTTCCCTTAAAAATCCACAAAATGTTAAGGTGACCTTAAATAAAGAAAGTAAAATTGAGGGAAATATAGGATAAATACATGTTCTAATATAAGTCACTTCGGTTATGTTAATCACTCCAGCTTATCCAATTAAAATGCAGGTCTGCTTCTGTGTAACCAATTTAGCCTTGAGGGAGGATGAGTATAGCCTTAGGATAAGTTGTAAAGTGAGTGGAGGTTTTGGTGAGACCTGCTCCTGAATTCACCTTGGATAAAGTGTATTAAATGGCAAGAAACTAAAGCTCAGAAGTTTTTAAGAATTTACAGTAAACGTGGCTGGAAATTTGAACACGATTCAGGATTCCAAAACATGGAGAGTAGTTGGGATGGTTTAGGAATATTTATTCTATTCATACTCCTTGCAGGGTAGATATTGGAAGATATTGGTAGATGTGTTACTTACTTTTGATTTATTGTCTCCATAAACAGCTTCATTTCAATCGCTGTAAAAGACATTTAAAATGTTTCTTTTTGCAAAGGCATGCTTTTTATATCACTGTGAAAAAACTTACAAGGGCTGGAAAATGTGAAGATTATGTTTTTCCATCCATCCATTTTCTGCTGCTTGTCCCAAACGGGGTCGCAGGGGAGTGCTGGTGTCCAACCCAGCGCACACAGGGCGAGGACGGGGGACGCACCCTGGACAGGTCGCCAGCCCATCGCAGGGAGGAGCGGGACGGGAACGGCACCTTGCTCAAGGGTACCTCAGGGCAACCTATTGGGAAGGGGTTTGAACCCCCAATCCTCCAAGCACGTGGCCGACGCCCTAACCACTAGGCCACCACTGCCCATAGATTATGTTTTTATATAACACAAATCAATCTAGTAATGAAAAATTAAATTTAACAAATATTTTTTGCTGTATTTACCTTTCTTCATCAGATATAAAGTATTAAGCTGATGCTCTCAAATGAGGTGAGCTGCTAAGATCTTGCTTTCAGGGCCTTTTCAGGATAAATTAAATTTAACTCACTAGCATTTTGCCTAAAATAATCATATAATCTCATTTTCAATGTAATTTCTTAATAGTATTTTTAGCACAATATACTTGTTAGTATTGAGCGGCAGTGTTGGCCTAGCGGTTAGGTATTTAAAGTTAAACCTTGTCATTGTGAAACGCATCACAGCCTAACACAATGAAATTCAACCTCTACATTTCACCCATACGCAGCAACGGGCAGCTATTGAAAGTGCCCAGGGAGCAGTGACAGGAACAGTACCTTGCTCAAGGGTACTGCAGGGCAACCTACTGGTGAGGGAATCGAACCCACAATCTTCTGATGCAGGGCCAACTCCCTTACCACGAGGCCACCACTGCCCCCTGACTCTGTTTTCAAAGGGTGATGGGTTCCCAGAATAGAAGATTACTCTTCGGTATGAGTGAGCACTGCTCCCTGAGTGCTGGATGTATGGCTGCTCACTACTGTTCCCTTTGGTTGAATGGGATAAATGCAGAGAAGCATTTTATTTTCAGTGCACCGTGTGCTGTTCTGTGATGTGTCCTGTGCTAGGTTTCATCTGATCTGCCCATGTCTGAAGTAAATACACCCAGATCTCATTAGTAGCTGCTGAATCCTGTTGGCTAGATCATGCAAAGTTTAAGGGTGACATGTTGATGCAGAGCTTAGCACTGAGGTCTCACAGCGAGAAGATTTCAGGGATGATTTCCAGACTATTATTATTTGTCTATCTTTGTCCCGCTCATTAATAACTGGTTAAACCTCATCTCAAAATGGAGAGATGATCCTGTGACCTGAATCGTGTCCTATTGATCAAATATTGGTCCCTCATCTTGCTAGGAAAATGAGAGCACTCACTTAGGTGAGCTTCTCTGTAATTTCTTTAAGTAGTCTACACAAAAAGTTTTCCAGACTTCTTGAAGGACATTCCAAAGATGATTCCTATGTAGGTCACTGTGAAACGAGTCCGGAACTGGACTGAAAAGCAGAAATAAACTGGCAGGCTGGAGAACTATCCCAACAACAATAAATTAATGAATAAAAAAATAAAAAGTATGGCTCTGCAAAGAAATGAGGAGTGGCTGAAAACGTTTGCCATTGCGTAAACTGGCCAAGCTTCTTGGCTTTCTTGGCTTATTCTGATTACTTATGTAAATGACTTTAAAAGTTCCAGGCTTTCTTTCCCCTCATTTCTATGAGTATATAAATAGCCTTTTCCAATAAATCAACCCAGGAATATATACACACATATATATATATATATATATATATATATATATATATATATATATATATATATATATATATATATATATATATATATATATTGCTTTGTTGCAATCTCTGTGCCTTTTTAAAACAACATTTCCTAAAAGGTAAAAGCCAAAAACTTTTAGAAGTTTGGTTTAATACTTAATCCGGACAAGGCATCATATTCTGCCCTCAGCCTGAAACCTTGCCAGTGTTTTTGTTTGTGGGCTGCATTTATGTGTATCAAAATGAGATCGATCGTCTTGAGTGGCAGCTGTCGGCCTTGGCCAACTGCTCGATTTGATATCCCGTCATCCATATTTCATCACTCCTAGTCTTGCTTGGCTAGCTCGAGTATAGTTTTAAATTGGGGAGGCAGAAACTTTCAAACAATCAGCCTTTCTGATCTGCGGAGGGAAAAAAAAAATTATTCATGAACTGTAGCTTTCTCACAGCCTGCGTTTAGCAGGGACTGGTCTGGACACTGAACTGTCTGGCCTCAGTTTGGCGTGCATATGCAAATATCCTAAAGGTCAGATCATCGGTCGGGCTTAATGGCTCGCAGGCAGACATATCTACTTCCAAACAGATTTGAACAGTGGCAAAGTGCCACAGACATGGCTGGTGAATAATATATTTGAAGCGGAGTGTCACCAGGAAAACAACAACAAAACGAGGCTTGCAAGTAACGAGGCATGTAGCATTTTCCTCCATGACAAAACTCTTTGCTGGAAAAGGGTTCAGGCACCGTGAGGGTTTTAAATACATGCAGAAAAAAAACCAAAAAAAAAAACATACACCCAACAGACATGGTAGGCTTTTTCTGTTCATTGCCACTCTTTGCTAATGGCAACATGCACCAAATGAGTTCATGACATCCTGTAAATGAGGTGTGCATTCAGAGGGTAGCAGTCTGCTTTAAAAAGCAGCACACAGACACATGCCGAGCGGCTACATTCTGAGGTTTGATTTCATTACTAAGGGTAATATCATACCCAAGATACGATACTAAACTTCTATTTTCCCTGATCCATGATGGTGTAGCTGGTCTGGAGGGCGGATGAGAAAGAGACTCTATAGATCTGCTATAGAGTGGAGTAAACCAATTCAACTCAACAAGCTGATCATTTGGGCAACCTTACATCATCTTAAAGATAGTACAGAAGAACTGCTCAGCTTGATTATCCATAGTCAAGGTTTTCTGTATTACAGACCAGAAAGACAACTGTCTGGGTTTCCTGTACTCCAGACCAGACAGATCTCCATCAGGGCTTTCTTTAATATAGACCTGGTAGACAACCGTCAGGTTTTCCTATATTATGTACCAGATAGAACACCATCTGGGTTTCCTTTAATATAGACCAGGTAGACCATCGTCAGGTTTTCCTATATTATGTTCCAGATAGAACACCATCAGAGTTTCCTTTATTATAGACCAGGTAGACGACCATCAGGTTTTCCTATATTATGTACCAGATAGACCACGGTCAGGGTTTCCTTTAATATTGACCAGATAGCCAGCTGTCAGTTTTTCCTGTATTCCAGACTAGATAAGCCACATTTAGGCTTTCTGTGTTTCTAGCACAGATGGACCACCATCAGCATTTCCTCCAGCCACTTAGAACATCATCAGAAACTCTTTCCCACCGATACTCCAGACCAGCTACACCATCATGATTCATTAGCAGGTTACCCAGTGTCTTTTTTTTAACAGTTAAAAACAGTTTTCTCACTGTTAATGAGAGGCTGCACTGGCCATTAGTGGTTGTACTACTTTTCTCATATATTGGCAGGAATCTTTCTTTGCTTTTTTTTTTTTTTTCATTCAGTGCCAACCAGAGAAAGCTGGGCTCCCAGTCCAAAAGCTGCCTCCAAGGTTTGAGCATTCTTCAAGAAGTAGTTTTCTAAAAAATGTCATGGTCACCTTTCATTGTGTGTCTTCTTGTATTCTCACAAACACAAGTGCATGTGTCAGTTAAGTGTTTGCAATCTTGACCAAATTTCGGCGCCATGATTGAGATACAATCGGGTTAAACTTTCCTTTGGTATTGGCAAGACCTATCCTGCCCCCCCATTGCAGCAGAAAGTACTTGAAGGGGAATAAACAATCCTTTTAATTAAACTTTTCAGCACGACTGACCTCAGCAGCCTTCCCTGACCGCCACCATCTACTGATTTCCATCTCCGCTCCAACTCCCAGCCCGTTCATTTTGGCGCCAGTGTTTGATTGTTTGCTTGTTTGTTTGTTTGCTTGTTTATCCTCTCAGATAGAAGACACAGTTGAACGCTAACTTTGAAACCCATTTCTCGCTGCTGTGCGCATACAAAGGGTTTGGCTCGTGACCAGAGAGACTGAACAAAGATGAAGCAGAAAGAATGGCGACAGAAGCATAAATGTTCAGGCAGGCGCACACACAAAACTAAACTTTTGTCGGTCACAGTTCAAGAGGAACAGCTGGCAAAACAATATCCAGAACAACTGTGCGATTTACCATCCAAATCTCGAACCGTACATTCTGCCACCTCCTGCCTTTGCTCAGCTGAAGATCCAGATTGAGCTGAGCTGACAGCAGGAGTGGAAAGAGAACTGAAAACCCAGCTTAAGGAAGACGGCTGCTGTTGTTACTAGAGATGCTAGTGATACTTTGCCAATACATGTACTTGTGTGCAAAATACATCAAAAAAGATTGATCTAAAAGTGACTACTAGTCATTGAGAAACACAATAAAACGCAACCTCTGCTTTTCACCTACAGCAAGGGCTAGCCATTTCTGGCTCCCGGGGAGCAGTGATGGGGACGGTACCTGGCTCAAGAGGATCTCAGGGTGACCTACAGGTCTAGGATTTGAACCCATGACTTTCTGATCCTGGGGCCTAGTCCCTAAACCCTCAGCCAATGCTTCCCCATCACCAGTGTTTGAAAATGTACCAATCACCCACCACATCACAGTCATTTTCTGCCACTTGTCCCAAGTGGGATTGTGCTGGAATCCATCCCAACTCACACAGGGGGAAGGACAGGGGACACACCCATCGCAGGGAGGAGCAGGATGGGGACTGCACCTTGCTCAAGGGTACCTCAGGGCAACCTATTGGGAAGGGGTTCGAACCCCTGATCCTCCGATCATGTGGCCCTAACCACTAGGCCACCGCTGCCCCACCACAGTCAGTTGCAAAATTAAATTATCGTCTACTTTTTAGGCTTTTTTGTTCAGAAAAGCGTACAAGCTTAACCTTTAATGACCAGTCTTAGAATATTTCCAAATGCTTTACGTCCACATCATCTCTACACACCAAAGGCTACTACAAACATGTGTATGTAAAAAAAAAAAAAAAACCTTTTTATTCTAAATATTTTTCTTAAAATATTTAAATATTTATTCTAAAGATTTTATTCTAAATATTTTATTCACAAAATGAGAGAGAGAAGAGAGAGTAAATAGGACAGAATGGAAGCAAAATATAGGTAAAGCTAACGTTGCAGATGTGTGAGATCTACATGATCTGTATCTTAGTATTTAATGCTCTTGACATGATGATTTTGTAACTGCGAACTCAAATCTGTTAAACATGCAGAAAGATGTGCAATGCATTTTAATGCTTGTGAAAACACATCTCTATGCAATGTGTGTTGACTCATTAAAAGGGCAAAACTACACCAAAGGAGCTCGATCTTAATGTGTAAATATCTGACTTATTACAACACCATTTTATTTGCTTACATATTTATTAGCATTTAAATAAAGATTTGCAAATTGCTGCAGTAGCAAGTTTTGATGAGTTAGTAAGTCGGCAAGAGCTCAGCTTTGCCTTTTCGTGTTAAGGGCATAAGGACTGTTTGTTTACGTAAAATTACACGCTGACCAGCCAGAATATCAGAGGTGATTAATACCAAGTCTTATTTCTGTTTCATTTCACAGATAAAAACGTGGGAAAATTGCCATAAAGCGATTAAACGGTACATTTCTGTTTTGCATAAAGTAAAGCCAAACAGATTGCATATTGGGCCTCATTGAGGAAATAATAATAACATCAATACAAATGTATGAAATATGTTAAAGCTATAATGAAATTAGAATAAAATCTATTTAATAAATATATATTATTCACGTTTTCATTTCCCATATATGGACAATTTGGCCTGGATCAGTTTCTGGTGCATTTTAACATATGGCATGGATTCATTTCTTATGCTTTTATCTTAATTAGCGGTGGCCTAGTGGTTAGGGAGTCTGCCCAGAAGATTGTGGGTTCAATTGCCTCACCAATAGGTTGCCCTGAGGTACCCTTGAGCAAGGTACCGTCCCCGTCACTGGTCCCAGGACGCTTTCAATAGCTGCCCCCCGCTGCACGTGTGTGTATGGGTGAAACGCAGAGGTTGAATTCCGTTGTGCTGTGCTCCGTTTCACAATGACAAGGGTTGTCACTTTCACTTTCACTTAATTATATGAAACCAAAACTTTTTCATTTCCTCACCTTTTACCTCAGAGTCCAAAATCAAAATGCAAGAAACACAATGGCATGATGTAAAAGTAAGGTGTAGTGAAGACGTGGAGTAGTTCAAGAAGTGAGCTATATAGGGAACGGGAGAGAGAGAAATTTGAGTTTTCCAAGCAAGGATGTGGTCCATTACACGCTTGACAGGCTAAAACAAAATGGCTCCATCAGATGAGGGTAGCCTGTGCTCCACTGAGCTAGAGATGAACTTGTTTAATAAGTCGGCCCTGGTGGGCAGATATTAATAGCCCAGCCCAGCTTGTGCACACATTCATTAGCATTATTACACATGGTATGTTGCGTGCAAAAAAAAAAGCATGGGGAAACTACAGCTGTTTAGCCATGACCTACTCTGGATCATGTTAGCATGTGGGTAAAGACAGAAAATGTTATGTCCTGCTTGATACGTTAGTGTTATAAGGTATATACTGGCAAAGGTTTCTTGCAAAATCTGATTTTACTGCAGCATAAACTATGTAGCTATTTAGACTACCCTGAATCAACACCCGATTTCTTGTATTGTCAGAGATTATTTTGCTATTAACTGTTGTCAGAGGAAGTAATGAAGTTCAAATATTTGGAAAGTGACCACAGAGGTTAAGAATCAATGGACAAAAGCTGCTCTTGGGATATAAACCCACACAACAGGCAACTGGGACACTGCAAGTCTTAGTCTTAATGTCAAAAAAGAATGCTACTTTTACAGTAGAAGATTCTTTCAAGCAGTGAGGCCCAATCCCACTTCACCTCTTGCCCCTAGCACTTAGCTCTACCTTTCCTTTTAGCACAGCCACAGCTCGGGGCAGGCTATCCCACTTCTAGATGACCAGGTGTTAGGCTAACACCGAAGACAGCTCCATGAGAAATTTTTAAAAACTGCCTTGTGAATCACCAGCAAGATACCCACCCAAGCGTCCAAATAAACTCTATTTACCTCTATTACCTCTATTAAACTCTATTTTTCTATTTCTATTTAGCGACCAAATAAACTATTTTTTCTTTAATTATTTGTTGTTGTTATTGTTGTTATTATTAATTGTTATTATTATTAATTATTATTAACATGTTTCACAATGACATAGTCACTTTCACTTTCATGATGCCTTAGATGTAATTATAGCACAGCAGTAAGGTTGATTAATTAATATCATTGTTTACTGACTGGGTCGCATAGAGAGCATCACTAGGTACCTTGTAATGAAGCAGTGCTCTTCTTTGTGACTTGTAGGGCCAACTGGTGTGAGACACTGAAGCTGTGAACAAAGCTGAGAATAGTATGTTGGAAATGTTTAGTAAAACAAAAATGTCTACAAAAAAGACATCATCAGCTGCTGATTACGTTTTGGGTTTTTGAAGGGTTGTCACCTTTCATGGGGGCAGTGTTCAAACATCCCATTCCAAGGGCCAAGGAGACGCTCCAAATCAAAGGATAGGGATGAAAATAAGGATAAGATTGGGCTTTAGCATTCTGATTCATTGGTAGCCTTGTGCAAAGGTGTAAACACAAACCTCTTCAGCTCTTCCTGCACTTTTGAACTAAAGGAGCATTCCCAGACCTCCATTTTGAAATTTATTTTGTAGGTTGACAGAGGTAAGGCTTGTTTCTTTATGCGGTCAGCACAAGTACTCTCCAGTGCAGCCTTTGATACAATGTGAGTCCATTACTGCTTTCTCCTTCTCTCTCCCCTAATAGCCTCTACTTTCTTTCATACACACTCTGTCAGACCCTGACAGACACTATCTTCTCAAAAGCCATCCCTTCCTTCACAGCTCCAGTCATTAGCTTCACAGTCCTTGTTCATTAGGCCCAGCTGACTTCTGGCAAATCTAATCATGTGACAGCGTTCCACCCAAATCCACTTCAACAGCTAGTGCCGAATGATTCGGTTACCACTTCACATTGATTTATTATTGTGATACTCCATCCTAATCTCTACCTTCCTGATTTATAGATGACAGTCGATAAGCACAGACAAGAATTTTGATATGGTTCTTAAACAACCATTTGTCTCGAAACGCTAATTGACAGTTGTGGAATCAAATTTTCATAAATTTAATACATTTTAATAAAAAAAAAAACTTTCAATAAATTTTATAATAGGTAGTTTGTAATTAACCTGTAGAAGTAGCAAAACATCTGGTTTATTTATTTAGTCATTCATTTATTTATTTTTGCCTTAGGCTTTGGATTTTAAATATGTCTGTTATTTGGATATGCCTCCAAAATGCAAATATTCACTCTTTCCATGGCTCTTATCACAAATGAACTAAATCACACTCCTGTCCATTCAGTTAGTTTGAAAACATTTTAAATTAACTTTTTCTGTGATGTGGCAAAATCAATATGTGCTTAGCTCCATCGTTATATTTGGCCTACATGGTTTCATGCTATGAAAGAGCACTACAGATGCAATGTTTGCTCTGAGGGTGTTGATGGAGAAGTACAGAGAAGGTGGAGAAAGCATGTAACAGGGTGTCTAGAGAGCAGTTGAGATTTTGCATGAGGAAGTCAGGTGTTGCAGGGAAGTATGTGAGAGTAGTTCACATTATGTATGAGGACAGTTTGACAGTGGTGAGATCTGCAGTAGGAGTGACAGATACATTTAAAGCAGCGGTTTGATTACATCTGACGAAAGACAGGAGGTGGAGCTTGAGTGGTCAAGTTGGAGTTAAAAATGCTGAGATTTTCATTGGGTGTGACAAGGATGGACAGGATTAGAAATGAGTATATTAGAGGGACAGTTCAGGTTAGACATTTTGAAGACAAAGTTAGAGAAGCAAGGTTGTGTTGGTTTGGACATTTCCAGAGGAGAGATGAGGATTATATTGGGAGGAGGATGTTGAAGAGCTGCCAGGAAAGTGGAAACGAGGAAGACCAAAGAAGAGGTATTTGGATGTGGTAAGAGAGGACATGCAGGTGGTCGTTTAGAAGGAAAAAGATAAAGAGGACATGAAGAGATGGAAACAGATGATCCACTGTGATGATCCATCCCCCTAAATGGGAGCAGTCGAAAGAAGTGATTATATTTGGCCTATACAGGTTATTGTCAGCACTCATGCTGAGGTTACAGCTTTTATCAATCCTGACTTTTCCTAATAGAAGGAAAATTGTTCTGTCAAAATGATTTCTGATTGTTTTCGGAAGATAAGAACATGTAAATGTCAGAAACGAGCCACAGAGAATAAAAATACAAACACAACGCAGGGTTGGACATTTACTTAAAATAAAAGTTCCTTTGCATCATACAAAGACTCTAGGTTGCCTAAAGCAGCTGTTATCAATCCAAACCCCAGATTCCCAGAGAAGAAAAAAAATTTTGCCGCTCAGCCCTACAGGCCTTGCACTTTGGCTACTAAGCTAAACAAAGTGAATTGAGAATTTATGGAATATATGCCGATCTGCAAACTTTTGTGAATTAGGATTCAAATGATGTATTTAGTTAATTTGATAATAAAGTACAGCTTGTACAAGAATGATGTCTTATTTTAATATTCAGTGTTTCAGTAAAAAAAATAAAAAATACAAACTGTGCAATTTGCCATGAAAATGACACAGTTACATTTTTAAATGTGCTCATTTTAACTTTGAAAATCAACAAAACTTTCCATACAGCAGCTACCCAGTTCAGCTTTTTCATTTTAATTCAGGTCAACAGGTTTTCAGTTCTTTTCTAAGTGCAGGAAAATGGACCTAAATTATAGTCCACTCAATGACTGGCATGTTCATTTTTTACATTTAAAGCACTGCAGTTTTCATAGTTGTCATAAAGTAATAAAATATTTATGCTCATAGGTCATAAGAGTAAAAATGACAAGAAATGTCCGACTAATGCAGTGTAATCAGCTTGACTGCTTTTATAATCTTGTTTTTCATCTAACATACAGTCTGGTATCTGGTTTATGATGCTTTAGGAGAATGATTTTTGCCTAAAATGTATTTTTAAAATATATTTAGTGTTGAGGGTAACATGCAGGGTTTGGGAAGCAAATCATTCCCAAAATAGTTACAATGTTTTCAGTGAGGTTCATTGCTTGCTCTTATCTCCAACAGTTGTCAAGAAACTGAAGATGATGCGATACTCTGCTATGTTTCAATAATGAAATTCTCCCACACTCACTTTGTAAAGAGATCTTGTAATGAATAGTTCTATTGTTTCTGCTTTAGTGGTTTTATAGCATTATTTCCCTTGTTTTGAGTGTAGTGCCTTAAATCTTTACAGTGGTGGAACAAATGTATGCATGACACAGTTAGCCACTTCCACAAGGTAGTTGTGAATGTCTGGTTTCGAAACTTTGCTAATACCATCGTGTTAACAAGCCTGTCATGTAAATTCAGCTGGAGTTCCAGTTTTTGCACTTCTTTCCTTTCCTTTCCCACTTTCCCAGCATCAGTGTTTTCACGCTGGGATTTTCTATATAAAAGCTGTCATGTGACATCTGGTGTCACTGTTAGGAATATCTACCAGTATTGCTTAAAAAATAGCCCTCCACACCTCAGTGGATTCCATAGCAACAGCATGTGGTGTCCCTCACAGTTCTCCTTCACATCCATTAGACATTTATTTACACTTTTTAGAGCTCCAAAACTACTTGACAACTAGATTCTTAACTTGACAATTAGACTCCTGTAGATTAGTTTTTATTTAGCCTTTGTTAAACAAAGTAGGAAACCTTTGGTGGAACTGCATTTTTTCTTCTCCTGTTGGCCACCAGTAGAGCACTGAAGTTTGTAGATTTGTGGTTTTTGATGCTTTCTCAAAATTGGTACCACGACCTAATAATGGTCTGAGGTGGCACCTGCAACTGTGGTATTTTTCATTTCCAGAAGAAAAACTAAGCCCTATAACAGTAGGATTACTATATATATATATATATATATATATATATATATATATATATTTTTTTTTTTTTTTTTTTTTTTTTTTTTTCTGGCCAGTTTAGTCTTCTCCAGTTCCATCCAATTGGATAATGTAACATACTTGAAAAAGAACCCTAACTGGCCACTTTGCCACCAAACTGTGAATGGTAGGAGGACAGGGTGCCTGTCCTACCCATTCAGCAGCTAAATGTGGTGTACTGGAGTCTCAGCTTGAGATGGCTTTGGCAACACAGAAGAAAACACAGAACAAACTTGTTTCTCCAAATGCTTCAACAGTTGCACAGCTCAGGAGTGCTATTTCAATGTTCATTGTATTTCAGTGTTGTGATTGCTAAGATGAGCTGCTTAAGAGGTTTTTGCTCATATTTCCACACTGATTAGAGAAAAATAAAAAAATATATAAGTATAGTTCATTCTTGTACCACGGATAAACATTTTTAATTATTTTTCTGCGCTGAGAACAGAACAAAAACCCTGCTGAGTCTCTGCAGAGCCGTTTCTTGGATTTTTCAGTCTTGTATTTGTAAATGAAGATGTTGAACTATACAATTTATTCTTTTAGGATTGTCATTCAAAAGAAGACAGCAGAAAACCATAGGCTTTCTACATGCTTGGCATTTAAATGCGGATCGGCTCTGTATATGCACTTAAAAGACAAATGTATGTGCATTCATGATCAGATCTGGCTGTTATGATACTGAAGTAATTGAGCTAGACTTTCAATCTAAATACAGCCAACTACACAACCAACTCGTCTACATTCCTGGTTTGACCTCAAATGAGTGGCATCCAGAAATTTCTCTTGCGTGGAAGGGGCAATATATTTTGCTTTTCCATAGCAACCAAATGGAATCATTGTCATAAATGTAACATTTGATCAAGAAAGCTTTTGAGCATCTGATTCATTTTTCCACTTGGACACACTTTCCCATAACTACGTTCCAAATGTCGCTTAGGTCGATGATCTCAAGTGCAAACATATGTGCCCCCTTATCTCAAAACCGGGAACTGGAAATGAGCTGATGTGCCACTTGCTAATGCTTGTACCAGTGCATACTTTTGACTCACCAGACACAAGAAAAGTGGTCGATCACAGGAGCACTGTGATTAAACCACAGCAGAGCAGAGGCCATGCCACTGGAGGGAAGCACAGCAATGACAGAAGAGACAGCAATTCAATAAGTGAGTGTAATGCTTGCAGAGCTCTATAACTATCTGACCGCGGAAAGAAGTGAGGTTAGTATAATGATATATATTGATCACACACTTCCCAGTTGTGTATTGTCATAAATGTCATAAGTACCTCAGGGCTATTGTTGGGCAATCATGATATTGGCCAGATATCACACAAGGCTGCAATATGTAAATGAGCCTTCTAATCCCTTGAGGTCCTCAAGAAAGGATGCAGCTTGTTTGTTATACACTGGATGTAGTGTTGTAGCTCACATGACTATCCTAGAGGCAACAGATTCAACATCCTGTCCTGGCATGGCCAAACCTATTTACTTTAAATGGGAGGTGCATTTTGCATGCAAATTCATTATACAATATTTCACTCCCATTCTTTTTTCCGTGATGGATAAATGTGCAGATTTTGCAACAGCAAGTGGCACAAACTAGACTTGATGCACAGCGATAGCACCTCAGCTTTATATCCTATAAGTTTACTTCATGTAGTCTGTAGCGTTGACCAATTACAGCAAAGAGCCTTTGCTTTCTCCATGATGGAAGCCCTCCATCAATTCTGAACCAAAGCTCTTAACTAAACTATAGGGATCCTCAGATTCTTGCAGAAAAAATTACAATCCTTTAAAGCGGTTGCAGCTTATTTAGTGTGTGTGATTGCTGTATGTACAGTTGAGAACAGTTTAAAAATAGCATGTTTCATGTGTTCCACATTATTGGATGCTCTTTGAAAAAATAAACAAGGAAAGCTTAAACTACACAAATCAATCATGCTTCAAGAGCTCCATTTTTAGAACAAAGTTTCCGAGGGTTGTTTGCTTGAATAAGAAGACATTTTTTTTACAAAGCCATGGTTTTGTGATTGACAGGTTTGTTCACATCCTCTATTGTAGACAGACAGGCCTGTCAGGTGGCGAGGTGCTGGCGAAGGGAGTAAAGCAAGATGCAGAAAGAATGAAACAGAAGGAAACTTCGATATGTTCAGAAAGGCCTTCTGTACTCATTCACTTGTGCTAAATATTTGCATCTGCTATACTGAATTAAACATGAGAAACATGTGGACAGTTTGGCTCTTTATATAACACTTCAACATTTCGCCATTTTAGCTGGAAGACTTGGCAAAGTTAAAAAAGTGACAGCTGGTCAGTAGACACCAGCAATAGAGCATAGCAGGGTTGATTGAGAGGAGGTAGAGAGAACTTTCCAACCTATGTTTCTAATACTAATACCCCAGTAGTTATAGAATTTGTGAAGGTAACAAAAACTCTAACTGGTCAGAAATGAGCAATTTTTGCATTTCTAATGTATAACGATATTAGCATGAGGCAATGCTATTATTTTGTCCACGTCAAGCAGCTCAACAACAGGATGAATCATGCCTTCTGGAATCAGTCCAAGCTCCCCCTTGTGCTGTCCATGGCTAAGAATACTAGGCTGTGCTCAGGGGAACTCTCCACACTGAGAAATGACTGGAGGCTATGTGGTGTGTTCTTTATGCAAGGGAATGGCAAATGCCCAATGGTGTTCAATAGAGCATTGATGGCTTAGTATTTGTGGTGTAAAATCAAAAGATTTGTTTTATAATCTCAGGTGTGTTTTTGAGTAACTGAAAGGCTGGAAAATTGATATTTTTGTCACTCATAAGAACACCAGCATAGATATGCACAATGCTTTATTTAAAATAGTTTGATTTAATGTGTGGGGCAGCGGTGGCCTAGTGGTTAGGGCATTGGCTGCATGATTAGAGGATGAGGGGTTTGAACCCCTTCCCAATAGGTTGTCCTGAGGTATCCTTGAGCAAGGTCCCTGTTTCGCTCCTCCCTGCGATAGGCTGGTGACCTGTCCCGGGTGTGTCCCTCCAATTCAATTTACAAAGACATGGACTTAGAATAGGAGAGGGTAATTCAAGTGAAGTTCTGGAAAGGACTCTTAAATTTGGGATGGCACTTCAAACCTTATTTTAAAAAGGGTAAATCAACATTTTGGTCTACAGAGTTCTTTAGGGAACATGATTCTTCTATGCAATTGCTGAAAGAATTTTTTGGAGCAAAATGTGGAATAAAAATGTAACCGTAATATACGTCTTTCAGTTTTGGGCACATGTATCAATGAGCAGGATTACAAGCGATACTTTAACAGCAGATGAACTAAATATGAAATGGTAGTGCAGCTGTATGTGAGGAGCTTATATCAAGCCATATCGACTGAAAGGTCTAAATGGCTTTCACAGCTGGGGAACCCATGCTGTTTCTTGAAGATTAGCCATCTCCCAGGCCAAAATGGGCACTCAAAGCAATAGCAATATACAAGCTATGATTCACCACAACTTACCCACCTTAGTGCATGGCCTTAGAGATTTGAAAGGGATACATACCAGACCTAGGTTTCACTATAATCGTTTAGGCCTGTGTCTATAGGCTAATTAGTAATCAACTGATAAAGTAATCTGAAGATTTATAAAGTTTTTCATAAATCTATGATGTTGTGTCTAAATGGCATATCATGCTGTATCATATTCACAATAGCATTGGACTTTGGTGCTAATATATTCCTGAGTAATTAAACTGGGATGCTCAAATTTAAAGAGTTAAAGTTTAAAGAGTTAAATGTATTGTTACCTCCCCAGTCCATTCAGCCCATATTGGAAAAACAGCTGTAAAAACAGGCTGTTTCGAATCTGCTCATGTCACAACAAGTGAAACAGTTCCATGTCAGCCTACAGCTGTTTAGCCCCACCCATTCATGCTGAAGTAATAAAGAACGTTTCAGTCGACACTGCTTTTGAACATGAAGCAAATCAGGGCCAATCAAAAATGGAAATCCTTTAGATTAGATTATATTTGAAACTGGAGATTGAGGAGGGCAAGACAAAATTCATAACGTTTTGTTTTTCTTCTTTTTCTGAGCTGGATAGAGTGGTTTTGTAACAGTTTTGTGTTAGGAGTTATGAGGGACACCTCAGGTTGGATAGTTTGGAGACAAAGTTGGAGAAGTAATATTACACTGATCTGGACATGTGCAGAGGAGAGACAAAGATTTTATTGGGAAGAGGAGCAGCCTGGAAAGAGAAAAAGAAGAAGACCAAAGAGGAGGTTTATTGATGTGGTGAGAGAGGACATGCAGGTGTTGGGGCTGAAAGAGGAAGATCCAGAAGACCAGAAGCAATGGAAATGGTTGATCCACTGTGGCAACTTCTAAACAGGAGCAGCAGAAAAAAGTCAGCAGATGATCACCTCCATGTTTTACTGTAGGGACAACACATTCTGTCCTTGCCACTTCCCCTATATGTCCCCTGAAATAAATCCCCAAATAACTGAAATTTACTTTCACCCACCCATCACCTGCAAAATCCCAAAAAGACTGAAATGTACTTTTATTCATCCATTAGACCTGTTCCCTGTCCTGAACACTCCAGTGTTTGTATTGTTCGGCCCAAAGTCCTCTTTTTTTATTGACCTCCACAAAGCGTTGGTAAAAAAGCAAAGGTTTTTTGGCACAAACTATAGTATTTATTTGCAGACAACATGCTCATAAATACACAAACAAGTGCATGGCAGTAAATGGAGATCATTTATAAACAAATATTGTGTTCCGTCCTGTCGAGCCATGTTGGAGTTGCTGATGTTTGACTGTGGGCGTCTGGGTGGATTATCTCTATGCTGTAAAAGGCGTCGGGACCCAACTGCCTATTCAGCCCGGGGCTCTGTATACACTACCCATCACTCCATCTCCCTCAACGCTCTCACTCCCGCAGACACGCACCTAATGAAAACTCCCTATCTAAGCTGATGGCTCAGATAGTGCCATCACACAAACAGCAGCAACACAAGTGCACAATGAAAGACAAGCCGGAATCTGTAAATGTACACAATAATCCCACCCCCATACACACACACACAAACACACACCTTTTATTGCCAGAGGCACCCTCTGAGGCCCAGGAGTTTACCAGCCAGTAGCTGTTTGCCATGCCGGGGTGGATCATAATGTCATGCGTAGATCATGCTGATGCTTAAGCAGTGGAATATAGTTCCAGCTCAAAGCACAGAAGAACATATAATGTGTTATACCCTTGCAGTGATATCCTGGAGGGGCTCCTTTACTTTTTACTCTCTATTATTTTATTTATTTATTTATTTATTTTTTGTGAAGATAAATACCAAGACTAGATTACCTGATTTAGTCAAGTGCTCTGTACATCCTCAATTAATCTATTTAGTTATTTCCTTGCCATTTCAGTATCATACAATATCTGCAGATCATCATGAAGATGTATTCAGCAGAACATGGAGGCACCTCCGTTCTAGTTCTCCAGGCTTTTTGAAGAGTAAAGTTTTTGGCCCTCATCTTCAGTCCAGTTCCTGGACCTGAGCAGCTGCAGAGAATTGTTTTTTGCTTTTTGTTTAAGCCACAAAGTGATCTACATATGAATCATTCAAGTAGGACTTGAATGATTCATATGTAGATCATACTGACCTGATCATCTGGAATGAATCATTCTAGATGATCAGGTCAGGGGTAAGTGTACCGGTGATGCTGAATGCTGAGTGTTTGGAACTCCTTTGTCTAGGCACCTTGTGTCTTTATGCACTTTTGCAGTCTGTAAAACCTTTGTTATAATTTCTTTAATCAATATGGCAAAAAGCATAAAATAGCTTTGAGATAAGGGTGCAGCATTACAAAAGGCACAGTAGGCAGCGTGGGCAGCGGTGGTTAGGGAGTTTGTGGGTTCAATTCCCTCATCAGTAGGTTGCCCTGAGGTACCCTTGAGCAAGGTCCCGTCCCCATCACTGCTCCCTCGGCGCTTTCAATAGCTGCCCCCTGCTGCACGATGTTTGTGTGTATGGTTGGTGCAGCGGTGGCCTAGTGGTTAAGGAGTTGCCCCCGCATCGGAAGATTGTGGGTTCGATTCCCTACCAGTAGGTTGCCCTGAGGTACCCTTGAGCAAGGTTCCATCCCTGTCACTGCTCCCTGGGTGCTGTCAATAGCTGCCCACTGCTGCACGGTGTTTGAGTGCATGGGTTAAATGCAGAGGTCCAATTTTGTTGTGGTTCACTGTGTGCTGTGCTGTGACCTCGCAATGACAAGGGTTGTCACTTTCACTTTTTCGATAGGTTTAAAAGCATATGCTTGTTTTATCTTGTGCTTCTTAGAGACCTGTTATGGTTATAAAAGTGTACATTTATTGTCCCACACTTACCCTTTGATAAAACTAAAAGTTTGCGAAAGTATATCCATCACTCATTCCTTATATTTCATATATTTTTATATTTAGCTAGAGAAATAAGACTCCACATGTCATGATTTATTGTAACTATACATGCAGAAATATTATAAAGCACAAAAAGTGTTTGAATAATTCTAGCTCAAGTCAAAATTTACTATGATCACTAACGATCTTAAACACAGCCTGAACTCTCTTAGACAAGCGCTCTTTTTATTTCTTTTATTTCGAGTCAACTGCAGGAATATTTATCCAGACTTCTTGAAGGACATTCTCATGGTCATCTTTTGGCTGCTTTTACTTTTCACCAGGCTTCTGCCTCTGATGCTGGTTAGCTGCTGACACTGAGAGCCAAAAACTTTGAATGTCCTTTAGGAAACCTATTCAGAACTATTCAACAACGCATGTAAAGACTATTCACACGTACAGAACTAGTCAACAACACTGGAGTTGGGGAGTGTTAGGTTGTTCATGTTGTCAATCTTTAGAACGTTTCTGAATAATTTTGTCCTAAAGTGTAATTAAATGAATGTAAATCTCAGAATGGCTCAGAAGTTCATTGACACAGACTTGGGAATAGTCATAATTAGACGCAATTGTTGATGTTCTCGGATGCTCTACATGTACAGCACTAATAGTGTCTTGCTTTGGTGCCAGTTTTCTGTATAAACCCTGTTCTTAGAAATTATATTTTCCCAGAATATCTATTAGATGTATACTCATTAAATCACGGTCAGTAGAATTGTTCAATGATTGACTGATCTATTGCCATGGTAACCCATCTAATCGCATACCCAATTGCTTCCTTATTCACTCTTCTGTTTGATCAGGCCTACCAGTCTGTCTCCAAATAAAAACAAAAGAACAAAAATGATCTTGTGTATGAAAAAGTCTACAGTATTTCCATCTCCATACAACAGCTCTAGAAGAAACAACCCCAAAAATCCCCACAAGATTAAAGGAAAGAAATCATTATATTGTGGTGTTTGAGAGCGAGTGGAGGGGGTGATGGGTAACATGACTCTCAGTAAATCTCCCGCAGCTCTTGAAGATCAGTGTCCCTCAGCTGGAGAGCCTGGTTGAAGAACTGCGCTGGCCAATTAAAAAACTCGGCCTGTGAGTGGTTGTATCACTGGCATAACAGGTCTACACTGCTGTTCCTATTAAATCCAACGCCGACAGGAACAATATAGAAATATGTTTTTCAGTCTGCCCTGGGGTTCAGTGTGCAGAAACAGTGGCAGCACATTGACATTTTCACTTAAGAAATTTAGGAAAAAAAAAAAAAACTAAAAAAACTAAATCCTCATCATTCTGTAGCTTTTTATTGAATAAATGGAATTAAGGAACAAATCAAACAAACAATGCTTGCAATCAGACTGTGTTGGCATAATGTGTAGTTATCATTAGATGTCCTTCATATGGCCATTTTGAAAAATAAAGCATAAATATGCATTTAAATAAAAAAAATTAAAAAGTAAATAAAAGTAGTTATGGAACACAAACTGTAAATAAAATGTACATAAATAAATGTTAAGAAATGTTAAATGAGGGACAAATGGAGGTGCAGAAGATTCTGAGGTGACAGACAGCTGTGTAGAGTCAAAAATTATATTCAGTATCTTTTCAAGCAGATCAAAATGTATAGTGTATAATGTTAACATTGAATAAAACATCTAAAAATCATTTTTGATGCCTATTATATAATAATTTATTTCTAGGCATAAAATAACAAACAATATTGCAAGTGATTTCAGATCATAACAGTAATTCTGATGTTCCAACGGGCAACTGCCGTATTTAAATGGTGTAATAAAAATAATATAATAATAGTTATGTTAATGTGTTGTTTTGATGACAATGACAAAACCTTTTTTCGCCACATGAGAATGAAATTAAAACAAAAAGCAATAATGGACATCAATGGAGGAAAACATCTTGTTTTTAAAAAGCAGGCTTGCTGAATGTGCAGGTTACAACCTGCACTAAAATCATTACTTATACTGATCACTTTTAGACTCGGCAGTGGGTCTGCAGCACGTGCCAGCAAGAGCAATTATTATTAAGCTACTCTTGTAATTTAAACAAATTAGCTATAATTAGAGCATCTGCTGGCTTGTCCAGTTCACACACTGATTGTGACAATTAGTGTTCTGGTGTGTAGCTTCCCTACTGGATACATATGAACTCATCATTGGTGCGAATGCCCTGGGTATAATGGGATAAATGAACCAAACTGCTAAAGAATATTTTCTGGAAGCACCATGAATCTAGTCTTTTTTTAATTTTTTATTAAAATAACACTATGTGGCCAAAAGTATGTGGACTCTCCTAATCGCTTGAGTTTTGACCGCAGCATTTGATGCATAAAATCAAGTTTTTGGCCAAACAATGGATCAAACCGATGAGCTCATATTGCATAAAGCCACTTTTGCCTCACAAACCCACTAAGAGTCAGTCTCAAAGACCATGTAAACTCACTGCTGGCCAACTCACAACAGAGTCCCATACTATCTCTGGAAGCAACATAACCATACAATCAACGCTGGAGCCTCATGAAATAAGTTTTCATGGTCAAGCAGCTGCATGATGCACAATGCCAAGTGTCAGCTGGTAGTTTAAAACAGGCTGTCTCTAGACTCGGGAGCTGTGCAAGTGATGAATCACATTTCACTGTCCGGCGATCTGATGGATGAATCTGGTTTGCTGAATGCCAGGAGATCATTATAGACAATTACATGCTTCAAACTATATGGCAGCTCTTTGGAGAAGGCTTATTCCTGTACCTTTTCATAAAGCGAGGTCCATAAAGACATGGTTTGATGAGTCTGATGTAGAGGAACTCCAGTAGACTAAACAGAACCCAGCTGTATACCTTTTGGGGTGAACTGGAGTGTTGATTTACAAGTCAAGCCATTTCCAAAATCCCTGCCTGACCTCCCAAAGGGCAGTTTAGACTGAATTAGTCAAAACTCCCATAAACACCTGACCTGAAAAGTGAGGGCTATTGTAGCCACAAATGAAGAGGCACATCTATCGTTATAGTTCTTGGAATAGTGTCGAAATCCTGACACGGTTGGTGCATTGTCCACATACTTGGCCACAAACTCAAATACAGGGAGTCACAGATCATAGGGAGATTATAAAGCAGTGAACACATCATGAAAAATCCTTATACCTCTGGAAGAAGAAAATATTTTACAGTACTATTGAGCCACACATTATTCTAAAGCAATCTATCTTGGAGTTTATTTAATCTGTCTTCAGGAATGGTTCTCCAGACTTTCTGAAGACATACCAAAGCTCTTCTTTGGATGTGGCCTTTTTCCCTTCTCTGTCAATATGATCTGAAGAGGCAACAACTCTGAAAGTCCTTCAGGATGCCTGGAGAACAATTCCTCCACAGTACATTAAAATACTTTGGAAGCGAAATATGAAGAATGAGGTGTGGCTCAATAATTTTGCACAGTACTCTACGTCTTTCATTTTGGTCAATTCCTCACAAAAGATCCACATGAAGGAGATCTTTGGCATTTTTAAAATAGTAAAAAACAAAAGCCCTTCAAAAATGTCACATTTTGACATGTGAGCGAAGATATATTCACAATGTGTGTGCAAAGACTGCGTCAGCTAAGCCATCTACTGTGGAGGCATCAGTTGCGTTTGAGCTTGAAATAGAAATAATCTCATCTTACCTGAGTTGAAGAAGTCATTGTTGAGTATAGCATGGAAAAAGAGAAAGAGAGATATCATGTTAAGAGTGCGGACCAAATAAAACTGCAAAGAAATTGTATCCTTTCAGGTGGAATTATCATAAATGTAGACAATATACAGACAGCTTTAAAAAAGAAGAATTTGAAAAAATGAGTGTAGGAAAAAGTTTAGATGCTTCCAGGAAAAAGTGCACAACAGGACACAGTTAAACATTTTGCCATGCCATGTTGCTTGCATAAATGGATTTTGAGTTCATTATTGGGGCACGGGTAGTTGGAGCTTTAGTCTGACAAGTAGCTCAACTGTTTCAGTGTTTCAGTAGAAACCATGACCGCAGAAAAATTGGCTTCTAGATATGAGAAAGTAAGCCATAGTGGTCAAAAGTGCATATTCAGTGTGTGATGCTCATGCATTAGTGATCCTTCAGATAACTGAGAATTTCAGAGCAGGATGTGTAAGAACAGCCCATCCGTAATTACACAGAGAGGATATTTAAGTCGGGCTGCATTGGAAGAGGTTCAGTACTGCTAAACCACTGTTGGCAGTCATTGTTAATCCAGGCCTAAACTACACTGATCCGGTATGAGAATCTGTATTGTTCACATATTGATTTGACAAAGGTTTTACACCAGATGTTCTTCCTGATTTTACCCCATTTATTCAGACTTGGGACTGGCACAAAGAAATACACTGGATTGTGCATCCTAGTTGGACTTTACGTTCACCAAATCAAACAATGGCTGTCTTGTTGGTTGGTAGGAATATTTACATTTTACCTGTTCACACCTTCCATTAACATATTAATGGACAGTACTTCTGAATTAGGACTGAGATCTAATGGCTTGGACAACATTCAGAAATGGTTTAGCCCACAAATGGTCACACTGCTTTGGGCTACATTGGAGGACTGCCTGTTTAACTGCATAAGCTCCTCCTCATGCATGAAAGTATAAACTCATTGGCACACAAATAGCATTATACTAAAGTGACAGAATATGAAGCCTCTTTATTGTTTTCCTTTCTGCTGGGAACAAGCAGTGTGAAACCCTAGCATAGATTCTTGGCTAAAACGCCCAAGCCAAGAATGGCCCACCCATCAATGTCTGGCAATCCTACAGTGTTCCCTTCCCATCTGGTTAATGGCAGCCTGTGACTATACACCTACCAGGGGTGTTGTGACTGGGTCCAGCCTATTGGGCTACAGGCCTGAACATTTGTAACTACTGGGTGTTTTTTAATAAACTGACCCCTTGGTGGATTTCAGCTTTGAAGTCAATTCATTCCTCCCACCCTCTGCTTTCTGTCATCCTGCTCCCTTAGTACCTTTAGCGATTCCTCTACCTGTTAATAACCCTTCACTCTCACAGGTACATGTGTTCATTTTTCACCTGCCCACTTCTCAGTCAACAGCTGAGGGCCTACACACTTTATTCTGGCTCACTTCTCCACAGCCAAGCTAGCACCTTCTCTACCTATGTGTTAATTAACTTGTCACAGAGCTGACTACTCACCTGTCAATCAATAGAGACTTCTGCCTACTCCCAAAACGTGGGACTGTGTAATTAAACTGGAAGAAATGCTGCCCCGATGATACATCACCAAACTGGCAAATTGACCCTGGTAATAACTGTAGGTTGACCTGTGCCTATATCAAGACAGTAGAGAGTCTAATCTCTGGTGTAGATAAAAGTAGAACAAGCTCGTGTTTTAGCTAAAGTATGAGCTTGTTCTACCTTTATCTGCACCAGCAGTAGATGATCACTGCTGAATTTCTTAAAAAAAAAAAGGTTATGTCAATTTTAAAGCACCTTAAAGTCTGAATGTAAAATTGTATTTGTGAAGTGCCAAAACCAGAAACTGTGCATCATCGTCACTGTACAGAAAAGTTCCACAATTACCTCCTTATCCTGTACAGAGAAGCTCTATTAGACCATCTCTACTTTTACACTGTACAGAGCTCCATAATCAGCTCTGCTCTGAGCAGCGGAGTCCTACTTTAAACCATATAGCATTTTATAATCACTTCTTCTGTATGATGTAGTATTCCATAATCACGTCTACCTTACACCACATAGCATTTTATAATCACTTCTAAAAGTTCCCTAAATGCTTTTGTACTTCAGTTCCCTAATACCTTCTGTATTTCACCCCACCAAACTCCCTAATCCTTTTTTTTTTTTTTTTAACATGCACTCTACAGAGGAGCTGGCTAATCACCTTATTACTTCACACTAAGATGTTTCCTTATCCCTTTTCTCTCTTTCTCCTCTCCCCTCGCCATATTCTGCACATGGAAAGCAATGATGGGGACAATACCTTGCTCAAGTATACTTCAGGCAACCCACCGGTCCAGGATTGTAGCACTGGTACCGCTCAAGATTCTAGTCCAGTATTCTAATCACCGGCCTGATTACCAGTAATCATCTGCACTTATTTCTTCATTGCTTCATGCCTTGAGTTAGATGACTTTGTTTTGCTTGACTGTTTCATGTGTAGGTCAGTGTGAGATTAACATATATATTTGTGCAAAAATCCTTGGCAGACTGCAAAGTATCTGAAAGAAAAGATTTCCATTTACAGCATATGGTCTTATCCGGAGTGACATCCATTTAATTGCAGGGACAGTCTCCCTGGAGCAACTTGGAGTTAAGGGTTTTGTGCAGGAAACCAGAGATAGTAGTGCTGAAGGTGGGATTAAAACCTGTGACCTTTTAGTGTATAGATGAGTGTTCTTCCACAAGACCACCACCTTGATGCTTCGCTAAAGTGGGTTCCATCCACTTGTCATTCAGCATCAGCAGTTTACTAGTCACTGGGCTGATTATCTAGAATTATCTGCCCATATACGGTATATGTCTATATATATATATATATATATATATATATATATATATATATCTCTGTGTATATAAATATATATTTGTATACTTGTGCCCTTCTTGCTGGAAATATCCTGCTCATTTCATCAGCGTAATATATTTAGCTGCCTCTTCCCACAACAAACTTCATGTCTCATGTGTTGTGTTTAATCTTCACACTTACCATCATCTCTTTCTCACACCTTGTACTTTCTTTTCTCTGTCTGACTATTAAACACCTCCTGTGAGTTGTAGTCACCCCCACCCCCTCATGGCTTTATCGCCTCCTCCTATCAGAGTGCTTTATAAACTTCTCTGTGGCCGTCTTTCCCTCTCCAATCTCTCGCTCACACACTCTCTGTCACTTTAATCTGGCGATGGCTCCAAGGGGCAGTCTGAGACAGACAAGAACACACACACACAAACACATTTACACAGAGAGGCCGCCTGGCCGTGAACTTCACCTTGCTTCCGTTTGGAAAACAGTGATAAACAAAGCGAGACAGGTGGGCAGCTTTGTGTGGCACACGCTGAAGAAAGTTCAGCCCATGGAATGTAAAGTGATCAGGTCTATAATCGTGTAATTATGTGATCTAAATATTTCAGGTATGTCTAGCGAACCTAAGCAAAACGGATCCAAGAAATCAAAAAATAATAGGAGAACACACACACTCACACACACACACACAAACACACACACACACTGTGCATTCATCTGTGGTTTCATAACATTTGCCTGTCGTAATAGATTTCATCCGACACATTTCCACATTCCACATTTCCGCAACAGGGAGATAGGGCCAGGTCTACCACCCATAAAATAACTTGAGCATCACATAAGCTCTGCAAAGCATAGCCATAGATGAAAACACTCATTTCCTTGTGTAAAGTCACGTCTGTGGCCAAAGAGCTGTTTTATAATGCATCTACAGTATGTGGAGCAGTGCACAACAGGGCCAGACCAATATATCACCCAATATATCACCTGGCCAATGCACAGATTCAATCAATATTTACCAGCAAGCCAGAAAAAAACACTGATGTTTTCTGTGGGATGCTCCATATTATAAAGAAAAAAAAACAAAAAACTCTTATACATACGTTATGTGTCCACTTTGTTATGACTTGCCCACCTTAGCCCTAGCCCAGTCCTATCTTATGTATAAGTGCCCTTTTGTTTCAGTCTGTCTTTGTCAAGTCTGTTATTATTGACACCATACTATGTTGGTTATAATTGTTGCCGTGATGTTTCCATGCCTTGACATCATACCCTGTGAGTATTGCTATTACTTATCTCGATTAGTAGTAGGCAATAGTACCTAAACACAAAGCCAGCCTCTAAATGAATCCATGACAAGGGTTAAATAAATAAACCCTTGAAACCCTTAAATAAATCAATGACAAGGGTTGTCGTTTTCACTTTCACTTTCACTTTAAAATCCAACATGATATTTATAGAAACCAACCGACTTGCCCAGAATCATGTGAGGCTCCATCACCCCACAAAATAACATTCATATTATTTAAACCTCGTGGCCCTGCAGAGCATTTTCCATACTAGCAATGTTAAACTCATAGCATGTCTAGAATGATTTGTCTAATTTTGTATCAGTGAAACATGATGAGAATGGACAAAATACGTTCTCAAGTTTGGTGCTTATGAAAAGACCGGAGGCGGAGCTGGAGGTGTCAGAGTTAAAGATGCTGAGATTTTCGTTGGGTGAGACGAGGATGGACAGGGTTAGAAATGAGTATATTAGAGGGACAGCTCAGGTTGGATGGTTTGGAGACAAAGTTAGAGAAGCAAGATTTTGTTGGTTTGGACGTGTCCAGAGGAGAGACGAGGATTATATTAGGTGGAGGATGTCGAAGATGGAGCTGCCAGGAAAGAGGACAAGAGGAAAACCAACAAGGAGGTTTATGTATGTGGTGAGAGAGGACACGCAGGTGATCGGTTTGAATTAGGAAGATGCAGAGGACCATAAGAAATGAAAACGGATAATCCTTAAATGAGAGCAGCCGAAAGAAAAAGAGGGGATGTGTGACTAAAACACACCCAGATTGAGGTGGTGTGTGGAAAGCCATAGGCTGGAAATTAAAAATCAATCTGATAAAATAAAGTCTAAATATATTCTATAATTAGTCAGGCATTATATTTCCTCTGTGCATAGACTAAAATCTAAGTGTGTGGCCCACATTGGTTGCCACGTCGCAGCAATCTGGGGTGTGCATCTGTGGTTTGATGTGTTTGTCATGGAGCAGTTGTGATGGGTCTGTCAGGAAGTCTGACAAACTGACGGTCACATTTTTAACTGCCATTCACGATCAGATCTGTCAGTTTAACCCTTTTAATGCTGGCTCTCTTCATTCTACTTCAGAACAAGCAAACGCATGAATAAGTCACACCTCAGATGCCTTTAATCAGTATTCTGATTAGCTATTCTTCATAGTTGGCACCACTCAGCTGATAGCCAGCATGAGTCCTGCCAGGCAGTAAGGAGGTGGGCGGGTAGCAGAGGGCAGTGCTGGCATGAAAGATTATGGTGGGTATGGCCAGCTGGTATATCTGAATGACTAGGGCTGCCCAGTAAGCAGACATGTAGAGCTGGGCAAAGAGACCCAGACTCCTGCTGTCACAGAAGTGGGCCTGCTACCGATTTAGCCAAGAGAGAAACTACGCCAGGACAGACTGCGTCTCCATTCAGTGACCCACCAACTCCTTCCATGCCCTGTTCATCTAGTTTCTGGTGATCTAGAAACAAAAAAAAACTAATCTATGAATGATCTGAGGGAGTGGTTTTGTTTGGGCCTGTGAAGTCTAGTGCCAGATTATTTGGCATTAGCTTTCAGTGGAGAATAGTCTTTAACAGAGCTTTAGATCAGGGCGAGGATAGAAAATTGGATTAAAATGTGTTAAAAAGCCCATATGAAATTCGTCTGCTTGCAGTAAATTTGTTGTCTTCGTTTAACCCATCCTACGCACACTGGTCGTGAACACACATATTAGTAGCAGGAACAGTGGGTTGCATCCCTTCGCCTGGGACAGGTGTGCGGTTAAGCGGTTTGCCCAATGTGGGATGGGCATCCACTCCCCCTCAATTACATTTTTCTTTGTCTGTCCTTAGATTTGAACCAGCATTCCTGGAGTTGTTATCCAACTATTAAGCCACAATTTCCCTGACAATGTACATTTATCAGATTTATCAGGCTTACCCAGAATTCTGTTCATTAGCTAATGACAGCGGTAGTTTTCTTGAAGGTACTTGAGAAGTTACTGGGCCTTGCTCAAAAAGTGCTAGTGTTGGGGATAGAGGGTTAATGTGGTCTTATGTACCAAAACACACAAAATTCATTCTTGACCTTTCTCCAGCCTCAATCCATCCATCCATTATCCATCCATCCCTCATCTTATCCTGACCACGCTTGCTGCGAGTGCCTGCCAGCAATTTTATCTCCAATCCTTTTGACATGCATGTCTTTGGACTTATGGATGAAACCAGAGGAAGACAAACTTCACAAAGAAAGGATCCAGGTGGTCCTGAATGGGAATCAATGGGATGGGAGCAGTGATGCGGGACAGTACTTTGGCCAAGGGTACCTCATGGCAACCTACTGGTCTGGGATTTAAACCCTTGACCTTCTGATCTTGGGGCCAAGTCCCTGTCCATTAGGCCACTGTGGCCTCAAAAGCACTTCTAACACCTTTCACACAATCCATCAACTACATATGATTTAGTTTCCCCCCAAATCTGAGCCTGAAAAGGCTCAGATTTGCAACTTTCATTCTCTAAATATGGATGAAGCCATAGTCATCAAGAGAAAGAAGTCCAAGAGGGCTCAGCAGAAAATAAAAAATGGTAAAGTCATTACTTTCTTTAAAAGTCCAGATACAACCACAGCACTACCTGCTACATCACAAATATTACCAAAGTTTAATTTCTGAATTTAAGCCATTATAATGAAATTTAATATTTTCCATCATGTTACCCTCAATCATTGCACATGGATAGAACTGCATTTCCACTAGACCTTTCCAAAATAATAACAGAATCTTAAAAATGCAGAAGAAGGTTATCCAATTAAACATAGAACTTGTAAAAGAGTACTTACGGTTTCAAATTAGCACCATCCACACAGTTTTTATTTATTTATTTTGTCAGAGTGAGCCACAAGCAAATGATTACAAGCTTTTGCTGACATTAGACTGTGGTTTCTGCAGTTAAAGTTAGCGTTCTATCCTTCAGCATGGCATACTGACCCTGAACAAATTTGCTATACATGAACTCCTTTGTGAGCCATAGTTACTTCCCATCCAAATGTTAGGCCTGCTGCTGTTCCGTATCTTCATGTGCATCCCTGGGGAAAGGAGCCCTCATGTTTTACAGGCTGTATGTTTGGCAAGACAGGCCAGATTTCTTTCTCCTTCTCTCTCTCTCTCCCTCTCTCTTCACCTCTCTTGTGCCTGGGCTGTCAACCTGTTGTCAGTGAGTCTTCACTGCGTTGTCTCTTTCTCTGTCGAGGCTCCACTCAAATGCCTGCCTGGAATCATGCGGCTTTATGAGCGAGGCTTAGAAAAACGGAGGGAAAGCGTGAGCACTCTGATGCATCAGAAACCTGTTGTGGATGCATAAAATGCAGCGAAGGCCGATAAGATTTCCAAACTTTCCGCACCTCAAATTCTCTTCTTTCTCTCTCTCGTTCTCCTTCTGCAGCTGTAGGCTACTGCTGACCATTCAGGCAGCTGACCCCCCACTCTGCCACTACACCCTGAGGGATGCTGCAAATGAGTTTGAGCCGGAAGGAGGAAGCAAGCGAGAGTCCCAGGTAGGTTGGAATGATAGGGGGGTCCTGGTTGGCAGCACTACTCTAAATGCTAATCCAGTATCAGCCATGCTGTACAAGCCTCGGGCACACGAGTCACACTGCAATCCCATCAAATGAATTTAATTTACTCATTGTAAGTGCAGAAACACACTTTGCGGGAACTTTTTTCCCTCCTCTTTAAGCCTGTAGCTTAGAAACACAGACGCATAAATCATCTAATGAAGGGATGCTCAACAGGGTGGGACAATATATCATTAAATGGAATGATTGTGAAATTGAGGAAATAATATGCAAATGAGTCTTCTTTTTTTTTCTTTGGTCCAGCACAGTTTGATAGTTTCTACTCTAATGGGGCTTTTCCACTGGCAACAGGAGCTGAGCTGAAAGTATGATGGGACTGTCTGCAACAATGCCATCTGGACAAAGTACAGAATCAGACAAGCTGGAAAGAACCCATTTTTGTGTCCGGTTCTTAGCTTGGGGGCAGTTGAAAAGCCCCGGGGTAAACTAACAATATAGGTCTGTGCAAAAGTGTTGAACCACCCAACAAAAAAAAGCTATTTTTGCTCCTTCAATTGCATTATGTGGCATATAGAGTGAACTAAAGAAATGGGATCAAATATTTTACTGTGACACACTGCAAAGTGTGAAAAAGATACAAGGTTCCAACCCTTCAGCATCAGCAGTTAACTAGTCACCTTATCATCTGGAATCATCTGCACCTGCTTCTTCACTGTTTCTTGCATTCAGTTAGACTTTGTTCTGCTTCCTGCATAGGTCATTTTTTCCATCCATCCATTATCTGCCGCTTGTCCCAAACGGGGTCGCGGGGGGGGTGCTGGTGTCCAACCCAGCGCACACAGGGGGAGGACGGGGGACGCACCCTGGACAGGTCGCCAGCCCATCGCAGGGAGGAGCGGGACGGGGACGGCACCTTGCTCAAGGGCACCTCAGGGCAACCCATTGGGAAGGGGTTCGAACCCCCGATCCTCCGATCACGTGGCTGACACCCTAACCACTAGGCCACCACTGCCCCTTTAGGTCAATTTTTGTTTAACCAAAAAGAAACAGTCCACTGAAATTGGTCAGGTACAGGGACTGTACTAAAAATGAGAGACAAAAGCTTTGTCACACTGGAAGCCTGGGGACCTGTTCATTCATTAGTGGGACAGCGGTGACTTAATGTTTAGGGACTAGGCCCCAGGATCAGAAGGTTGTGGGTTCAAACCCCAGACCACTAGGTTGCCCTGAGGTCCCCTTAAGGAAGGTACAGTCCCCATCACTGCTCCCCAGGCTCTTAAAATAGCTGCCTCCTGCTGCACGATGTGTGTGGGTGAAAAGCAGAGGTTGAATTATGTTGTTTCACAATGACAATAGTCACTTTCACTTCTTTCATTAACAGCACATTTAAAAATACAAGAAAGTCAGGTTTTTTTGGGAGCACAAAATGAAGAAATGGGAGTGGCTCAATACTTTTGCACAGTCAGAAATCATTTTCAGTGGCTTCCATGATGCACGGCATGTTGGAAAGGAATCAACCATCTATTGGGGCTTTTGTCAACATTGTGCTGCAGAACACAATGGGAAACAAAAACCCACTTTTTGGGCTGTTAAATTGCAGAAATAGCTCTATACAACCAAACAGAGTTAAATACAGCACCCTGGGACCAGACTTACCCCTGATCTAGCATTATTAGGCACAAAAACTTTGAGATCGTATTTATTTATTTATTAATGAAATATCACAGCGATATACACCTCATAATATTTTAAGCAGCTTACATTAACCTTTATGACTTGCATCATATTATGGCCTCAATTAAATGAGAATGGGCAAGTAAAGTCATATTTACAGATTTTTTTTATTTTTTATTCTGCAACACACTCAGCAGTCAGCTGTGTCTCTCAAATGACTTTGCAGACTCCCATGGTGTCTGCTAGGTGGGAACATCATAATGTAATCACGCCCTGCGCATCCAAATACTCACCAAAGCAAGTGCGGCCTATTAGGGTGAACTAATTGAGCACAGCAGTTAACGCAGGCTGAGGTGCATCATTAGAGGACGCGAAAAACAAAATGTAGACCATGACACCTGTGCTCTGAATGCTCGGCAGATCAAGGAGGACTGCATTACAATATAACAAGGGGTTCTGTATAAACAGATGATAGATGAAAGGGTGGGAACCTGGACCACGTGTATGATTACAGAGGATCACATGGAGCTTTCATGTGTTTTTCTTTTGCTTTCTTCCTTCAAATCTGTAGAAAAACGTTTGCAAAAACATGTACATGGCTTGCCATATGATCCTGAGTGTCATCCAGAGTGTCATCCAGAGTGAATGGTGGAAAATGTTTGTGAGCAGCATGAAGGGAGGGAACGTTCTAAAACAGAGGGAATGTTGCAGGAAAATGGCAATGAAGTGAATGTTTCCGAGAAGAAAAAATTGGAAGAATGTTCTTTATTTACTTTGTTCACAATCTAAAAGTGATAAAAGAACAGTGTGAATAGGGAGAACATTGTAGAGCAGTGTGAAGGGAGAGCATATTCTAGAACAGAGTAAATAGGGAGAACATTGTAGAGCAGTGTGAATGGAGAGCATATTCTGGAACAGAGTAAATAGGGAGAACATTGTAGAGCAGTGTGAATGGAGAGCATATTCTGGAACAGAGTAAATGGGGAGAACATTGTAGAGCAGTGTGAATGGAGAGCATATTCTAAAACAGAGTAAATGGCGAGAACATTGTAGAGCAGACATGAACATCATGTACAGCCGTGTACATGAAGAGAGCATTCTAGAACAGTGAAAAGTGAGAACAGGAACAAAGGGGTTGATTTTCAACAATGTGAATGGGAAAAATATTCTAGAGTCATGTGAATGACTGGGACATTCTAGAACAGTGAAAACAGAGAACAGCATTCTAGACCAGAGGAGTGGAAATTCAACAGTGTGAATGGGAAAAATATTCTAGAGCCATGTGAACGAAGCAGACATCCAAGAACAGTGAAAACTGAGAAGAGCGTTCTAGAACAGGGGTTAATATTCAACGATGTGAAACAGTATAGAACTATCTGAATGACGAGAGCATTCTGGAACAGCATGGGTGGGGAGAACTGAATCGCTATTCTAGAGCCGTGTACATGAAGAGAGCATTCTAGAACAGTGAAAAGTGAGAACAGGAACAACGGAGTTGTTATTCAACAATGTGAATGGGAAAAATATTGAGAACAAAAGATGAGAACAGTCTAGAACAGCATGAATGGGAAAAAACCACAGCAGTCAAACAAAAGGATGTCAGAGTAGCTTCCCTTTGGCTTGGAGGGTGTTTGCTGAATAACATTGTCTCAGTATTAAAAGGTGATTTCTTTTCTTTTGTTTTTCTTTTTTTCAGTTGTGTTCGTGAGTGTGTATGTGCTCGGTCGCGTCTGCAATCCGTATGCTGCTTGCATTCCTTGGTAAAGAGCAAGAAATCTCTGCAGAAAACCCACCAGTCTGGGAATAATCAACTCCCCAACAATTGGCAGTCTGCTTCGAAAACATACATAATACACTTCCTCTGAGCCACTAGATGTGGCTTGCCTTTCTCCGTGTGGCTGCATGTGATGTCAAGCATGTGGACGAGTGTGTGCCAGTGCACTGGGTCAGCGACACCTTGTTTGTAACACTCTCTCTCTCTCAGCCTAATGGAAAACTCTTATCTATGACACATAATAGCAGGCAGCAGATTAGTGCTCACTGCTTCTCTCTTTGCATTGCTGGAAAAATGGTAAAAAAAAATAATAAAAAGAATACAGCTTTAGTCTGACAAGTGATGGGAGGGTTGTGTCAAGCTTGAAAATAGAAACTAGAGACACCTGCAGTCAGATATACGGCAGTGACATGCGTAGGTGCAAACATTTTGAGATCATTACACCTTAATTATGAATGGACTTAGATATAGAAGTCTGAATATTTTTCTACATTTACTTATATTGTGACAACAATGGCCTAATGCTTAAGCACAAGGCCCCAGGATCAGAATGGTTGAAGAAGACCAGTGGGGTGCATTGAGGTACCCCTGAGCAAGGAACCATCCCCATCATTGCTCCCTCATGCTTGGAAATGGCTGCTGTGGTGTTTGCATGGGTTAAATGCAGGGACACATTTCTAGGGTACTGTGATGTGTATTCAGAGTTCACAAATCTTTCATTTTTTTTTTTTTTCCATAAACTGATACAGCCGCCTGTTACACTGCGCATAAGACTGATTCCAGATCAGCTTTGCTCATAAGTCGCACTTTTATTATAAAAACAGTGTTCTTTTTGGGGTTTTTTTAGGCAGCACATTCATCTCCCTACTGTTGCTGAAACTTGGCTACAAAAAAGAACTAAAGTAGCGGTCACAAGGACAAGGATCCATCAAAATGGCATCTCTTGGTATTGATTTCATTGAACAGGCCAACAGGAGGCACATTAAAATGAATGAGCGAATGCAATACTGTCGTTAAGGATGTTAATTTTTGTGTTTTACATACTGTCGTCTGTTGTGCGTGATCAGCAATGATTGATACACCAAGGGATCAAGGTTGGGAAGTTTGAGGGTGCAATGATGCAAATTGATGCATAATTGCCCTTAAATACAGTTTTATTGTCTGTTCTGAATCAAAAGTGAGAGATCGGTCTTAAAATGGTTCTTTCCTGGCAGCTCCATCTTCAGCATCCTCCTTCCAATATAATCCTCGTCTCTCCTCTGGACATGTCCGAACCAACGAAATCTTGCTTCTCTAACTTTGTCTCCAAACCATCTAACCTGAGCTGTCCCTCTAATATACTCATCTCTAATCCTGTCCATCCTCGTCACACCCACCGAAAATCTCAGCATCTTTATTGATACTTAAGTATGAGTATCTGAAAACTCTGCTTAAGTACATTAACTCATTTACTTTATCACTTTTTTGTAGAAATGGAAAACATTCTTGGAGCCAAAATCTCATACACAGAGCATCGGAGACATCAGCTGTGCATCTTTTGCAGCATCTTGTGACTAGTCTAATCATTAATGTGTTAATAAGAAACAATGCTGAAATTGAAGCTCATGTTGCGCTACTGTGAAATGTCGGTTATTTTGAAGTTTGTTTGCGAGTTTACGTTCCGCCCACTCTGGGTCCCTGGTGTGTATGAGTCTGATGACAGGAAAGCTGGGCATGTGCGTTTGAAGAGGAGTTTAGGAGTGCTCTCTTTAGATCCTAAAAGGAGCCAAGAACACCGCCGAGCTCCAAATAATTATTCTTACTTTGTCCTTGTTACTGTCAGCGTTGTGTCTTTTCTCTTTCATATTAGCAGCCTGCCTCACTTCATGCTTTCTGAGCTATTACTACTGAATCCCCTGAAAACCAAAGCAAACTTTATTGCAGAAGTAGCCATGTGCGAGTAGCTTTTACAACACAACCCAAAAAGGAGCACAAATTTGAAACCCAATCCTGAGAAATCACTGCCCTGCAGCCCTACACGACTGGCCTGACTCCAGAAGATAATTAGCTGCTGTGCTGGATCAGGGGTTGAGAGATGACCGTATGAATTTTTGTGGTTCCTCATGACCACTGGTGCAGTGTTTGTGAAAAAAGAAAGTGAAAGTGACAACCCTTGTCATTGCGAGGTCACAGCACAGCGAACCACAACGAAATTGGACCTCTGCATTTAACCCATACACACACATGCAGCAGTGGGCAGCTATTGAAAGCGCCCGGGGAGCAGTGACAGGGACAGTACCTTGCTCAAGGGTACCTCAGGGCAACCCACCGAGGAGGGAATCGAACCCACAATCTTCCAATGCAGGTCCAACTCCCTAACTACTAGGCACCCGCTGCCCCAGTTTAAGCCTTGAAAATGACTGACCAGTGCTGATTTTCTGAGTTCTAATAGTACCATCATGTATCATCAATGTTTTTCTGCAACACTGTTGATTGTTGTTGATATGATTATACAGATTTGACCTTTGTCCTCAATGTTAAATTTTGTGGTGGCTCTAGGAGGTTTCTCAGTTGTTTTCTTCTAAAGGATCTGGGAGCCATCTTAGCATATGAGGCATCAGGGACTGAATAAAAAAAAAAAAAACTGATTCTATAGAATATTTAACATTTACTCAATGCAAACATTTAAGTATTTTGTGGAATTGATTACTTAATCTTAGATTTTGAATGAAAATATGTCTACCTTTTCCAAAAAGCTTAAACTTGGTTATAGTTTTGTTCAGGCAAACATAAACCCACATCAGCTCAAAATAGTTGGGTGACGACAAAGTCAGGCTCTTGATATGACCATCAAGAAAACTAGAAGTGAGTTGATGGGAAATTACTTCAGTCCCATAAGGCATTGCAGGAGTATCTAAGCTTATTGGAATCTAAGGGTATTGAAATTTGCTTGCATACTGGTCAGGTACTTGCCCTAATGACCAGAGGTTTCATTAAGCCACCTCTCGTTTCTTCATATTTTGCTTCCACAGAGCCAGACTCTCTTGTAGATTTTAACATGTTGTTGAGTAACAGTCCTCCAGGCTTCAGGAAGAGAGTCTCATTGAATCAATCCAGTGGTTGGAACCCTTTATCTTGAACCTTGTTTCTTTAGGCACTTTGCCTTTCACCGTAAAATATCTGTACCAATTTCTTCAATTTAATCTGCTTAATTCAATTTGACATAAATTAGGATTCTTAACACCAGCAAGGGATACCCTAGCAAAATATCACGAAATGTGGGTTGACTTTTGCAAAGTCTCAGTCAGGAGGTCAAAACCGATCAGCCAGAAAATGAAAAACGCGAACATGCATTTTATTTTACTCTCAAACATGTATTGAACACACTTATAGGGTTTTGTAACGGAGCTCTTTTAGATGAGAAGGAACGTTAAAATAAATGTAATGGAATTAAACAAACAACGGCAACAAAAAAAGTCACACTAGAGAGTGATTACGCTCAGTTTGGTCTCTTGCCCAAATGTCACCAAGCCAACATATGAGCTGTGCTCCAAAAAAACACACACTTGCCAGCATGCGTTTGGACATGTTGGCGATCTGCACACACTTCAAACAGGCAACACATGCATCATTACATGAGAACATCTGTGTGAGTGTTTTTTTGCAAAGCACATGGCCCCGTTTTGGCGTCAGGCGGAGCACTTGACCCCTCTCTGGCTGTAGCACAAAGCGACGTCCTCAACCTGACAGCACAATAAACAGCAGTGAAGCCCAGGCACACACAGCAGTCCACCTGGGCTTTTCTTTCTCGCAATCTCTGTCTCCATCTGTCAACACTGATCTGAATCTCATAAAAGTCAAATAAAACCTTTGTGTATGAATATGTTTATTATTACTTTAAGATTATATTTGAGCCTAGGCTTAAAATACTGTCACAATGCACAATGCGAAAGAGAGCGATCCCACTATCTTGGACAAGTTGTCCCACACCAAACTCACCCAACCAAATAATGGTCATTAAGAGCTCGTTGTCATTCAATTACATTAACATTACCAGCGGTTACATTCCTGTTTAAGTTGAGCTACTTTTTTAATGTTACTTAGAAGCCACTACTTCAGATATAAAGTCAGATATTAGTTATTACTAGTAATGAGATGTGGTTATTCTTTATACATCGTCTTTACTTTAAATAATACTTATAAGAAGCCATTGGCAGAGCCTAATCTTAAGGGGCAAAATGATGATGAGACTAATGTTAAGAGTTTTATGCACAATGACCTATGTATGCTAAATGCTAATTGCAACAAGGGGCTCCGTAGCAGCGGCCAGGCATGTCTAAGCCTCTTGTACTGCCAGCAAGTTCTTGCCTGGTCAACACACAGCTTTGGTCGTATAAGCCTAAATGATACATTATTGCCTTTATTCCAACAGAAGCAGGGCACGCTGCTCTTCTCGCAACATATTTAGCGGTTGTGGCTGCTGGAATAACAGTAAATCTCATTTGATTTGTCCTCTGTTGCCCAGCTGCTGAGTCATTTCTATGGCCGGGCTGTACTAAAATATCATGGTAACTCTTCTGCAATAGACATCTCACACCTCTGCAGCATCTGATTTGTTAGGGCTTTTGATATGGAAATGATGGCTATTTTGATAACCTTTTTGAATGACCAATCAAATGAAAACAGTTTGAGCTCCTGTGGAACTGTAGTCTGGGGCTTCCACTCTGTTGGTGCTTTTGTTAGTCTGCTGCTTGTTGAAAGGCCTAATATGAGACTATTGTGGCATAATTTGAAGGTACAGGAAGGAATAGGTGAATTTGAATTTCAAAATATGCAGGCAGTGCATGAGCCTATCACAGCTCTGACAGGGCGAAAGGCAGGGAAACGCCTTGGACAGGTCACCAGTGCATTGCAGGGCAGACATACAAACAAACTCACACCTAGGGGGCAGTTTAGCGTCTCCAACCTGCATCTCTTTGGACAGTGGTATGAAACCAAAGCACCAGGAAGAAACCCACACAGACATGGGGAGAACATGCAAACTCTCCTGGACCGTCCCGTCTGGGAATCAAACCCAGAACCTTCTCACTGTGAGGTGACAGCGCCATCCACTGCACTAATGTGCCACCCTGATTATGATTACTAAATAATTAGGTTTCTTCTCATTCTGGGCATTATTGGTTCCTATTGTTTAAGGAGGCTGTTCAGTACTACATTGCATTGCATTTCTCACTTCTTTTTTTGCATGTAGTCGACATCCTCACATCTTGCATCAGTATAAAATATCTGACAAGAAAATCTTGCTCAGAGCTTTGACACCCATCAGCATGAATTTTACTGCAGATTCAAAGTGCATGTTTTAACTTTTCCCAGCATCACATCGCCGCTGTCACATCCTGTGCATCTTGCATCATCTCAGAGCGGGCATAAATATGGCTAATGTTGATACAGACAAAAAAACACATCAATTATAGTCAAGTGCCCTTTTCATCACACAGTAAGAACAGCATGAAAGCAGCCCAGTTAAGCAAAACACTGAGAAAGACACTGAGCGTTGAAGTGCTATCTGCTTCCATGGGTGTGCAAGTGCATTTCCATATAAATCAGTGCACACTCAAAAACATAAGTCCTCAGTCGTTGTAGAGAGAGTGTGGGTTAAGGCGATAACAGAGACGTAATGGAGTTATGGTTTGGTAAACATTACTCCTATTTATGCATGCCCCCTGGGGGGTTTCTTGAATACTGAACATGGGATAATACATTTATTGTAATCAGTTTATGACATTAACCTTCAGGCCAGCCTCTCTTTTTTCCAGCATCAGATGAGCTGGCTCTAGACAAGGAAGCAAAACAAGTGCCACTGGAAATAGTAAATGTGGACATTTATACATAGTAAGTTCAGTACTTACAGTACTTACTAAGTGTTTTTCAACCTGATTTCTACCATATGATCAATTAGCATAGACAACCATTATGAGACTGATATGAGAGGACACCAATAATTCTAAATCTAGAGAGATTTTTCTCTGCAAACAAATGTGCCTGCATGGTATAAAAAGCAGAGGGATAATATCAATGAACAGAAGTCTGTCCTGAGTCAGGGAGCCCTCAAAGTGACAAAACATCCTCTACAACTCTGCCAGCTCAATATGTAATCTGCAGAGGATCTAAAGAACCCTGCACCTGCTTCTGAATGGTCTGCATTGTTTCAAAAACCTTCATGACTGAAGATGTAGTGCTGCAGATCTAAAACCAGGGTGTACAGACTTAATACAAAGGCAATAAATGAGCACTTGCAAGTTATTGTTATGTTTGTAGCTCAAGAGATTTTAGAAATGATATTTCAATGCTGCCCACCAGAGACCTCATCAAGGGCCAGGCTTTTGGTGCTATGAGGAGGTGCCTTAAGTGTCAAGATTCAAGGTGATTTGATTTTAAATCTTTGAATGTAGTCCTGCCCCCCAGCCCATCTAATTGCTCTCTAAAATCTTGTTCATCACACCTCAAAGGGAACTCAAGAAATTCATATTTATGTTTTACCAGGCAGCCCTATGGTTATGACTTCTGGAGTTGTCATTTTTAGGTCTTCTCATTTTCCTCAGTGGTTATATCCCCTCAGCTTTTCTTGGACTAATCACTCACTCAATTTCTGAGCTGCTTGTCCTGAATAAGGTCTTGGTTGCACCTCTAGTCTAATCCAGGGCGAAAGGTGGGAAAACACTCTGGACAGTTCATCAGTCACAGGGCAGACACACAGATAAACACATTCATATACACCCATAGAGGGGCAATTTAGCATCTCCAATCCACCTGACGTGCATTTCTTCAGATGGTGGGAGGAAACCCACACAGACACTGGGGAAAACCTACCTGGCAAAGACTCAGACCTCCCAAACTGGGAATCAAGCCCAGAACCTTCATTCTGAGAGCTGACAGTGTTACCCACCATTTTGTTTTTTAATTCTTTTGAAAGCTGTTTCTTATTTTGGAAGACCTTCACGTCTCAGTCTTTAGAAAAGCAATATAGCAACATACCATGTCAGCTTCATTTATGTTGTGTGAAGCAAGAACACTGACCAATATGTGCATTTGAAGCAGCTCTGAAAGGTAAGAGAATTGTCCTAAGTCTAAACCTTCAACAAATGTTCACAATAAATTCATAAGGAGGAGGTATGATGGAGGTAGGTGGTCCTGCATAAGATTTATAAGCCTGTTCTGCTTGGACCATAGCACAAGTCCAAGTTTACTATGACATGGGGATGGGCTTTTTTACTATGAAGCGAGTCCGCTGAGAGAGTGCATTGGTATCACATTGAATGTCACATCAGAAGCTGACTTTGCTTTAGAAGCAAAATTTGCTTTGTTCTAACCAGCTTTAAAGTCAGCTTTTGCTATGACCACCTTTATTCTTCAGCAGAGCACTGACTCTTGAGGCAGGTTTTCTTAAAGTTTCTTTAAGTAGTCTTCAGGAAGTTCTTCAGGTCTCTTGCTGCTGCATTGGAAGATTGTGGGTTTGATTCCCTCACTCGTAGGTTGCCTTGAGGTACCCTTGAGCAAGATACTGTCACTGCTCCCCGGGCGCTTTCAATAGCTGCCCACTGCTGCATGGTGTTTGAATTCATGGGTTAAATGCAGAGGTCCATTTACATTGTGGTTCATGCTGTGCTGTGACCTTGCAATGACAAGGGTTGTCACTTTCACTTTTTTTAAGTTACACAATACCACACAC